>CM068370.1:99250737-99624499 GCA_034769895.1 Magicicada septendecula | reverse complement strand
TATGGTGATAACTTGGCAAAATTATGAAATGAGAAATGGTAAACAATAATGATATGACGAAAAATTGTAGATAAATTTATAGTGAGGTTAATTGTGTTTATGTAATAGGTTATGTTGCATTTTGTAGGTAAGGTAAACAATGTGTGTATGTAGTAGGAATTGATTTTAATAATGATAATAATAATATTTTATCAAACTAAACAAATAATTGTGAAGTTTGTAATGCAAATGAATTGTAATTATTTTGAAGTAAGGTGATTAAAGTAACTTAGTGTTTTTTAAAACTGATGGAATTAAATAATTTGAGATGAATTAATGAATTAATTTGAAATGTTGTATAAATAAATTTTGATAATGAATTTAAATGATTTTTATAAGATTTGAACCTGATAATAAACAGTAAACGAGTAAATGTAAAATGTATGTAGTTGTTGAGTCATATGGTTGTAAGAATGTATCAGAAAGTACATAGAGTTTTGTATATTATTTTGTGGTGATAAATGTTTAGCCTATATATTTTTGAGTTTATGACAGTAGTCATGTTGTATTTGAGTATATGAGTGACCGTATCTAAGTAGGAATTTTATAATGAGTTGAAGTGAAGTAAAATGTTTTAAGGTTTTAACAATGAAATTAAATGATTTTAAAAGGTTTTAAATTGGGTGATTAAATTAATTTGAGGTAGTTATGAATTTTCTAGTGTAATTTTCAATGATTAACTTAATGTAAAATGTTGTAAAAGATGGAGTTTGGGTGATAATTATTTCAATAAGGCATCCGAGTCAGTCAAAGTTAATTTTAAATGGGTATTAGACAAAATAAGAATTTTGGAAATAAAAATAATACAGAAACGGGTCAGTAGTAGGGACACAGTAGCGATAGTGCATGTATGTAGAGAAAGTGAGAATAATGTAATTGGAGAGTAAACTGGTGGTGGTGAAATTTTGTAAAGAGGGTGGTGTGGTAAGGAGTCCTCAACGACAGGCGTTGTGTCGGGAGGTGAATAGTTTTAAATGGGGTTTAGCGGAGTTACCTGGAAAGGGCCAGGAACTAATAAGGGAATGAGTATACGGGAAGGGAACACACATCCTAGGTACAAAGAGGGTAGCAGGTATTTGGTTCTAAGAGGAGAATGATTTAAGGTGATTTAGAGAATTTAATGGAAGTAAATATTATTGAGAGATCGGTGTCACCTTATGCAAGTCCGTTAGTAGTCGTTAGAAGGAAGAAGGGGGTAAGGTACATCTAAATACCCATTCAATAAATCAAATCATTGTGAATGACTGGGAGTCACCCAAACAAATAAATGATAAAAAGAGTTAATAGAAAGTTCAAGTTGTAATCTTTATAATTTTCTATACAAATTATTTAAAGGTGAATTGTTTAGTTTAATGTAGCAATGTTAATGTTCAAGGTTAATGTCTATTATGTTGATTATGTATGTGTGTAGGAATCTAAACATGTAATTGTATTGTGTGTAATATAAACTAAAGTGATTCCCCATTTTCGAGCGGTCACGGCCTCACTGAACCCTGACCGTGGAATTGGCTCAGCTTTGACTGGCTATGGTCAGGGCACATTACGTTACGTGCTGCCTAAAGTCTGGCCATAGCTTGTTATCATTGTAAGAGGTGAATTTAGAAATTAACCGGGGGGTAAATCAGGGGAATCACCAGAACTATGGAACAGCGGCTATCCATCGAATGGGATGGTAGACCATTTAAGGGCATATACCTAAGTTTAGTGTAGGATTACTGGTGTCCTTGGACATCAGTAATACCGAATGTTTTGTAACGCCGAAGCAAGGACAGGAGATGACAAAATTCCTCCTTAACTTCAGTTCTTGTGGAGGCAACTGGGCGCTACAGTCCAGGGGGGGCAATAGAGCGTGTGGAAGGGTGTTGGCCACGTTACAGGCCATGTCATTAATGTAGTATTTTGCAAGTAATGTTGCAAACATTGAATTTTGATAATGAATTTAGATTTTTTTGAAGTTTGAATGGAATAACCAATGGTAGATGATAAAAAATATTGAACGTAAATGCAGAGATGACATGATGATATAACAATTGGAAGATTTAAATTGAAAATTGGAATTAAAAGTTGTGAATTAAAAGGGGAAACGAGTCAGTTAAGGATATGGTATGTTGAAAAGCCAATAATTGATATTTTTTATTGAATGTTACAGTTTGGTGATACTGTGGCGGGTGCTTGTCTGATTTTTACGGTGTTGGGATCTCAAACAGAGAAGTCCAGTAGAGTCATGCAGGTGCAGCCGCAGTCACCAGACTAGGGGGGTAAGTTACCCATGATTGTAATAAGGATTAAAGGGAGGTTGTTGGCGCCATATCCTTGTGCTGGTCCTCTTAAGTTTTTTTTTTTTACAATACCCCCCAACCTCACATTGGGGGGGTATTGTAACGGGGCAAATAAAGCTGAGGGTTTATTTTTCTATTTTTCATAATAATTGTAATAATCTGGGGCCAACTCGGCTGGGCCACATTATTTATCACAAAGGCTTGATTTGTATAACACCCTGTGGTTAGCTCGGTGTCAGGCCGAGCGAGGTACGAGAACAATTAAGCGTCTGGGAATGTGTAAGAGCACGCGTGTGTGCTGCTTTAATGGCGACATGTGCTCAGAGGACAAAAGAGCATGAGAAAATATGTATTCTCCAACTCAAAATGCATAACGGAAGGAAGACGAATTATTCCCGCTAACCGCTGTTAAACCAATCACGGAACGAGTGACGGCGATGCCTAACACCTGGTCGGTTAGGCAACCAACGCACATACACAGTCAGTCGTTGCATAACAGGGCAGTTCTCTACAACTCATCACACGGTACAGTCGCAAATACAGTGGCCTCAGAAATTTCGGTAGACCAAAGTGAATTGAGTAGCCAAGGTCTACCGAAACTGGCGTAAATATGAGAAGAAGAATGTTAGTGCAATCTAACTAATACATAAATAAACAGGAAGAATTAGAACAGTTTTTGGTGACAAAGTGTTAAGTGAATTACCAGCAATGATGGAATAACACATACAGGTATAATATACTGTCCGCGGCATAAAAAATTAAACTTAATAATTATATAAAGAGCTCGGAAAACAGGGAACAGTAACCAGGGTAGTGAGTGCGAGAGTGGCTATGGGGAATAAGAGAAAATAGAAATTATACAGTACTGGTTGGTCGAGAAATAGTATGATATAGGGTATTTGTATAAGCAATTTCATGTTTTAAGTAGAGAAGTAAGAAACAGAGATCAAATATAACATTGAATTAAATAAATAAGATTTGTTTTACAGCATATAACAATGTGTTAGCATAGTTATTTCGTCGTTACCATTTCCTAGTGTTCTGTGCTGAAAAATTCGTCTAACGTTTCCGGGAATCTTCTGAATTCGGGGAAAATCAGATTGCAAAATTGTCCAATTTTAATTAAGGTAATGTATAAAGGTTTCCATATCTGTCCTTCAAAGATATTGGTGGCGACTCTGAACTTCTGTTGGAATTTATAAAAAGGTGTCAGCGAGAAAAGTTTGCAGGCAAGGTTCTGGCAGTTAGTATTTTATTATTTATTTATTTATAATTTGGGTGTAACTTAACAAAAGAGATCCCACTTTAAAATTTTCAGGAAATGTAGATAATAAACAGTCGAATAAAGTATATTTTTTTTTAAATTTTTATAGAACACTTTCATATTAAAAAAAAAGTAAACCCTTTTTTTTATAAAATGTGTCATTATATATCAAATTAAAGCCACTAAAAAGAGCTAAAAAATGAGCCCAAGAACAAGTCTGTAGGACCTATAGAACAAAAGTTATGATGCATTAAAGCTTGTTCCGCAAGCCAAAAAAACGAACTTTTTTAAAATTTAAAAAATTAAAAACTAGAAAATGGGGTCACATAAAAATTAAAAAAAAATATTTTTGTACTTACATTTATAAAGAGAATAAATCCTGCAAGTTTCATCAAATTTAAAAATGGTCAGGTTGATTCACTGGTTGGTTTGACATGGAATGACCATGCGATAAACTTTTGTTCTATTAGAGATAGCTATATGGTGTCAGCGAGAGGAATTTAGAAAAAATTACAATTTTTATTTTGGTTTTTGTTTCAATAAAATCCTCCTTTTCGTTTGTGAGATATTTGCAGGTTTGTAAAAAATTGTAGGCCTATATACTGTGTCAGTCTCATGTCATGAAATTTCTTCATTGTCTACAGAGTGTGCGTGCAAGCGAATTGCATGCAATCGGTTGCATAGTGTAGAACAGGCTACATTTGACTCAATGCCCTGCAACAAGTGCGTAAAACCAAAAGTTGCACAAGCAGTTGCAAGCAAATTTTGTGCAAAACAAAAAAAATGGAGACATGTATAGCACCCCGCCTTCTTTTGAGTTGGTTGCTTTTCCAGTGATCTGCACAAAAGCTGAGTATTAGTGAAAAACAAGTACTATGGGAAAACGAGTTCTGGCACAAAAAGGGACAAATGAATAGTAATAGGCTTGCCTCACTTCGAGTTGGTTGCTTTATTTTCTGTGATGTGTACTGAAACCGAATATTATTGGAAAAATGAGTACTGTTAGAAAACGAGATCTATCACACACAAAAAAGAGTTACATGTATAGTAACAGGCCTTACTTGAGTTAGGTTTTTTAATGTGGATTTTACAAAAAGTGAGTATTATTTTATAGGCATATTGGTTTTCATGTCTAATTTTAGTCTGCATGTTAACCTAACAAAGCCATCTTTTGGCGTCACAGACACACATTGTAGTTATATTATTGGTAGAAACATTTGTCGTACAAAATATGACAATCAAACACAATTGCAGTCGTCAACAAACTATTTTATAACATACACAAACAAATTTTTACGACTTCTATTTACTAAAATTATATAAGATACTCACTACATACTGATGCCAATTGCACAATCGAAATATCGAAAATGAATGCAATTACAGTTATTGGGACAGTACCCTAAATGTATTTTTAGCATATATTTATGTGTTTATAGGAGTTTTTATGGGTTTTTGTATATGTATATAAAAAATGTTATATATACCTAGTGTATAAACATAATATATTTATTATATTAATGAATTAGTAATTTTAAAAATACTATGATTTACGGTATTAATTTGGATTTGTTCTATAGTTGTACGGGACTTACTCTAAACTGTAAACTACAGTGGAACTTGGTTATAACGTCATTGAAGGGACCAAAAAAATAATGACGTTATGTCCGAGTGACGTTATAAAAGACCCTTTTTAATCACTAGTAAGGAAGGAGGAATAAAAAAAAAGATCTTTGCATTATTAACATTATTCATGATATTTATTCTAAAGTTTACAAACTGCATTTCATAAGATCAAAAAGAAAGTACATGTAACTTACATTTAGGCTTACTGTCGAAAGTAATCCGTAATTTTCTTTTGAACGCTCCTTTCTGAAAAATAAATGCTTCTTTCTGTTGTGCTGTGGAGATGCTGCGGATTGAACGCGTCAGACGTCTCTCTAAAGCAGTAAAATCGTGAAAGAGTTTCGGCGGCTCTCATTGCTTCCTATACTGTCGGACAAACGATGTCGGCATCCTCCTCTTGCTCAGCATCTTCTTCAACACTATCTTCTGCTTCTATGTTTTTTACTTCCGGGTCATTCCATGTCAATTCAACCACAAAAAAACAATTTTCTCACCCACCACCTCAGATTTTAATGAAACTTAGCTTGTTTGTTCTACCTATAGAGGTAAGGAACCACACCAAATTTGAACACTATATCTTACTTCGTTATCATGTTATGGCTATTCATGTTATGTTTTTATATTGTGCTGCACAACCGTCACTATAATAGTGAATTTCTGTAATATTGGGAAAGTTTTCCTTGACAAATTCTGACACTTTTCCTATATTTTGTACACCATACAGACATTATGTTTCAAGTCATCTGATATGATGCAGTATGATGAAACTATTTTTTTACCAGCAACACAACTTAAGTTTATAATAAGAGGATGTACTGTACAAGAGTCTGAAGTCCAGTGGTACCCCTGAGCCTCATCCTGGATAGTAAAAGAGTAATTCTCGCTAAAATCCATTGAAATAACAGCAACATTTGATGCAGAGGAATCTTTGAGGCTTTTAAAATATTTTGATTGGCACTTTGCAATGTATGAATGTGGAACTAGTTTTTCTAGTTTGGTAGTGAGTTCATCAATAAATTCGTCAACATTTGCTGTACATGTGATCATTTGTGTCCTGTCTGTTGAAATCCATTGTTTGTATTCAATTCTGTCCTCTTCATCACAGTCGCAAAACTTTGTTTGTAGAAAGCCTGTTAAATTATCTTTAGTGGGGCAGTTGCCACAGTGTCTGAGCATGCATTCACGATTAGGGTTTTCACAAAGCAGCAGATTTATGAACTCTTTATATCCCTCTTCAAGTTCTGCTGCATGAATGAGCAATATGACATTCTGGTGAATGGTGCAGACGCAGAGTGGGTTCCACTGGCACCTGCCAAAACACACCATTTGGGGTGGACCGTGCAGAATTTTGAAAAAACTACTTTCACTTCAGGATACTCCCATTTAAAATTTGAGTATATTTCATTGATTACTCAAAATTAACCGTTTCTTCTCATATTGTTTTTTCCCTAAACTTACTTCGTCTTTCATACCGGGTAATACCCTTGACTGTTCATCACTTTGATAAAAATTTACAACCAACGTTATGACTTCAGGCTTCAGTTTCTTCCCTCTTTTTGGTTCAGGTTCAGCAAGAAAACCTTTTTCTTTGAATAGACTTTGGGCTTGCCGAACAGAGTAATCAGAAACTTGAAAAGTATCTTTAATTTTTTATCTCGACCAGTTAAGAGATGCTGGGATTGTTAGTAGCTGGACTTTCTTCTTTGATGCCAGTTGAGGTAGTTGGGTTTTGATGTTTTCTACCAGCAAGTCCATATCAGCAGCTTTTTGTTCCATTTCTTTTTCTAATTTCATTCCTTCTGGTGGTACTTCAACATCAAGAACAAATTCAATTTTATTTTTCACATTTTGTTGTAATTTTTCAATTTTCTGTTGTGCATAGCTTATTTTACAACTCTTATTAAGTGCATGTAACTTTAAAGGTAAACACCCCACATCTGTTAAAGAAGCATTTAAAGAATCAATAGCATCTTCTTTTTGTAATTCATTAACTTCAAAATCATCATCATCATTTAGCTGCAAGTCTTCTTCATCGCTGCCATGATTAGCTGGAGTAGTAAATAACATTTTACGACACAAGAGGAACATAATTTTTCTACAGGTTTAATTTTAAGCCCTTGCTTTACACATACCCTGCTCTGTTCTAAACTTACCACTCTTAAAGTTTTGTTTATAGGTTTCTTGTGCCTTTTGTAAGGATCACGACAAGTTTTTTTATAGGAATTCACACTTTTTTAAAAATAAACTCTTATGGTGAAGGCAAACTGTAGTAAGATTCTGTACTTCAGTTCTTAGCTGTAATAAATTTAGTTCTTCCTCAGACAATTCACATGCATTTTCTATTGCTTTTTTGGTGACATAACTTATTTTGTGACATTCTGTCTGTGTTATTATCCCTACACTGCACTTATCTTCCATTTCAAATTACAGTGAAATAGCAAATTCAAATTTCTTATACATATGGTAATTTAAAACAAACGTTCTAGCAAATATACTTTCATTGTTATTGTTTATTTCTTTTAAAATACTTATGAAAGTTCACTTACTTACAGTTTACTAGTGTTAATAATCCATAAAAGTAATTAAAACGCACAGTAACCACTATACACTCACACATAGAATTAATAAATAAAATACTAAGCAGTAATACACTATGTTGTTTCCTCAAGAAGCACTAGTAACAGACTGACTAGGCAAGCAAAGAATAGATTGTCTGATTAAACCTGCCTGTCCAGACATGTCTGCACACAAACAAACATGACTGCACACTTTGCAAGCTGGGCCTGTTTCTACTTGCAGCTTTCTTGTTTTTGAATTCAATTAGTTCAAATAAGATTTTTTTTATTCTTACTTTTTTAATTTAATTAAGAATTAATTGTAATTGAATAATTACTTACTACTAATTTATTTATTGCTTATTACTTATTTCTACTTGTTGCTTATTGCTAATATTGCAAGTGGCAGTTTAATAATTGACATAGGCCATGGCCTAGGTCTTACAATGGCTAAATAAGTTATTATAAAACGTTTACATTTAGTTAAAAAAACTATACAAAGGAATGAAAACCCCAAACATTTTATTTTTTTATATTGTAGCCCATTTCATTAGGATTATTTAGAAGGAAAAAAAATTGGGATTATCCCTTTCCCTTCTTAAGATATTGAGTTTAACGCTAAACCATGTTTTCGTTTTTAAAAATTTTAGAGATGCAAAAATAAGATTTTTTCTGCTAAAATGGTTAACCTTAGAAGGATTTTGTATTTTTCTCTGGAATCCCTGTAGTTTAAAGAGTAAAACTTGACAATTTCATAACGATTGGATGTAAAATAAACAAGATACAAATTATTTTATATTTACTGACGCTTCTTGTCTGCGAGATCCAAACAGCAAAATATGAAAAACTTCAAAACTTTGAATAGCCATAACATGATAATGAAGTAAGATATAGTGTTAAAATTTGGTGTGGTTCCTTACCTCTATAGGTAGAACAAACAAGCTAAGTTTCATTAAAATCTAAAATGGTGGGTGAGATAGCCTGGTTGAATTGACATGGAATGACCCTTCCGCGATAATTTCTGCGTCACTCAACACTTGGAATGTTTCTACTTAGTCATCCACTGATGCATAGGAATCAAGTTCATTTCAAATTCATTTACGTCGAATTTCTTAATCCACTCCGAGAGCAGCAAGTCGTCGTCTTCGTCATCATCGGGTAAATTTTCATGTACGAGTTGTGCTTTACTAAAGTATTTTGCTATCGTCTTCTGTGTTACACTCTTCCAAGAGTCGTCTAGAAATTGTATTGCATCTAGGAGTGAAATTGTGGCAGGTTGTGCCGTGTCCATACAGAAAATAATTTTTTTTTTAAGTTGCTTGTGGTAGTGACACTTTAGGCTTCTAATGACGCCTTGGTCCATAGGTTGCAGGACACTCGTACAGTTGGCCGGTAAGAAGACCAGATTAATGTTTGTCAAATTTAACTTTGGATGGGCTCCACAGTTGTCAACTAGAAGTAGAATTTTTCTGTTTTTCGATGACAGTTCTTTATCCCACTTTCTTAGTTCATCTTCAAAAATACTAGAAGTCATCCACGCTTTTTTGTTGGCAGTGTAACCTACAGGAAGTTTTTTCATGTTTTTAAAACATCTAGGATGCAAACTTTTCCCGATAACTAAAAGTTTCCTTTTTTCGGTTCCCGTCATGTTCGCACAAACAAAAACTGTAACTCTTTGTTTAGAGAACTTCCCACCAATGCACTTTTCATTTTTAAATTTGAAAGTCTTATCTGGAGTTAATTTATATAAAATTCCGTCTTCATCTCCATTAAAGATGTCTTCATCTTTATGGTCTAAGAGATAGAGGCCTTTTTTTTTTACTAGGTCGATGGGATAATTTTGTCGCAAAATGTTCTATGACCTATATCGATCGTAAATACCTGACGGCGGAAAGCGTTTCGGAAGATGAAAATGGGGGCAAGCGGTGAAAGTCGGAAAATTTCGAAGGTTTTTAAATCACTCGGTATATGGCTGAAAATTTACAAGTAAGCACCCAATGTCGTTCTTATGCCCCATGCAAAGTGGCGGAAACGGAAGTGGAGTATAAATGGCCGGCGGAAAGCGTCAAAGATAGGAAAATTTTGGGAAAACTTAAAGCACAAGGTATATGTCCGCCAATTTGTGTATGCAATGTTTATGAATGTATAAGTTTGTGTGCAAGAGGGCGGAAAAAAATTCGGTAGTTTTTCCTATGAAAATCTCGATCGAACGTGCCTTGAGTGCTGCGCGTTTTTTCAACGATCGCGATTCAGTTTTATTAGTTTGCCAGTAAAAATATTCATGATATGTCCGCCAGTGAAGATACGCGGTTATTGCACAACTCTTAGTCTATTTGCTAAGAAGCGGACACCATAATGGAAGATTATTGTCTTAAATATTAGGAAAATACATAATAACCAGCATTTGTAGTTAAATGAATAATTTTTAATTCAAACATTGTATTTAACAATAATGTTCATTTATCATTTTTTAAAACGTCTTACATAATATGTTAATACATGTATTTATTTAACCTATGTCATATATTTATAAACGTATTTACAATATTCATATATTAACAATTAATTATCAAATGAATCCATTTCGCTATCACTACTTTCATACAAAACATCCTCATCCTCGCTTGTATCAATGTCATCATCAGACATATCTTCATCTATATTATTATCATTATTCTCATCATCTAATATAACGTCATTAACAGTAGAAGGTAACTGATCACCTGTAAACCACAGGAATTCATATTTAACTTCATTTTCATTTAAAAACCATCCATGCTGTTGCGGTTCACATTGAGATGGTATAGCCTCGTGAGATCTTTGCCAAATGTTAGCAATATAACGAGCTCTCAAAATTTGTTGTTCTAACTCGGAGTAGCAAGGAGGTAAACTTGATGCATCAAAATTTTTTATATTTTTCTTTTGAAAAGGCTCATTTAAATTTTTTATTTTGTAATTTCGCAAAAATAATTCAAATCGGGCTCTATTTACGGTTGGTGTGTCATTTTCATCTTTACTTATTACATTATATAAATGGCATACAAATTTTTCAATAATTGTTATTACGTCATCCTTATCCCAAAAAAATTTACCTAGCTCTATGAAAGCCTTTTGATACTCTTCCGATTGCTGAAGAATTTTATAAGGACGCTGCTTTCCTCTTCTGAAAAATGATGGATTATAATCACATCCAGTAAAAGCATGAAACCCTGGAAGTGCTTTACACGATTCACCCAATCTTTCATATATTTCGTTAACATCTATTACGGTCCGCTTACCCGAAACTCCATATTCAATGGAAAAGTTCAAATTTTGTTTAATGGTATGCAAGTTTCCTAACAATATAACTAAAATATCGGTATCTGAACATTGAATTAAAACATTAGCATCGCGATTAATTTTACATATGTGAAACGTTCGCTTTCTACCATCATTTGTGTTAGTCCACATCCATCAATGAATTTTCCGACAGATTTAAAGTAAGCCATCATTGTGTGGAAAGCGCCCATATGAATAAAAAGATTATCAAACAATGGCTTTTCAGTACACTGAATTTGAAAAGCAACTTTTGCAATTTGCAAATCATAAGTAACCTGCATATAAGTTTGTCGACACTCCTCAGCAATTTTTTGGCTCAATCTCATTGTTTCGTATACTACTGATATATTTGTTGGCGAAGCATTAATAGGAGTAAGGTAGCTAACTTTTTGTTTGCAATTATCATCTTTAATTACTTTACTATTGAATCCAACCCACACTGGTGTATTTGGAACATTGTGATAATGAGATAATACCCATAGAATATCAAGTTTTTTCATTTTATCAAATTTATTGGCAGTGATTTCACGTAAAGAACTATCTAATGGTAGCAAATACTCGAATACTTTTGGCCTTTTAACGTATTCTACTAATTCAGGAGCTATTGCCTCAAAAGTTCTTCTTCTTTTTTTAAGAGGAGATAAAGCAATACTATTGGTAGAACAATTTCCCGATTCTATAGAATTATCATTTTGATATAAAATTCCAACAGTATCATGCAAAGTATCCTTGCCGCTGCATGTTTCTACAAATCTATCGAAATTGTCGAAAGCAACACCTGTACAAAGATCCGGAGACAAGACAACATCATCCGGGCATATACTATTTTTACTGCTAGAAAACAAAGTTGCTTCTGTTTCAAGCTCTTCTATGGTATGGTACCCGCAGCAATGCCCAAATTTATTTACAATATCAATAACTTTTCTGCTACTTGTTATGCTTTTTAAGGTAATGCCAAGTGTTATATGCTTCGACGGTTTTATTTTACCATGAGATGTTGCATAGATTATATCCTGAGCAATGGAATTTACTTTACGAATGCACTCAGAACTCGTTGATTTTGTAGAATCCGAGCCATAAATTATTGAAAATAATAATTCGGATAATTCAATGGGTATATCACATTCACCTGCTATTAAATGGCATCCTTCTAATTTCCGCGGAAGAGGTCTTTTTTCTATGGATAAAATTATTTTTCTTATATTTAAACCGGTACGTTGACGTGAAGCTGATTCGTCTAATTTTGAAAACGTTTCGTCGGTAATTACGCAACCATTTCTTGGTGCTATAATTTTTTTTTTATGAAAAATTATGACGTATGTCATTTTGAAATTTTTTTTCTAATTTTTGAAGTAAATATTGAGAATATATTGGTCTATCGAATACTTGATTATTATCTCTATACAATTTTTCTAATGCAGTTTGATAATAATCAGTTAACAACTTTAAAGTAAAACATTTTTTATTTTCTAAAATATTTTCTTGAACGAAAGCACAAATTTCGCTAAAAGCATTTTCATGGATATCCCTATTATCGTGCCATTCTGTATGAGATTTTTGGGGAGCATCGATATGTTTTTTAAAATATATTCTTTTACACGAATCATGATAATGTATAACATCATCTTCTTTCATCGAGTTTAGTTTTGTAATATTTTCAGTGTCATTCAACGCAGTTGCATTTACAACAATTTTATCTTTTAAAACCGATTCGTTTGAGCTATGCATCTTTTGAACTGCATAATTGTAAACTTTACGGGATTTATCACAAAAAAAACATCGATTCGTATTTACAAAAAGAAAATCAGTATTTACAAACTCGCTTTCCTCTTCGGTATTATCTGCGGTAGAAGCTAAAGATGATGGTTCTTCGACATTTGTATCTGAATCCGATGCAGTTTTATTTGAACTCGAAGCTGCCAGTGATGACTGAGGTGAATTGTTTACATCAGAAGCCGCTCCAACATTTATACCTGAAAAATGTATTGCCGGAACAGCTTTCTTAATATTTTTTATATATTACGTACACTTAGTGTACAATAAAACATCTCTCTCTCTCTCTCTCTCTCTCTCTCTCTCTCTCTCTCTCTCTCTCTCTCTCATATACACACATTCATACTACGGAAATGATGTCCCTAAGCCTGCACCAGCACTTATAATACCCCAAATAATTGTTTATTATATTTTCAGCTTGATTTAACTTTTTTACGCAATTTAACAATAAATGGTTTTAATAATATTGTTTAGAATTTTTAAGCTTTTGATTCACGCAGTTGTTGAAGTAACTACCTTAATTTTAAATATTTTATATTGAGAAGTTAAAGAAGAATTTAAGACTTGAAGAATTATTGCATGCTTAATTTTTAATCGAAACTAGTTGCATAACTAATGTTTGTTTAAGAAAGAGCGTCGTTAAAAGTAGAATTCTACATTATAAAATGTTCTTCTAACAAAAATTAACATTTTTAATAATTGTATTAATGCATATGTCAACCACTCTTACCTGACGAATTTCGAGATGAAGCTTGATTTGAATCTGTGTCACTTATTGCTATTGATGTTATTATAGGCTTCCTATACTCCTCCAAGTGTGCTTTCTTGATTGAAACGAAATATTTGTAACACTTTGAATGGTAACCATGTATATTATCAACTGCTTCAGGTAGAATAACAGCGTTATATTTTTATTTTAAGCTAACACGCGCGTTTAAAATTTCTTTACATATATCCAGTTTTTCACCAGTAAAAAAATTGATAACACCACTTTCTTCTCCACACTTAAACACACAAAAAGGTTTAACACTTTCAGATTCCATTTTTGTTTAGCGAGAACGTAAATTTTTGAGCACAAAAACAATACTTTTTTATGAAAATTTCTGTGACTTATGCTCCACTAGGGCTGCGCACGCTGCAGTGGTCTAACGGAAACTGCTGTTCAGGTAGAAGTACCACAAAAACATTCCTTGCCTCCTGGGGAGGCTGTTTACGTAGCAGGTTCCCACATGCATAATTTTCTGGCGCCATTCAGTTGGCGCCAATTTAGTGGCGTGTGGAAACACATCCATGCACCTTTACTGAACTGGCGCCAGTCGACTGGTGGTGCCACTTCTTATAGCGCCAAATTGTCAGCAGTTTCAATAGATACAAATAATTTTATGAAATTGTAATGAGATAGTAACACAACTTTTTCATATCATAGTGAATTTTCATTAAAAAGTATTGATACCCTATAAATTATTTAAATAAAGCTAATGCTTGTCTTATTAATTTTTATAATATTTTATTAGAATTATGATTATATAATTTTTTTAATTTTTATTCCATTCTGGAGTCCGCCTTCTATCAAATAAACTAATAGATGTGCAATATTCTCATATCTTCACTAGCGGACATATCCTGAATATTTTTACTGGCAAACTAATAAAACTGAATCGCGATCGTTGTAAAAACTCGCTGCGCTCAAGCCACTTTCGATCGAGATTTTCATAGGAAAAACTACCGAATTTTTTTCCGCCCTTTTGCACACAAACTTATACATTCATAAACATTGCATACACAAATTGGCGGACATATACCTTGTGCTTTAAGTTTTCCAAAAATTTTCCTATCTTTGACGCTTTTCGCCGGCCATTTATACTCCACTTCCGTTTCCGCCACTTTGCATGTGGCATAAGAACGACATTGGGTGCTTACTTGTAAATTTTCAGCCATATACCGAGTGATTTAAAAACCTTCGAAATTTTCCGACTTTCACCGCTTGCCCCCATTTTCATCTTCCGAAACGCTTTCCGCCGTCACGTATTTACGATCGATATAGGTCATAGAACATTTTGCGACAAAATTATCCCATCGACCTAGTAAAAAAAAAACGCCTCTATCTCTCGGTCTATTATATGATCGTCTAATTTCTGGCCAAGTGTTACGCACCCAATCGCCTGTAACGTTCAGATCTACGCATTTTGCCTCACCACAAATTTTTGCAAAGGAAATCAAGTGTCGGGCCTTAAATCGATCTAGCCATCCGTTGGAGCACGTAAAATCAATACCAATTTTCCGAATTCTGTAGCTTTCTCTTTCAGAATTGGTCCACTCACAGGAAGATCTGAACATCGACACTGTTTGAACCATTTCAATAATGCTGCATCCATATCACCATGTTCGCATTTCCTAATTTTTTTAATTTTTTCTCCATCTTCCTCAAATTTTTTTAAAATTTTGTCCTTAGTTTTTTAAATTGAACCTACAGTAGAATTCACTAAACCAAACTCACGGCATACATCAACTATTTTACGTCCGCTTTCATATGATCTAATTATACCTCTTGAATAGACGGAACCTTTCTTTTTGTACTAGAACTTGCCATGATTACTGTATAAAAATGTAGACCTACGTATAAAATTCTATAAACAGTGGTTATAGTGCTGTTACAGTGCTTATCGCTTGCATACAATGTATGTCTGTAGCCATGGGCATAGCGCGCGCGCACATATATACGTTTATATGAAATTTAGAGTAAAATATCTGAGAAATGTTTGACGCCATAACAGAGTAGTACAATATTTAGTGACGTTAAAACCGGGAATTTTTATAATGTTAAAGATATCAGTTTGACCGGACTTATGACAAAATAACGCTACACTCGAGTTGACGTAACAGCCGAGGCCGTAATAACCAAGTTCCACTGTATAAGCAAAATTTTCTAAGAAAGGTGATAACTGGAGACGAGTCAGATCTATGGCTATGACACAGAAACAAAATCCCCGTCTTCATAATGGAAATTGCCTCAGTTTCCTTGTCCAAAGAAGGGACAACCCATTCAGAACAATCCCACAAAGGTGTGGTAGGCTACGTTCTAAGTACCACACGGACATCACAGACATGAGGAATACAGTGATGAGAAAACAGAAGCAGTGGTGACTGTAACATTCACCTGCACATTCTTCACATCTGGTACATGATTTCAAGACAAAACATTATACCACACAGGTTGCTCAGCCACCCTACATTCCTAATTTGGCTCCCTCCAACTTTTGATACTTTCTGAAACCAAATCTGCCACTGAAATGGAAGATATTTCACACAGTGGATGAAATTAACAAGAATGCAACGAGGCAGCTGATAACGATTCTGAAAGAAGACTTCCAAATTGTTTCGAGAAGTGGAAGAGACGCATAAGCTTGTGAAGTCCCAATAAGGGTAATTTAAAAGGAACTAAAGTCTCATTAGGCTAGGCAGTGGGTTTGTCTCCAAACATTATATTACCGTGTACTTTCCAGACAGGCCTTGTATTGTAAAAGACTACACCAGCTTACATAAACAATTATTTATTAAGCAGTTATTTATACTTAATGGCAATTCAGTTGCTCATACTATTTTGTTTGCAATACTGGAATCAGTTTGTTTAACTTACTCATTATTTTTAATAAATACTTCAATGAATATTCATTACTCTGAATGTACTAAATAATTTAGGCAAGTACTATTAACTATACTGATGATTATAACAATTCCTTTTTTGCTCGAAGTTACAAAAATGAATGTGTACAGAAAAATGAAAAGGTTATGCATACTTTATCACACAAATTTTCAACTAAATTTTTAAAAATTAATAGTTTACAAAAACATGCTATAATAAATATTTATAGAAGTTTATAAGAACGGTTAAAGAAAACTGGCTTACCTAGTTATTCTAATTGCTTGGTCAAGAAAATATACAAATTATGAATGAGCTTTAGGATTTCAGAAATACATACTCATTTACATTTCTGGCCTTTCAAATTTTATAACTGGAATTCTCTGTGCATTATATAAAGGAGAAAGCATTCAAGTCAACAGCCTGCCACACAGGACTTAGCAAATTGCATAACAGAGTTTGCTATAACAAAATATTCCTTTGTGTTGAAAATTTATACGTTGTTCTTATTCACTTTAATTTCAAAACTGGGCACTATAATGAATTGAACTGATATTGCACACAAGCCAGGTGTCATGAAAAAAGTAATTACTTTAACTGAAACTCCAATTTAAGCTGTATAGTCCTGACCAACAGTCTGTATGTAATTATATTAATTCTGCAAATTTCACAATTTATTTTGATTAATGTAATATTGCGAAATACATAAATGACATACTGTAAAAATTCGGTAATTATTGTCGATCCGGACTATGCTCAAATTGCGGTGAAATATTTCTTTTCCTATTCTTCTATACTATATAAGCACGAAAAAAATTATTTTAAACGGTGGTCGAACCTATTTACGGAGAAAAAAAATTAAATAATTACTCACATAAGAACGCATGCAATAGCCGGTGAACGCCATTTTCAGACTGTGAATGTGTACACCGGTACAGGACGACGCGTGACGTCACCGCTTGTACATCAGCTGTCACTGCAAATTGGCCTTTGGGATGTACATAATTCTTGCAAAAATGAAGGCGAACCATTTTCCAAACATTTACAAGCGAGTTGGATGAAAAGCGAGTTGAGCCGATGCCTGCCGGTTAGGTTCGGAGAGGCGGCCCGGAGGGCCGCGGGATATAGTTCATTGTTCCAGATAATTCTTGCAAAAATTAAGGCGAACCATTTTCCAAACATTTACAAGCGAGTTGGATGAAAAGCGAGTTGAGCCGATGCCTGCCGGTTAGGTTCGGAGAGGCGGCCCGAAGGGCCGCGGGATATAGTTCATTGTTCCAGATAATTCTTGCAAAAATTAAGGCGAACCGCAAAAATTGGACTGTATGCCAAACGCCAAAAATTACCAGAGGCTGATGTAATGCTGACTTATCATTGGTACTTAGAAAAAAATCAACAGCTGGGTTCAAAATTTTGTAATCTCGCCTCTGTAATTGGTTAAGACAAAACAGCGGTTTCACCGTTGAGAATAAACGCGCGAATTTCACCATAAGTTGCATATTGCATAGTGTGTACTGTCGCCGCGTTAGGTAGTCTGGTGCGTGAATGTTTTTGTGATTATTATTATTATTATTCAGTGCTTTAGTTTGTGTTTGTGTGGTGTTATTAATTATGTTTAATTATTTCTGTTGTTTACTATAGCTGTAACATTATAAATTTTAGGTAATACCTAACATTTTTATTCACACAATGGCCTGCTCAGCTATTCCTTGCGAGAAGCGAGACGAATGCGTCCGCATGAGTGATTCTCAGATTATTGACTTTTTAATAGCCCACGAGGTTATTAAAGGGTCAATAAATTGTCCTACGTGTGGCTCCTTACTCGAATTGAATAGAGAGAGGTTACATTTTCGATGTCAAAATTTGCGAGAAGTTGCCAAAAAAAAAAAGGAGGTGTAACATCAAGTGGTCCGCACGAGAAGGGAGTTTCCTGTCGAATACCCGCCATCCTATCTCAACCTACTTCAACCTGGTCTGCCATTTCCTACATACCAAACCACCTCGCCAACGCTTTCTCATGTGGAACTGTGGTGTGACCTCCAACTTCATCGTCGACTGGTACAGTTTTTGTCGGGAGGTTTTTATTTTCGACGCCCAGCGCTCCTCAGCCAAACTGGGGGGCCCTGGAAAGACTGTAGAAGTCGACGAGGCCAAATTTGGGCGTCGCAAGTATAATCGGGGCAGGCTTATTAAAGGGCAGTGGGTGTTCGGGGGAGTGGAACGCGGTTCTGGAAAGTGTTTTCTGGTACCGGTGGAGCGCCGGGATTCCACTACTCTGCTCAATATCATTGAGAAGTGGATTCTTCCAGGCACAACTATTATAAGCGATTGCTGGAAAGCATATGATTGCCTGGAAGAAGCGGGGTTCATTCACCAAAGTGTGAATCACCAGCAAAACTTCGTGAACCCCGCAACCGGCGCTCATACTAACACCATGGAGAGGGCATGGAGAGAAGTCCGCCATGGTATCCCACGATTCGGCCGGAGAGAAGAACATTTCGTTGGATACCTGGCGGAATACATGTTCAAGCGCCGGTACCCGCTATATGACGGCCATTGCCATCGCGTGCACGCCTTTTTCAGAGCCACTGCCGATTTGTATCCCCCGACACATTAAGGTAAGATTTTCATCTTTTCATAATTATATGCATGGATTACATGTGTGAAATATTCAAATTGCCGTGAAATATTTCTTTTTCTATTCTTCTATACTATATAAACACGAGAAAAATAATTTTAAACGGTGGTCGAACCTATTTACGAAGACAAAAAATTAAATAATTTCTCCCATAAGGCGCCAAAAAACGCTACGTTATTTGCCGCGTAAACTTAGGAAGTACAGCGCTGAGTACTCTCCGCAATGACGTCATAACTCATTCGCTGTGTAACTGTGCGCCGTTTCTTAGATAACATGGCGGTCATTCACTTTACATGCGCGCTTATGGGAGTAATTATTTAATTTTTTTTCTCCGTAAATAGGTTCGACCACCGTTTAAAATAATTTTTTTCATGCTTATATAGTATAGAAGAATAGGAAAAGAAATATTTCACCGCAATTTGAGCATAGTCCGGATCGCGAATAATTACCAAAAATTCTGTACCAACAATAAAAGATGAGATGAACAAACAAATTTAAAAATTTATGTACTGCTGAACAACAAACTACACACACATGCAAACTCAGTATGTGTGCGTTTACATTTGTTACACAAGGCATACGAGTTCAATACCTATAACACATCACAATGTCACACTAAATAAGCTGCAGCAGAATATGTGAAAATGCATCAAAGTTACCTTGTTTACATTCTATGTGTATCTAGGCATCTAGTCTTATGGAGACTCCAGGTATACTAACAACTTCAACACGCACACAGTTGTGTGTGTGTACTCAAGTATACAGTTTTTTACCTTATGAACTTACTTTATATATTAGCTTTTATGCACATCGTCCTTGTCAAACGTTTTGTGTACATATACAACAAACACATTAAAATATGTACTTTCATGAAGAAATTGTGGTATTGTTATCTGGTGGATACAATAAACCTATTGTACTACTTATTAGTCTTTCACTGAAAATATTAAATTATAATATTTACGGCTAAGATGCATTACTGCTTTCAATAATACAACTCTGGCTCTTTGCTTTCCGTAAATTGCCAAACTTACCTTTGGGAAATACACAGTAGTATACGTTGTTTCCCCAACCGTTATCAGGTGGATGAAGCCTTCCATCGACTAGACGAACGCCTCTCATAGTCCTCGATTCCGGATTGCGGTATTTTAGACCACATGTACCAGGAAACTGTGCAGATAATGTGGATAATAGCAAGGTTCCATCATCTTCCGATGGTAATTCAATGGGTTCTTCACCCTCATCCTCAGCAACTTGTAAGTATGAACTCATATTTAACAGAAATTACCTTAAAACTAATTACAACTACAAAATCCGCACTTCGAATACTTGCATTCACTCCAACAATTACAACACACTACCATCCATCCGGCTACAAATAAGAACGCGCAGAAGATGGCTGCTTCCTTACAAATTAAAACAAAATCAGCTGCTGCCAACATTAATGTTTCATACTCACATTTTCTATCATGTCAAATTATTATAAGCTAAGCTGCCTCGATGTAGAAAAGACTAAGGGTTTCGGTTGATATATATAATCGAGTACACAAAGTATGTACATTCTATATACTGGTAATTTTATATACTATACAACGTATTAATTTATATAATTATATCTACAAACATAAGACTATCCAAAAATTTATTTGGGTCTTGAGGAATATTCAGCGGCAAAATGTAACTTCCGGCGCCGCGCGTGTACTATATTTCGGTGTCCGATGTGTACATCCAAATGTTTTCTTCACAAGTAACTAATGCCAGCTTATGGAGGTTATGTACGACAATGTAACTTAAATAAAATTTACTTTGTCAGTGTACATTAAAAGGGTGTATTTATTGGAAGTACAGAAATTAGTTTATATTTATCGCACATAATTACGGTACAGAGACGATTTTGGGAGGTTGTTGCTAAGTTTAACAATATAACTTAACCTTTTACATTTTTAAAATTAATTAGACTTAACAAACGTTTCCTTAGTTAGTGTACATTCAAAGGCTGTATTTATTGTATGGATAAAAGGCTGTATATAACATTAACGGCTGTATTTATTCGAAGTAAGTAATGCCAGCTTATGGAGGTTATGTACGACAATGTAACTTAAATAAAATTTACTTTGTTCGTGTACATTAAAAGGGTGTATTTATTGGAAGTACAGAAATTAGTTTATCGCACATAATTACGGTACAGAGACGATTTTGGCAGGTTGTGGCTACGTTTAATTATTTAACTTAACCTTTTAGATTTTTAAAATTAATTAGACTTAACAGACATTTCCTTTGTTAGTGTACATTCAAAGGCTGTCTTTATTCAAAGTACCGGAATTAAAACGTACTTCCAATTTAGAACCTAGTACAATCTAATGTATAACCAAACAAGTACATTAAAATCCTTTTTTCAACATAATGCAATAATAAGCAATGTGTAGTTTCTGTTAACATGCAAATGATTAAGTATTAATAATGGGTTACAGTGGAATTTAATGTTACTACGGTCTGAATTAATGCAAATAAAATTGGGAGAATCTCGTAAACATATTAAAGAATGCTTGTATATTACACACAAAATTATTACAGTACGGGACCTTTGTTAATGAATAGAAACAAATTTGACTCTATACTTTAGTATGTACCAATAAAATTCACCTTTTTTCAAATACCAATATCTGTTGTTTTTTTCATACCCTTAAAAAAAGGTCATTAACAACATACATTATGAGAAAACGTGATTACAAATAACCAGCCATTAGTTACTTGTGAAGAAAATAGATATAACATTTACAAACATCAAATCTTCAATTCTCTCCCTATTTGTTTTATAAAAACTGGAGTTTCTACTGCAGGTTTTAAGTCCACTAACTACTTAATTAAATATACATAATTGTTCCTGTATCTTGTTGGGTAACATTATATTAATACATCTGCTTCCTACTCATATGTGCAAACAATGTTTTTAATGTACGGTCCTAAAATCTTTATCAACACTTTATATGTTTAAAATTTAGACAAAGTCTAATGAGCAACTTGGCCTAACCTGAATTTACATGACCTGGCTCAGAACAACTTTATTTTGGCAAATACAAAGACGAAGACTGGTTGCAATTTCTTCAGGGCTCACGCCTGCTGCCAGGCCTAGTTCTATAACATGATAAGGAAGAAATAAATCAGCCCAAACCTGCAACCGCTGTGGGAAGGCTTTTACACCATTACCAATAAGATTAATGATGTCATCTAAGAATAACTCATTAGCTTTATTTTTAACTTTCATTAGTTTTATCTTTTTTAACAATTTTTAATGCAGCTTACTGAAGTAAAATCTTCTTATTGATAATGTTCTTATCAGTTTCATTACATTATTCTTATCTCTTTTTATTAACGTATCTCAGACAATATTTATAGTATACAATTTAGTTAATGACTTAGTATTTTGTTCTTCATGTATCATGGTCATGAAATGGTTTAAGTTGGGGCCTATTTTATGTAAGGGGAAAACATAACGTTACAATATTGTAATTACTTTTATTTCTATAATTATTTATAAGTATTACTTTGTACAAACAAAACTGGCTTAGAAATGGGTCTACTTAGGAAATTATGGAATTCTGCTGAAATTTCGAATAGTTCTGGAGGGGAATTGATCCCCTGATAACCCCCCTCCGCAAGTTACTCCACTGATCCCACTCTACACAGTTCCAAGAAATCCTGTATTTAGTAGAGCTTCCCTTATGTGCCTGGTAAGTGAAGGAGAAGGGATCTATTTAACGTGCAAGTTGAAGAATATATTTAATTATTGCACTTAACTTGATATAAGTACTGATTACACTTCAGGATTATTATTTTCAGAAATAATGTATGTAAACCAGTTTTCCCCATATAAAGTTAATTAAAATTCTTTAATGCATAGCATTCCAGGCATTTACAGTAGTAGATTCGTTTTACTAAATTTGAATTTACACAAATAATTCTCTTTGATTAACCAGAGTTACACACACAAACTAAATGCTGAGTGTCCTCCTAGTGTATAAATTCAGCTAAAACAGTATTCCAAAAACTTACCTTGTTACTAGAATATGTGACATGATGAACTTTTCATCATGTGTTCAACTTTGTGTTGGGAGTTAAGCATTTTAATAATTTATATTTATGCAGGCGTATAGCAAAATCTGATCATCATGGAAAAGGAATAAGGCATTTTGTAATAGCAATTAACTGATTAGTTCCTGCTGTATTACCGAATCATATTACAAGACCAATTTTTGTTTAATTGAAAAGATATATTTTAATTGTTTCTTTTGGTGCAATCTGTAAATTCCATGACACACGTCCATAAAGGTTTGAAAATATGCTTACTCCAGTTTGATAGGAATAAATTTTCAAAAAACTAATACAAATTTGTTATGTCTGATCACACCAGCTATCCTTTCTATTGGAAATGAGCCTTTTATCCAAATTTATCATATAGTATTGTGCTAAGATGTTACACTACATTTGTATACTGTAATACAGTGTATTACTTGCAGACTGACAGGGTTATAAAAAATTCTGAAAGAATTGTTGCTTTTACAACACCATCCTTTATCAAGTGACTACTCAAATCTGCCAGTTTTTCACAGATCCCCTAGTGATGCTCCAAACTTTTCAAGGATTCTCCTGGCCTTAAAAAACTGGACTGGCCTCATTGATTGACATGACTAATGTTAAATTCACTTTGGGATACTTCCAAACATAATACAGTTTACAATAAACAAACAAAATATTATGCCTGTCTAATTTTTTCCAGAACTGTATACACATAATTTGATCTGGATAGAACATTTATTAAACAATAATACTATTTGATGCAAATAATTAAAATATCGGTATGGAGAACCATACATGACTACCATGTTCTAAGATTTATATTTGAAATCATTTTAGAAATGAAATATTTCTATAGAAACTACTTCTACCTTCAGCCTCGACCACAGAATTGTGATCACTAACATATACCACCTCATCTTCATAAAACAGTATTCCAAACACTTACCTTGTTACTATGGTGTCTTCAACAGGTACATTGGTGTATAAATTCGTTATGTCAAATGATGCTAATGTTGAGTTGTGTGGTATATGGATGTGTTCTAGTTTTTTGACAAGTTCTATGTTGTTTTTAACAGAAGTGTTGTTTGTTGGTTAGATTTATGTTGTTTGTTGGTTAGATTTATATGTTTTCTGATTAGTTTATCTAGGTGTCTGGCGATTTTGTGGGAGGGTGCTTGTGTGTTATTTATCAAAGGTCAAATGAGTATATTGGGTTTGTGTATTTTTGGTAATGCGTTTAGTTTTGGGGGGTTAGGTTTAATTTCTTTTTAGGTATTTTATGTTTTCTGTTTGGATTATGTATTTTGCATTATTTATGAATTTGTTTTTGGTATTTTATTGTGGGATCTTTGGTTATTTGAGTTATATTGTTTTCGGAGAAGAATTTCTCAGTTTTATTGTTTATTTCTTAAATATTAGAATTACCTTGGTTCCTTCTTTGCAATTATGTTTATTTCTTGTTTGTTCATTATGATTGTTGTAATTTCTATAGGTACTTTTGGTGTGTTTGTTGTAATTTTGTGTTTTACATAATCTTTTGTGATTAAATCATTTGGTGTCAAATGTTCCAGATTATAAAATACACCTAACAGTTTTAACATACAATATATATAGTAACACCTCTATACATAGTAACAGGTATATCAATATACCTGTAATCACAGGTATGGGAAAGTAATGGCAAATCTTGCATAATCTTGTTATCAGTTATTGTTATTATTCGGCTAGTGCTATTAAATTCATATTGGCCCAAAGTGATAACAAAAGGAATTTATTATATTTGTTTACAGTCATCGGTGTTGATTCCAAGTGGATTTGAAATTTATATAAATTAATTTTCACTCACATGAATGAAGTTGCAACCGTAAAGAAATACAGAATATATTTTCTATGACAGCAGACAAGACAGGACACTTGTATTTTGCCTTTTATGTGTGTACATACATTCAGACATCATTTATTTGGATTGACTTCTGCAAGCTTGAAATCAAATACTAATAATGTTTTATGAATATTAATTACTACACTTTCACATGTGAAACTTACTTTGTTTATTTTCCTCGTACGACATTTCAGTGTGTTTGCCTTCATCAGCGGGGTATGATACAGAATGTCCGGAACTTGTAACGGTTTGTTTAGTTGGTAGGTTGTGTGGGGGAGTGTGGAGGTGGAAGGGGGTTATGTAAAATTATAATCCTCAAAGTATAATATTGAATTAATTGGGATGTTTTGTTAAATTGTTACGACGGTCTCACCGATCGTCACATAGTACAGTGGAAACCAAAATAAAACACACTTATGAATTTGCAAATTACATTTATTATATTTTTAATTGGTGTTGTTACATGCTTGTTCACTTCTTTTGTTACATTTTAAATCAGTGTTGTGTTGTGATTAGCTACGATGGTAGTGTTATTAGTACAGACGAGGATGCTGCAGTTTCTTTTCTTAAAGAAAAAGATTTGGTTCACAATCCTTGTCAATGTGGTAATGGACATGATATGATTTTAGCGCTTGGGCAGCAACAGCGTTGGTGTTGTAATAAGAAGACTTGCCATGAGTATAAGCCAGTTTGCAAGGACACATTTTTAGAGGGGTCCAGATTACCCCTGAGAACAATAATAAAATTTATTTATGACTGGTGTGAAGGCCGTAGTAGTGTGAAAAACAGTAAAAATCAACTGAAAATCTACAACAAAACACACACACATTGGACGGCTTACTTAAGACATATCTGTGCTGAAGACATCATGAGCAACCCACAGAAAATTGGAGGACCAAATTTAACAGTTGAAATTGACGAGAGTCTCTTTGCCAAGAGAAAAATAATGTTGGCCGGGTGTATCCACAACAGTGGGTTTCGGAGGATTCTGTCGAGAAACAAAGGAATGTTTCTTGTGTCGTATCGAAGATCGGTCAGCAGCTACCCTCCTACCTCTCATAGTGGCAAATATTGAACCAGGGTCCATTATAATGTCAGATGAGTGGCGTTCATACCATCAAATTGTTAATTTGCCACAACAGTACACTCATTTGACTGTAAACCGTAGTTATAACTTCGTGGATCCTCAAACGGGAGCACATACACAAGGCGTAGAAAGCATGTGGCGGTCCTGTAAACACCGAAACGTGATTGAATGTGGTGTGAGAAGGGAACGCTTAGATTCCTATTTAAGTGAGTTCATGTGGCGAACAAGAAATGCAAACCAGGATTTGTTCGAGTTCATGTGGAGGTCCGCAGAGGTCCAGAATATCTTTCCAGGTGATGCATCGACAATAATTGTGTAGTTACTGGAACAATCTGGGGATTCACAGACACTTAACTCGCTGTATTAATGTAGAAGTGTGTAGAGTCACCTCCTTACCACTCACGACTACCTGTAACAATATTGTAAATAATTATAAGCTGAACACTGTGGGAAAAAGTGCTAAGTGAAGGAAGAAAAAGTGTAATATAATGAATGATCAGTAATAACAGAAAAGACTGTTAAAATTAATGATTCACCCCAAATGTATGAAACAAATGAAACATAGACTATAAGTAAGATTAAGGGAGACATGATTTATATTATTCTGAATGTTCAGCAACATTGTATTAATTAGGATTTAAACCCAAGTCCCATATTTGTTTCAAGGGAAAAGACTACAATTAGAAGGTTCAATTTGTTTAATTAATTGTATTAAGAGTTAGTTATGTTTAAATATGTTTTGTGTGTAATAATGTTAGTAATGTTGCTATTAAGAATATTATGCTATTATGGCTATTATGAATTGTCAAAGAAGAAAAAGGTTGTAAGAAAATAGACACACTGTTATGTATAAAATACCATAGATACCTAAATTAGGCTCAGACACACTAAATAGAATTAATCAGTCAACAAAATTTGGCAAACTAAGGAAAAAATTACTACTATGGAATGTAAACCAGTTTGTAATAAGTAATAATCCCATCAATCAATGTAATCCCAGCCATAAAGACACAACTCTAAAGTAGCATGTCTATAATTCCTGTTTTAAGGTAATATTAGTGTTGGAAGGTAATAGAAGCATTAATTTCAGATAATCAAACCACAATCACAAGCATTAATCAAATCACATAATCAAACTACTCCTTTCCCTTAACCGATCTTCACAAAGAACAATACGTCTTGAGTACTCTACACAGGGCTGTACGCAGAAAATTATTTTATTCAGTTTGAATTTGCGGCTCTTATCGTTTGCCACAGAAAATACCCTTGTTAAAATGTTGCAGGTAAACTACCCCTTTCCGTTAACCGATCTTCACCAAAACCAATAGGTCTTGAGTACTATACAAATCAGGGCTGTATGTAAAAAAATATTTGATTCTAAATATAATTATTACACTACTATTGTGTTCCGAGTCATAGTGTAATAATTATATTTAGTTAATTAATGGACACGTCATGGACAACGAAATCCAAGTATTCGATTCTGTTTGAATTTTTGGCTGTTATCGTTTGCCATAGAAAAAAATCTACACACAAACACACACACACACACACTTTTCGAAAAATGACTTTTCATGTTTTGAGGGTAGTACAATCAGAATCTGCAAAAATCTCGAACACGATTTTTTTTGCCATCACCATACTTCCATTTCCTTAAGGACATGGAAGTAAAAGGTAAGGGGCTTAACAATATCTACCACTTTTTAGATAAAGAAGGAGTATGCACTATGGTTAATAGCTTATGCTACAAGATACATAAGTGTTTATTTTAAAAATTAGTACAGTAACATACAAGACAGGTTACATGAACAACCGCTGGAAGAAACGGAGAATAAACAGTTACAGTGAGGTCGAAAGACGTAGAATTGAGCACTACATAGTCAATTGGGTTTGTAAAGAAACATCAAACCCAATGTACTATCATTACACACAACAATGTACTATCATTACCTAACCAACCACAACACTCATGTAGAGTAGATGTATTATTTAGGAAGTATCTGTGCCTCAACTAAGTACTAAGTCCAGTATACTGTAACAGGATCTACTGTTCCACACTGTAAATAAAGAAGACGGGCAATAATATATATTGTAACGTTTATCCCTTTTTCTTACCTTTAAATCTGTAGTATCTTGTCCTTGTAGTATTCTATATTGTAATAGATGTATTGGTATTGTTTTTGTATTCGTCAGTCTCACCTAACGTTATAGTTAAATTGTGTACCTTTAATTCAATTGTAAAGAAGACTGTTTGCATTAAATGTAATGTAATAATGTAACAATATGTATGTGTAGGCTGATTAGAATGGAATGGCTGTTTACTTACCACTTTACCTAGTATTTTGGTCACTTAACCAAAAATTTGTCCATTTTAAGTACAGACTCTAACCTATCAGATTGCAATGTAACTGGAATTTGTTGAAAACAAGATTAAACTATCACTCATATATTCAACCCCCCCCCCACAGAGAGTGGGAGGGGGAAGAGAGAGAGTTATATATCATTGTTGAATAATTAAGACATTCCTTTTAACAAAAATATACTTTTTAATTAAATTATTACAACTATTTATTTTTACTTTAATTATATTTATGTTTCTGAATAATTGAATACAATACAATAATTAAAATAAAAGTATATTGTTGTTAAAAAGTATTTTATTTTTTATTGAATAATAATAATAACATAAGAATATAAAATAAAGTAATTTGTAAATATATCGTTATACTTCTGACATGTAAAGTAGTATACATCAATAGTCTACTCTCATACAGTATACGAATTTGTTGGAAAATATCATGCACACTACTTGGCAAAGGTTCAACACTGATTTAAAAATGTTTTGTTTAATGCAAACACTGAAACACACTATACACAAGAAATAGAACTCATCATGAACATAACATGATTATATTACTTCTTATGGTATAAGAATATGATATCGGTTTTTTATTTAATACCCACTTGTAAAGGAAAAAATACAGTTATTATTTTATAAATAACTTTGTTACAGCTGCTGTGAAGTTGTTTAGATTAAATAATGTAACCTAACCAACTTTTAAGTATTTAATATTAAGTATAAGTATATTTAATCCTCAGAGAAAATGAACAATTAACACCAGTTTTTGAAAGAACCATGAAAGGAGAGAAGATGAGCTTGTGTATGAAATGCAAAGTGGAGTATCTTATGTAGAGACGAAAGCTCAACAGTTCAAACCAAATACATATGAATGGAGATGATTGGTAATATCTGGGACCTGTCACACAACAGAACACCATACAATGATGATAGTGTGTATCACTTATTTCATCACATCTCTTACCATGTAATGTGCCTGCTTTTAATAATATTTTCAAAGGATTTTAATACTTTGTTTTGACTGGTTTCACTGTGTAAATTACAAACCTGAATATAGTCCTGGAATACATACGGTAATCAATTTTTCCATTCACAGCCACGTTTCGCATTAAATCACGAATGCCTGCAAAGAAAAATAAATTACATCACCGGACACACCAAGTACTGACATATGAACATTAATCAATTATTTTTTTAATCAGTCAACATTCTAAGAGACCAATATTAAAGGGTTTATAGATTATTGACGCATCCACCAAAACACACACACACAGGTTGTGGTATGTGTTACAATTGTGTCTTATTTTCAGCTAACCGTTCTTTTACAGGTGAAATCAGTACAATTGTACCTCGTGAGTATAAGGTTAGTTTAAGCTGTACCTATGATATTAAACATAATAATACACTGAACATGATTATTACACTTTATATGATATCAGCTTTTTGGCTTAATATCCACTTGTAAAAGAAAAAATACAAAATGATTATTATTTTATAATTAACTTTGTTACAGCTGTTGTGAAGTTATTTAGAATAATAATGTAACCTAACTTACTTTTAAGTACTGAATACTTTTAATGTGTCATGTACTGTGTTCAATAAGGAAACGAAATACTTTTACAGAGTACTTAAAATCCTTGAAAATGGTATTGGATTAAGCTTGAGCAATGAATAATTAAACTAAGCACATGATTTCAAAGTCAATATCATAATTAACTACGTATTCTAAATAGAACATACCAAATTGATAATACTTACCAAAATCATGTAAAACAAGAATCATAAAGGGGCTTCATATTTTTTTATATCTTCAAGCATTTTCTCGAACAAATCCTGGTTTGCATTTCTTGTTCGCCACATGAACTCACTTAAATAGGAATCTAAGCGATCCCTTCTCGTACCACATTCAATCACGTTTCGGCGTTTACAGGACCGCCACATGCTTTCTATGCTTTGTGTATGCGCTCCAGTTTGAGGATCCACAAAGTTATAACTATGGTTTACAGTCAAATGAGTGTACTGTTGTGGCAAATTAACAATTTGACGGTATGAACGCCACTCATCTGACATTATAATGGACCCTGGTTCAATATTTGCCACTATGAGAGGTAGGAGAGTACCTGCTGATCGATCTTCGACAGGACACAAGAAACATTCCTTTGTTTCTCGACAGAATCCTCCGAAAACCCACTGTTGTGGATACACCCGGCCAACATTATTTTTTCTCTTGGCAAAGAGACTCTCGTCAATTTCAACTGTTAAATTTGGTCCTCCAATTTTCTTTGGGTTGCTCATGATGTCTTCAGCACAGATATGTCTTAAGTAAGCCGTCCAATGTGTGTGTGTTTTGTTGTCAATTTTCAGTTGATTTTTACTGTTTTTCACACTACTACGGCCCTCACACCAGTCATAAATAAATTTTATTATTGTTCTCAGGGGTAATTTGGACCCCTCTAAAAATGTGTCCTGCGAACTGGCTTATACTCACGGCAAGTCTTCTTATTGCAACACCAATGCTGTTGCTGCCCAAGCGCTAAAATCATATCATGTCCATTACCACACTGACGAGGATTGTGAACCAAACCTTTTTCTCGAAGAAAAGAAAGTGCATCCTCTTCTGTACCAATAACACTTGACAGTTCATCGTAGCTAATCATAATTAATTAATAATTAATGTGAAACTCCCGACACAACACTGATTTAAAATGTAACAAATTCGGTGAACAAGCATGATAACTTTTTCAGTTACCGCCATCGTAACAACACAATTTTACCACGTGCTGTACAAATGGCATTTGGTCTTTGACTATTCTAAGCAAAATTCAAGACCTTTAGGAATAAACGGGTAAATTTTAAAACAAATTTAAAGACTCTCTGTATTAAATTTAAAGTCTACTAAAATTAACGACACATGTTATTTCAAAAGGACAGTGAATAACTCTAAAGGATACTAAATCATTCTTACTACTGTTCAGGTGCAGTATGTACTCCAGAGGCAGATTTATGCATAGGCAAAGTAGGGAACTGGCGGCAAATATTGTGAATACCGGAGAGATGTGGACACAGAGATTTGCGAAAACAAGCTATTTCCGGAGATTTGCGGACACTAGGCCTTTTGCTACCTGAGAGAGGGATGACAAAATTCCAAAAGTATTTCTATACTGGAGGTTTGCGGACAGGTCTTATCTGAGGTGCGCCCGCTTGTAAAATTTTATGACGGGGTCATAGTCCGAGATGCGCCCATTTTACTTCGAGTCCCCCACGTAGCTGTGACCCCCCCCTGTGTTTTATTATTTCTAACCTAACGTATCTACCAACAATCGTTTGTGACAAACTTTGTTTTATGGTTTTATATAATAAATTCGCTTCGATTTTATATATAAAGTTTCTGGTCAGTTGCTCAATTCGAGTGTTTGGGTTTCGAGTGGTCAGGTATAGAATAAGGGATTATTCTCTTATGCACACACGCACATCGACCATTTTCAGGTACACCGGGCGCAACTCGTCTCGGCCCTGCGGACACTACCCTTTCGGGTGTGATAGAATGTGGAACCATGTCAATGAACCCGCCCACCAGTTTACCAGTACGAATCCACTCCAAGTATTTGTCACTTTGAGTTTGACATTCGTAGAGTGAAGACGAGTATGAAAGTTGTTACAACTACTAAGGGTAAACCTTGTGCCCATTACAACGGTTATGCGTATCGTAAATTTCGGGAGTCGAAAGAAGGTGTTGTTACGTGGATGTGTTTATGGGAGAAGTCCAATCGCTGTAAAGGAAAGATGCGGTCGAAGAAAGAAGATGTTTCCGAACTTTTGTGTGGACCACCTGATGACGCGTCCTTAGAAGTGAGGAAGCGTGTGGAGAAGGTGAAGAAGAGGGCACGTGAATAAAATACTCAGTTATCTGCGATATACACAGATGAAATTGGAGATCTTCATAATAGAGGTTATGATTTTGTCACAGTAATGCCCCATGCAGAAACATTGAAGAGAGCCATTCGGGATCATTGGTGTAAAACCCAAGGAAACCAGCATGAACCAAAGAATTGCGAAGATATTGTTCTTTCAGAAGACATTCTAAAAATGAGCGATGGCAGCAGTTTCCTTCTTAAAGATGACGCATTAGAAGAGAGAATTATCGTTTTTAGTGGCAGCAAAGGAAAGGAATGTCTAGGAAACTCTTCGCATTTTTTAATGGACGGTACATTCAAGAGCTGTTGTAAGGAATTTACACAAATCTACACAATCCATGCAGATTTGTTTGGCGTCCAAGTGTGGTAAATGTAGACTTCGAGGCTTCTGCGATTGCGGCCCTTCGTCAAGTTTTCCCCACAGCTGAAATAAGTGGATGTTACTTCCACGTGAAAGTGTTTGTGGAGGAAGGTTCAAGATGTAGGCCTAACAGAGGACTATCGCCAGAATGAAGAAATAAGGCTTCACGTCAGTATGTGTGCAGCGTTGACGTTTTTAAATTTATTCCTATCAAACTGGAGTAAGCATATTTTCAAACCTTTATGGACGTGTGTCATGGAATTTACAGATTGCACCAAAAGAAACAATTAAAATATATCTTTTCAATTAAACAAAAATTGGTCTTGTAATATGATTCGGTAATACAGCAGGAACTAATCAGTTAATTGCTATTACAAAATGCCTTATTCCTTTTCCATGATGATCAGATTTTGCTATACGCCTGCATAAATAAAAATTATTAAAATGCTTAACTCCCAACACAAAGTTGAACACATGATGAAAGTTCATCATGTCACATATTCTAGTAACAAGGTAAGTTTTTGGAATACTGTTTTAGCTGAATTTATACACTAGGAGGACACTCAGCATTTAGTTCGTGTGTGTAACTCTGGTTAATCAAAGAGAATTATTTGTGTAAATTCAAATTTAGTAAAACGAATCTACTACTGTAAATGCCTGGAATGCTATGCATTAAAGAATTTTAATTAACTTTATATGGGGAAAACTGGTTTACATACATTATTTCTGAAAATAATAATCCTGAAATGTAATCAGTACTTATATCAAGTTAAGTGCAATAATTAAATTGATTCTTCAACTTGCACGTTGCAAACTTAAGGTGCTAAGCCTTTACTTTATTTTTAATTTAACATCAATTTATGTTCGGCAATGTTAAAAAGAACATGTTATGGCCTCTGAGAAAGTACAGTGAGTGGAAGCTGGCTTAAATGAAGGTAAAAATTGTATCTAATAATTAGTGTCCTGTGAGGGCTGATTCTGATTGTACTACCCTCAAAGATAAAGAAAAGTCATTTTTAGAAAGATGTCTGTGTGTAGAATTTTGTCTATGGCGAATGATAACTCCCGCAAATTCAAATAATTTTTTGCATATTGTAGAGGACTCAAGGTCTGTTGATTTTGGTGAAGATCGGTTAAGGAGAAGGGGTAGTTTACTATCTATAAATGAAAAGGGGTAGGGGGAGGGGATAATTTTCTATAAATGAAAATGATAGGTGAAGGGGAGGGGATAATTTTGTATATGTGTACTACGTTATCAGCAACATTGAAGTAGTTTGTTGATAAAATTCCTTCCCAGGCTGTTTGGCCGTGGTCCAATGTTTTCTGCAAAACCAGACGTTTCGGAAGTGCCATCGACTGCCATCATCAGTGAAAATCGAGTGCGCTAACATGAGGTGGTATATGTTGGTGATCACAATTCTGTGGTTGAGGCTGAAGATAGAAGTAGTTTCTGTGGAAATATTTCATTTCTAAAATGATTTCAAATATAAATCTTAAAACATGGTAGTCATGTAAGGTTCTCCATACCGATATTTTAATTATTTGCATCAAATAGTATTATTGTTTAATAAATGTTCTATCCAGATCAAATTATGTGTATACAGTTCTGGAAAAATTAGACAGGCATAATATTTTGTTTGTTTATTGTAAACTGTATTATGTTTGGAAGTATCCCAAAGTAAATTTAACATTAGTCATGTCAATCAATGAGGCCAGTCCAGTTTTTTAAGGCCAGGAGAATCCTTGAAATGTTTGGAGCATCACTAGGTCATGATGGATCTAATCATCAAACTTCAGTTTCTGTGAAAAACTGGCAGATTTGAGTAGTCACTTGATAAAGGATGGTGTTGTAAAAGCAACAATTCTTTCAGAATTTTTTATAACCCTGTCAGTCTGCAAATAATATACTGTATTACAGTATACAAATGTAGTGTAATATCTTGGCACAATACTATATGATAAATTTGGATAAAAGGCTCATTTCCAATAGAAAGGATAGCTGGTGTGATCAGACATAACAAATTTGTTGTATTAGTTTTTTGAGAATTTATTCCTATCAAACTGGAGTAAGCACATTTTCAAACCTTTATGGACGTGTGTCATGGAATTTACAGATTGCACCAAAAGAAACAGTTAAAATATATCTTTTCAATTAAACAAAAATTGGTCTTGTAATATGATTCGGTAATAGAGCAGGAACTAATCAGTTAATTGCTATTACAAAATGCCTTATTCCTTTTCCATGATGATCAGATTTTGCTATACGCCTGCATAAATAAAAATTATTAAAATGCTTAACTCCCAACACAAAGTTGAACACATGATGAAAGTTCATCATGTCACATATTCTAGTAACAAGGTAAGTTTTTGGAATACTGTTTTAGCTGAATTTATACACTAGGAGGACACTCAGCATTTAGTTCATGTGTGTAACTCTGGTTAATCAAAGAGAATTATTTGTGTAAATTCAAATTTAGTAATACAAATCTACTACTGTAAATGCCTGGAATGCTATGCATTAAAGAATTTTAATTAACTTTATATGGGGAAAACTGGTTTACATATATTATTTCTGAAAATAATAATCCTGAAATGTAATCAGTACTTATATCAAGTTAAGTGCAATAATTAAATATATTCTTCAACTTGCACGTTAAATAGATCCCTTCTCCTTCACTTACCAGGCACATAAGGGAAGCTCTAAACCATGAACTGTCCCAGTAGTGAATGCTACAATGAGATCTTTAGAGTCTGTATCACTTTCTTTTGAACTTCTAAATACAGGATTTCTTGGAACTGTGTGGGATCAGTCAAGTAACTTGCGGAGGGGGTTATCAGGGGATCAATTCCCCTCCAGAACTATTCGAAATTTCAGCAGAATTCCATAATTTCCTAAGTAGACCCATTTCTAAGCCAGTTTTGTTTGTACAAGTAATACTTATAAATAATTATAGAAATAAAAGTAATTACAATATTGTAACGTTATGTTTTCCCTTTACATAAAATAGGCCCCAACTTAAACCATTTCATGACCATGATACATGAAGAACAAAATACTAAGTCATTAACTAAACTGTATACTATAAATATTGTCTGAGATAATAAAAAGAGATAAGAATAATGTAATGAAACTGATAAGAACATTATCAATAAGAAGATTTTACTCCAGTAAACTGCATTAAAAATTGTTAAAAAAGGTAAAACCTATACTCCATACTGCAGTAATAAACTGGATACTCAATAAAGAAAATTATTAATTCAATAATTAGTTTCTAAGTACTAAAATAATGAAATCAAATTTTATTTATGATTATGAATAGAATAATGTAAATCAAAAAGAGTATTACAAAAATGTAATAATAAAACAACAATAAAGCTAAATGTAAGCCTACAAGTAAGGTTATGTAACATTATAATGTTTTAAACAGAAAGAACAAAAAAGCATTGTAAAATCCACGAATTGTAAACAGAAGGTGAAAACTACTGACGAAGTAATAAATAAGCTTATAATAGCTAGATAATAATGGTTATAATTTGAATTATAACATGAAGAAGAAAAAATATGAGAAACTAAAACTTGTCAATAATTGTATGTAAAAAGAACAGTTTTAATGTAAACTTATTAAACAAACTATACTGTATAAATGGGGTCGAGGGAACTTGGAGAGGTAGTACCTTTGCTTCGGGTTGACTGGGCACTGGCCCTCACAAGTTCCCAGGGTTGGATGATGTGATGGTAGCTCCCAATGGAGCCATGAGCCTCTCTCCAGCCAAGACCGTACTGCGTGGTGAAGAGCCACATCCTACTAGAGGTGACCCCGTTGACGCAGAACAGTACGGATCTAGACCGGAAGGTCGATAAACATTCCTGGTGGAGGGCAGCAGTATCCATCAGTACCGAGGTAGGGCGTATAGGAAATGATCCTGGACCGGCCTATGTCTTGGATTATTGCAGGCGGTAGTCAAAATTTGACCCATCCGGCTGTAGTACTGCGACTGAGGGGGTAGGTGGGACTCGATAGCTGTAGTGAAAGCAACCTACTAGAGGAGAAAACCTCGATCACAATCCTGGCCCTCCAGGTTGGAGGTTGGGCTATGGGCTAACAACCCATTCCCGGAAAACCGGATGTTACGAAACTACCAAATAAGCCTCGGAAAGGACGGTATTATCGGAAACGACTCAGGCAACGGATTATGGACTTGTCTTTTGGAACGTGGAATGTTAGGACTTTGTACAGGCCGGGCGCACAAAGGGAACTATTTGAAGAGCTAAAAAGATATAAAATTGGTGTAGCAGCAGTGCAGGAAACAAGATGGCTGGGAAATGGAGTAAGAGATACTAAAACTCATACGGTATTATACAGTGGAAGAGAGAAGGGGAAAAGAGAACTGGGAGTGGCATTTGTAGTTGACAGAAACTTAAAACACCTCATAGTAGACTTCCATCCAGTCAACGAGAGAATATGTAGAATAAGATTGGCTACTAAATTCTTCAATCTGTCAATCATAAACGTACACTGCCCGACTGATGAGAAGGATGAGGACATAAAAGCAGAATTTTACCAATTGCTGGAAAAAATATATGACACCACCCCTAAGAATGACATTAAACTAATCATGGGGGACATGAATGCGAAAATTGGGAAAGAAGATGCATACCTTGGCACCATAGGTAGGCACAGTTTACACAATGAATCCAACAGAAATGGGGAACTGCTTATCGACTTCGCTACAAGCAGGAATATGGTTATCGGCTCAACTCAGTTCCCACACCGGGATATCCATAAGGGAACGTGGGTAGCCCCACATGGGAAAACAGTCAACCAGATAGATCATGTGATCATAGATAAAAGAGCAGCTACAAGTATCATTGATGTCAAAACCCGGAGAGGAGCGTCAGTTGGTTCTGATCACTATATGGTGCAGATGAAGTTTAGATGCAGGGTGGCTGTATATAGGAAGGGCAGACTCAGAAGACAGGAAAAGGTTAACACAGTGAGTTTAAAGGACCCAGAAGGGGTACAGGAATATGCTGGGAAAGTGAGGAATAGATTGAACGAGTCAGTCGCAGGAACGGTGGAAGAGAAATGGCAGAGCCTTAAGTGCGCACTCCTGGAAACCGCCAGAGAGGTACTAGGAATAGAGGAGAGACGGAGGCGGGAGGACTGGTTTGATGAGGAATGCAGGGAGAGTGTTGCACGGAGGAATGAGGCTCACAGGAAGTATTCTCAGTGTAGGACTAGAGAAAGGAAGCAAGAATATGAAGAGAATAGAAGACTGGCAAATAAAGTATGTAGAAAAAAGAAAAGAACTTTTGAAAACGGGCTGCTTCTCAAAATGGAGCAGGACTTTGCAGATGGAAGAATAAGGAATGCTTATAAATATCTTAAGCATCTCAGGGAAGGTTACAAACCATCTACAACACTATGTAGAGACAGAGAGAATAGAATTGTCAGTGATCCAGAGAAAATTAAAACTATCTGGCGAGAGTACTTCGATGGCCTCCTTGGTGGTATGCTACAGGGAGGAGAAATTGTTGCTCACACTCCGCGGAATGCAAACATTGGGGGGATGGAATATGACCCACCATCAATTCAGGAAATAGAAGAAGCTATTAGTGCCCTCAGGAACAACAAGGCACCAGGTACAGACTTGATTCCTGCAGAACTGCTTAAAGCTGGAGGTGCTGATGTGGCGGTCGCACTGCACTCCTTAATCGTGGACATATGGCAAACGGAACGAATCCCCATGGAATGGAATAAGTGCATTATATGCCCCATTAATAAAAAAGGCGACAAACTTCAATGTAGAAATTACAGAGGCATCTCGTTGCTGTGCACCTCCTACAAGGTTTTTGCGTACATCTTGAACGAAAGGCTGAGACCCCTCACAGAAAATATAATACGGGAATACCAAGCTGGATTCCGACCCGGAAGGTCTACAATCGACCAACTCTTCTCGGTAAAACAGATACTAAGATGCGGATGGGAACGTGATATTGATGTGTACCAGATCTTTGTGGACTTCAGGCAAGCATATGACTCTATTAATAGAGACAAACTCTACACCATAATGCATGAATTTGGAATACCAGGCAAGCTGGTAAGATTAACCCAAGTTACTATGCAGCAGACTGAAGCCCAAGTAAAGGTGGATAGCCAGCTAACTGAACCCATAAATATTACACGGGGACTAAAGCAGGGAGATGGGTTGGCCCCAACACTATTTAATATTGCATTGGAATATGTAATTAGAGGCTTATCAATAAATAGCTCCAATCTGTTAACAAATAAAACTGTACAGATAGCCGCATATGCAGATGACATTAACATCATGTCAAGACGGATCACGGCAGCTAAAGAAATATTTATAGAGCTTAAAAACAAAGCCAAGGAAGTTGGGCTAGCCATAAATATGGATAAAACAAAAATGCTTATCCAAACAAGAAGGGACCAGGTTCATAACAACATCGAGATAGAGGAGGACACAATTGAGGTGGTGGACAATTTCACGTATCTCGGAGTGAATCTAGCAAAGACTGGATCAGAGGAGCCGTAGATCCAAAGACGGACCACCATGGCTAACAAGGCGTACTTCGCATTGCTGCCATCATTTAGGTCTGGGGATGTGCACAGGGAAACAAAAATGAAAATATATAGGACTGTCATCAGACCGGTGCTATGCTACGGGTGTGAGGCATGGGCAATCACACAGAAAACAGTCGACATAGTAGACACCTTTGAAAGGAAAATCCTCAGACGCATTACAGGCCCAATACAAGAAAATGGCTCATGGAGACTGAGATACAACAACGAACTGTATCAAATATATAAAGAGATACCAGTCTCAAAATTTATAAGAATTCAGAGATTGTGTTGGGCCGGACATGTTATGAAAATGGAGGGTGGCAGGAACCCTAAGAGGGCTTTGCTGGGTACATGGGAGGGAACGAGACCTAGAGGTAGACCGAGGAAGAGGTGGGAAGATGGCGTTGCAGAGGACGCGAGAGACATGGGGATAAGAAACTGGAGGAGGGTTGCAGTGGATAGAGTGGATTGGAGGCGGAGATTGGTGGAGGCCAGGGCCCGACTTGGGCTGTAGCGCCATAGGAGAGAGAGATACTGTATAAATAATACTAGAATCGTTATTATTAGAATAATATTCTAGTAAGGAAGATATGATTAACCAATAAGTATAAACAAAGTAAATAATGAAACAAGATAGTTGGACTAAACCTTCAGAATACTGATACTGAAGATAATAACAACTAGAATAACTAAGAAAAACAATATTAAAGGACAAACTATGTTGTCAAAGCTTCAGTAAATTGTGAAGAATGTTTTAGAATAATGATGTAATAGGAAGAAAGATGTATTTTCAAGGTACGAATGAAATTAAGGGTCAATATCATAGGCAAATTAGCCTAGAACATTTGTTATGTTATTCATAGTAAATAATTGTTAAGTTATGTCATTATTATTGTAGTGAAAGTTGAATAAGGGTATCAAGAACAATGTAAAGTAATTGTCTGATAGCAAAAGTAATTATTTTAAACGTACGAAAGAAACTAAAGTGTCCACTACAATGGGCCAGTAGGCCCTATACCTGAATAACTTATTTCTACTATTTGTAAACAATTATTGCTAATAATTGTCATTATTAGTGTAACAAAAGTGAAAGCCAAGGATCAAGAACAATTTAGAATAGTTGTCTTGTATTAAAAACAAGAATTGTTAAAATATGAAAAAATAATGTTCAGTCTATAATAGGCTAATATGCCTAGACAAATTATGTATGTTAATTGTAAGAAATTATTATTGATTTTTGTCATTAGTATTGTTGTAAAAGTTGTAGGGAGTTATAAGGAACAATTGTGATCAGTTATATCACAATAAAGTTAAGTAATATTATTAGAAGAAAGAGAATTAGGATGTCAGGAACCCAGGTTGGGTTAAGCCTAGTTAGCCAAACATGACTTTTATAAATTGGGACATTATTAATTACTGTAAATAATTTTACACTCAATGGTTAGTAAGTAAATATCATTCTTTAATTTTCTTAATTCTTAACCACATATTATGAGTACAAATGTATGCCTACTTATAAGTAACTTTACTAATGAAAAGTCTTTTTAAAAAAGAGACTTGTGTCCATGATAACAACAAAGATGACTATTACTGAAGCTCTGAGAACTGTCATATGATAATGGGATGACAGTGTATCAGTTAGAATAATCAACAACTTATTAAGGCACACTGTAAGGAGGTATGTTTTAATCATTTTGCACACATCATTCCAGAAGTCTGTTCTAAAAACAATTATAATCAAACTGCTGTTTCAACAGTACTAATAATGCAGCATGGCAAAATTTAAACCATTTTTATTGGTCTGAACGTTTGTTTCAAGCTGAGTATACCAAATATGTTTGTAATAGGTTTATAATTTAAGATGTGAAGTATATGAAGCCTTTACTAGTACCTGTTCATTAGACAACAAATAATAACTATAATTTCCATTAATTTTGTTAATGTTCTTTGCCATTCATTATTTAGTTATTTTTTTACTGTCAGGAAAAGTTCTGATGTAATTTATGTACATGTTATTTTTGGTCTCTCTCTCTCTCTCTCTCTCTCTCCCTCATTGTTATTTATTAAAAAAACATAAAAAAACTGACACTCCTCTGTATGTGTCCACATTGCATACAATTAAAAAAATTAAAAACATACTTGTGATCTTGCAAAAGAGGATCAGTCCTCTGTGTGTTTTAATGATAATTAGTTAATCAATGAACATGTCATGGACAACAAAATGTAAAAATTTACAAATGAATAATGAAAACACAAAGATTAAAAACTAATAAGAAATCATTAAAGAAACAAATTAGTAAGATTTATTAATGAATCAAAGGAATTCAGAAATTCAACTGATAATCACACATTAGTACATAGTTTTACTAATTTCACAATTCCACAAAATTAGTAATTATTGGATAGTGAACATTGGATTTCAATATAGTAAGCGTACACATATTAATTTTAAGCACGTTTTACAAATAGTGAATGGAAAAGAAAATAAATACACGATTTCAACTTTCTTAAACTGAAAACAAGAAATTCTTTTGAGTTAGTGTAATGTGTTGTGTCACTGTAAGACAGAGCAGTGCTGTTAGTGTACTAATTAAGATGCATTAAATGTATAAATAAAGCTAATGAGTTATTCTTAGATGACATCATTAATCTTATTGGTAATGGTGTAAAAGCCTTTTCACAGCGGTTGCAGGTTTGGGCTGATTTCTTTCTTCCTTATCATGTTATAGAACTAAGCCTGGCAGCAGGTGAGAGCCCTGAAGAAATTGCAACCAGTCTTCATCTTTGTATTTGCCAAAATAAAGTTGTTCTGAGCCAGGTCATGTAAATTCAAGTTAGGCCAAGTTGCTCATTAGACTTTGTCTAAATTTTAAAGATATAAAATGTTGATAAAGATTTTAGGACCGTACATTAAAAATATTGTTTGCACATATGAGTAGGAAGCAGATGTAATAATATAATATGTTACCCAACAAGATACAGGAACAATTATGTATATTGTAACGTTACATAACCCATGCCCAAAAATGATAACGTAATCACCCCACTATAAAGGTCAGAAATGGGTATTATGTACCTAGCTATAGATTACTTTGTACTACAGAACACTATAAACTATAAATAAGTGACATATAGTGTACAAAGTGCGATATAGTGTACATAGTAAGAAAGTAAGTGGTTAAAAAAGGAGCATCTCACAGATTTATACCGGAGATGGAAAAACAATCAATTGTAGCAGTAGACTATATTGCTACTGACAAATTCTGTATTTTGTATAATTTGTATTGTGTAGGCCACAAAGGTCTTGTACCTAGGTATAATTGTATGTTTAATATAATAATTGTGTTTAAATATAAGATAACCCAGGGTTAGATATAAAATAATAATAAAATAAAATAATACTGTATGAGTAAAATGGCAGAGGAAAATAGTTTAGTTTAAGGATACTTTAAGCAAATAATAAATAAATACAATTGAAGGAAATAAAAATATTAAAGACCTATGTATAAATTTAAAAGGAAATACTGTAGAAAGAAAAACCTTATATAAATTAATTTGGATTATAAACAAAAGTTAAAAAGGATTATTTTTCTATAAATAAGAAATAAATTTATAACAATTAAAAACAGCCTATATACTCAAAAGTATATAGATTCACCAATAAAAAATCATAAAAAAATTCTTGGTTACTAACAGTAACCAACTAACAAGATATAATTGAATTGTTAAAACGATTGAGAAATGAACGTTTGGAAAAAAGTGTAATGCCTATATAAATTCTTGGATTTCGTTGTCCATGACGTGTCCGTTACTTAACTAAATATCACTATTATATTGACGACTCGGAACACTAAGTTTTTATAAGTAAAAACGTAAAGTTTTACCTTACAGCCTAAACCGGCTTTCACCTATAGAAGGCTTCATCAGAGGCTGTCGTTAGTAGCGTTGTTCGTCTTGTTGTTGGCGACGAGATAATGTTTCGAAAGATCGAAGCTGTGTGTGTGTGTGTGGGACACACACACAGCTTCGATATTTCGAAACATTATCTCGTCGCCAACAACAAGACGAACAACGCTACTAACGACAGCCTCTGATGAAGCCTTCTATAGGTGAAAGCCGGTTTAGGCTGTAAGGTAAAACTTTACGTTTTTACTTATAAAAACTTAGTGTTCCGAGTCGTCAATATAATAGTGACATTTAGCCTATATAAAATTTGAAAATTTATGAATACTTTCGGAATAAACAGTGCGAAATTTAATAAAAATTGACGAGAGATGTACACCTTCTATTAGAACTTCTGCAAGTAGCACCATCCAAGTCTTTAATTGACGAAATTTTGAGAAACTTAACGACAGATTCCAGGCCTAGTATCTAGTACTTCGAGATTTTTTGGTGAGACCGTATCCTAATAAAAATTAACTAAATTACAAATCAACTATAACTTCAACACTAGAAACAGCACCATACAAGTAAACACTTCAAGAAAAGAGGTGAAACAAACTTTATTAAATTTTGTTAACCAAAAAACCTTCATAACGGATCTTTGTGCGTTTTCAGCTTCCATTAAATGATTTCGTGTTTGTAGTAAAGAACATAACCTGTACTCTAGCGGATAAACCCGGAACTATATACTAAAGAAAAAACAAATATAATCTAATTTTTTTTTATGTAAAGCTTAGTATTTATTATTCATTTCTGACCGTCTCATAACACAAAGAACTTACCAGTAACCCTGGGAAATTAATAAATTAATTCTTTATTGTTTTAATATTTTATCAAGGATAAAAAATATTTTGTTATAATTTCTATGTTTACCAAATAAGATCGAACCAATGTTGTGTTGACAGGGAGAATCGATTATAACTTTTTGTATTGGGAGAAGATAAAAATCAGTGTATTTAATAAATAAATACCCTGAATACTTTGTTATAAATAATAAAATGTGTATTATTTCTCGTAGAGGGTAGTTGTTACAGAGTCCAGGAGACAAAGAAGAGGACGAACAGCCGGAAAAATGTTACCGACAATTGGTGTTAATTTAACCTCAAATTGGGTTGCAGACGTCAAAATCAGCTGTTCTCACGAGCGGAGAAATTTAAATTAAGTAATTGTATATTCCGGGGATAATACCTTTGGCCCTCTCTCTCTCCTAACTACGGTCAAACAACTTCATTGAATTCTCCCAAATCACACACACTCGATTTCAGTTTTTAATTTCTGTAAACATAAAAATATAACCGACACTGAACATTTGCAAATACAATCAATAAAGGATTAACAGTGACTCTCATGAAAGCGAGATTTTAGAAGAGCCATTAAAACTTAGATTTAATTAACGATACTTTACACAATGAGCTCTGAGAAAGGTTTATACACATGAGGGACGTTACAAAATGACGCTAACAACGTGGGGCTTATAAAATAAAGAAATATTATTGTAAGTAAAGTATTATCAAGGCTCGGAGAAACATTCACCGCGAGACGTTACAATATTTAATTAAGTAGTTAGTGGACTTAAAACCTGCAGTAGAAACTCCAGTTTTTATAAAACAAATAGGGAGAGAATTGAAGATTTGATGTTTGTAAATGTTATATCTATTTTCTTCACAAGTAACTAATGGCTGGTTATTTGTAATCACGTTTTCTCATAATGTATGTTGTTAATGACCTTTTTTTAAGGGTATGAAAAAAACAACAGATATTGGTATTTGAAAAAAGGTGAATTTTATTGGTACATACTAAAGTATAGAGTCAGATTTGTTTCTATTCATTAACAAAGGTCCCGTACTGTAATAATTTTGTGTGTAATATACAAGCATTCTTTAATATGTTTACGAGATTCTCCCAATTTTATTTGCATTAATTCAGACCGTAGTAACATTAAATTCCACTGTAACCCATTATTAATACTTAATCATTTGCATGTTAACAGAAACTGCACATTGCTTTTTATTGCATTATGTTGAAAAAAGGATTTTAATGTACTTGTTTGGTTATACATTAGATTGTACTAGGTTCTAAATTGGAAGTACGTTTTAATTCCGGTACTTTGAATAAAGACAGCCTTTAATGTTATATACAGCCTTTGAATGTACACTAACTAAGGAAACGTTTGTTAAGTCTAATTAATTTTAAAAATGTAAAAGGTTGTTATATTGTTAAACGTAGCCACAACCTCCCAAAATCGTCTCTGTACCGTAATTATGTGCGATAAATGTAAACTAATTTCTGTACTTCCAATAAATACACCCTTTTAATGTACACTAACAAAGTAAATTTTATTTAAGTTACATCGTCGTACATAACCTCCGTAAGCTGGCATTAGTTATTTGTGAAGAAAACAGTTGGTGTACACATCGGACACCGAAATATAGCACACGCGCGGGATGTAAGTTGCATTTTGCCGCTGACTATTCCCCAAGACCCGGTTATCCTGCGGCATTTCAAATTTCCGTCTCCTCATTTGTACTGAGCTTCCCTATCCTGATTTGTACTACATTTGTTTTCTTCTAAAATAATGGCAGGTTATGTACGACAATGTAACTTAACTAAAATTTCCTTTGTTAAAGCCCGTTTTCCTAGGAGCAGGTTTTTTGCGCCGCGTAGGATGCAATACGCCGAACTCAACACGCTGTTCTCCACACACTAGAAAAATAATGGTTCTGTTTTCCTCCAGAGCGCATCACGTAGTGCGTTTGGCGTGATGACTGGTTCTGGAGCAGTCTGTTGCGTTCTACGTCGCGTTTTAGCTGACTTCTGGATTTTGGGTTGTTTTTCGAAAATTGTGTATCAAAATGCCTCAAGTGCGTTTCAGTGCTTCGGATGACGATCAGTTAATTGAAGCAGTGGGTGGTCACGCATACTTATGGAACTCGAAGGATCCCAACTTCAAAAATGTCACAAAACAAGATGAAATTGGGAAAATGCTCAACAAAACAAGTAAGTGACCTCACATCAACTATGTATTTATTAATTAATTAGTAAATAATTTTTTGCTTGTCATAGAACAAAATTATAGACTTTACTAAAAATGAACTTTATCTTGTGAAAAACTTACTTTTTCGTCGGACGCGTTTCGGCTTAGTATCCGCCTTCTTCAGCTTTTAGTCAGACTGCCATCATTTCGTAACGGTTTTTGTGTGGAAGGTGTAGTGGGGGTGGTGTGTGGAGGAAGGGGATTGGCGCAGGGATTCAACTTGATGTTTGTTTTTTGTAAAATTGTGTCAAAAAGTGTATGTGATTTATATTGTAATTGATCGTTGAGTATGTTGTTTGGTTGTGTTGTGTGGTGTTTATATATTTCGTATTGTTCAGTTGTGTTGAGTTTTCGGCCTTTAGGTAAGTAATGTAAAATTTCGAGATTGGTGTCTATGTTGGTGTAACTATGGTTTTCTGTGTGTATGTGTGTGGCAAATGCGGAGTGTATATTGTTGTTGGTTAGAGCTTTTAAAAGTTCAGAATAACGGGATGAAAAAGATCTTCCTGTCTGGCCGATGTAGAAACTATTGCAGTCATTACATTTTAATTTGTAAACACCTGTTTTGTTATATTTGTCTATGTCTGTGTTTGTATTATTGATGTGTTTTGTAATGGTATTGGTTGTTCTGTATGCTATTTTGTATTTGTGTTTTCTGAATGTGTTGGCGATTTTGTGTGTGTAGGAGTTGTGGTATGTGAGTGTGATGTATTTATTGTGTTGTGTGCTGATGGTATTTTGTGTTTTGTTGTTTTTGTATTTGATGCGTTTGTGTAGTGTGTTTATTAAATTAGGGTTGTAACCGTTTTTGATTGCTATGTATTTTATTGTGTTGAGTTCGTCGGTGTAATCTTGTTTATTTAAGGGTATTTTAGTTAGTCTATGGAGCATATGGTTGAAGGCCGCATGTTTATGTTGTGTTGGGTGGTTTGATGTGTTGTGTATAACCATGTCAGTTGTGGTTGGTTTCCTGTATATTTTGTATGTGTGTGTGTTGTTAGTTTTGTTAATTGTTAGGTCTAGAAAATTGACCAGGACCCGATTCGCCACGAAATAAAACGAAAACTTCTAAACACACATACAAAACCAAAAATACACAACAATGAAATAAAAACACTTAACAATGTAAAACACAAGTTACTTGAACACAACACAACAATCCTAAAAGCTGACAAAGGTAACATTAGCGTCATAATGGACAAACACCAATTAAACACTAAAATCGAAAATTTCTTCAACGAAAATAATATAACAGAAATAAATAAAGGCCCCACACTAAAATTTCATAAACAGATTAATAAGTTTATAAACAACACAAAACATATAATCAAACCAGAAAGCGCCAAATACCTTAAACAAATAAAACCTAACCCCCCTATACTAAATGCATTACCAAAAATACATAAACCGAACATTCCCATCAGACCATTAATAAACAACACACAGGCACCCTCCCACAAAATCGCAAAACAACTAGACAAGATAATCAGAGAAAATATTAATCTCAGTAACAACACATCCATCAAAAACAACATAGACCTAGTCAAGAAAACTGAACACATCCATATCCCACATAACTCAACACTGGCATCTTTTGATATAACCAATTTATACACTAATGTCCCCATCAAAGAAACCATCCAAACACTAGAACAACTACTCAGACAAAACAACACACCTGAAACACACATACAAGAAATCATCACACTGACCAAACTAATAACTGAACAAAATTACTTTACATACAATAACAAGATATACACACAAACAGAAGGTCTCCCAATGGGCTCCCCCATATCAGGAATACTAGCAGAAATATATATACACAACATAGAACAGAACCACATAATAAACAACAACAAATACACTAACAAAATTATATATTGGCACAGGTATGTAGATGACATATTACTTTTATTCAAAGGCAACACAAGACAAGTTGAAAACTTCCACAAATACATAAACACTATACATCACAAATTAAAATTTACACTGGAAATTGAACAAAACAATAGTATAAATTTTCTAGACCTAACAATTAACAAAACTAACAACACACACACATACAAAATATACAGGAAACCAACCACAACTGACATGGTTATACACAACACATCAAACCACCCAACACAACATAAACATGCGGCCTTCAACCATATGCTCCATAGACTAACTAAAATACCCTTAAATAAACAAGATTACACCGACGAACTCAACACAATAAAATACATAGCAATCAAAAACGGTTACAACCCTAATTTAATAAACACACTACACAAACGCATCAAAAACAAAAACAACAAAACACAAAATACCATCAGCACACAACACAATAAATACATCACACTCACATACCACAACTCCTACACACACAAAATCGCCAACACATTCAGAAAACACAAATACAAAATAGCATACAGAACAACCAATACCATTACAAAACACATCAATAATACAAACACAGACATAGACAAATATAACAAAACAGGTGTTTACAAATTAAAATGTAATGACTGCAATAGTTTCTACATCGGCCAGACAGGAAGATCTTTTTCATCCCGTTATTCTGAACATTTAAAAGCTCTAACCAACAACAATATACACTCCGCATTTGCCACACACATACACACAGAAAACCATAGTTACACCAACATAGACACCAATCTCGAAATTTTACATTACTTACCTAAAGGCCGAAAACTCAACACAACTGAACAATACGAAATATATAAACACCACACAACACAACCAAACAACATACTCAACGATCAATTACAATATAAATCACATACACTTTTTGACACAATTTTACAAAAAAACAAACATCAAGTTGAATCCCTGCGCCAATCCCCTTCCTCCACACACCACCCCCACTACACCTTCCACACAAAAACCGTTACGAAATGATGGCAGTCTGACTAAAAGCTGAAGAAGGCGGATACTAAGCCGAAACGCGTCCGACGAAAAAGTAAGTTTTTCACAAGATAAAGTTCATTTTTAGTAAAGTGATAGTGCTGTGAAAGAAGAGATGAACAATCAAGACAACTATAATACCGCAGATAAAGCGTATTTCATCAATAAGTACAGAAACGCCAAACAACAAGTAACAAAAACTTCCTTACACATAGCATTCAACAAAACTTGTCGAAAACACAACATCATACCAACACACGCACAAGTTACAATAAAACAAAACACACATACAGCACTTCAAACCAAACGGAAATTAGAATAAATAAACCTAAATAACATAATCAATTATTTATACCATAAAAAAGACACACTCAACAAACAGGCATATAAATTACACATGAAACTCACACAAATATTACACCACACGGAACTTGAAAATGTAATACAACACACACAAGACAACATAGAAAACTCAAATTGACAATACAAGCTAGACACAACAAAAAAATAACTAACCTCACAACACGCACAATTGAATCTATCCCTGAACCGACATACAAATTCCACGCACGCGTAGTTAATACAACAACCATTAATTTCACAAAGGATGAAATGGATTTATTAAACAAAGGACTGAAACATAATTTAAATAACAATGCAACTAACAAAAATCACAATAAACACACACGTGACATAATCATAGACGCAGAAACAGCTGTACAAAACACGCACTTTAATGACCAGGACCCGATTCGCCACGAAATAAAACGAAAACTTCTAAACACACATACAAAACCAAAAATACACAACAATGAAATAAAAACACTTAACAATGTAAAACACAAGTTACTTGAACACAACACAACAATCCTAAAAGCTGACAAAGGTAACATTAGCGTCATAATGGACAAACACCAATTAAACACTAAAATCGAAAATTTCTTCAACGAAAATAATATAACAGAAATAAATAAAGACCCCACACTAAAATTTCATAAACAGATTAATAAGTTTATAAACAACACAAAACATATAATCAAACCAGAAAGCGCCAAATACCTTAAACAAATAAAACCTAACCCCCCTATACTAAATGCATTACCAAAAATACATAAACCGAACATTCCCATCAGACCATTAATAAACAACACACAGGCACCCTCCCACAAAATCGCAAAACAACTAGACAAGATAATCAGAGAAAATATTAATCTCAGTAACAACACATCCATCAAAAACAACATAGACCTAGTCAAGAAAACTGAACACATCCATATCCCACATAACTCAACACTGGCATCTTTTGATATAACCAATTTATACACTAATGTCCCCATCAAAGAAACCATCCAAACACTAGAACAACTACTCAGACAAAACACACCTGAAACACACATACAAGAAATCATCACACTGACCAAACTAATAACTGAACAAAATTACTTTACATACAATAACAAGATATACACACAAACAGAAGGTCTCCCAATGGGCTCCCCCATATCAGGAATACTAGCAGAAATATATATACACAACATAGAACAGAACCACATAATAAACAACAACAAATACACTAACAAAATTATATATTGGCACAGGTATGTAGATGACATATTACTTTTATTCAAAGGCAACACAAGACAAGTTGAAAACTTCCACAAATACATAAACACTATACACCACAAATTAAAATTTACACTGGAAATTGAACAAAACAATAGTATAAATTTTCTAGACCTAACAATTAACAAAACTAACAACACACACACATACAAAATATACAGGAAACCAACCACAACTGACATGGTTATACACAACACATCAAACCACCCAACACAACATAAACATGCGGCCTTCAACCATATGCTCCATAGACTAACTAAAATACCCTTAAATAAACAAGATTACACCGACGAACTCAACACAATAAAATACATAGCAATCAAAAACGGTTACAACCCTAATTTAATAAACACACTACACAAACGCATCAAAAACAAAAACAACAAAACACAAAATACCATCAGCACACAACACAATAAATACATCACACTCACATACCACAACTCCTACACACACAAAATCGCCAACACATTCAGAAAACACAAATACAAAATAGCATACAGAACAACCAATACCATTACAAAACACATCAATAATACAAACACAGACATAGACAAATATAACAAAACAGGTGTTTACAAATTAAAATGTAATGACTGCAATAGTTTCTACATCGGCCAGACAGGAAGATCTTTTTCATCCCGTTATTCTGAACATTTAAAAGCTCTAACCAACAACAATATACACTCCGCATTTGCCACACACATACACACAGAAAACCATAGTTACACCAACATAGACACCAATCTCGAAATTTTACATTACTTACCTAAAGGCCGAAAACTCAACACAACTGAACAATACGAAATATATAAACACCACACAACACAACCAAACAACATACTCAACGATCAATTACAATATAAATCACATACACTTTTTGACACAATTTTACAAAAAACAAACATCAAGTTGAATCCCTGCGCCAATCCCCTTCCTCCACACACCACCCCCACTACACCTTCCACACAAAAACCGTTACGAAATGATGGCAGTCTGACTAAAAGCTGAAGAAGGCGGATACTAAGCCGAAACGCGTCCGACGAAAAAGTAAGTTTTTCACAAGATAAAGTTCATTTTTAGTAAAGTGATAGTGCTGTGAAAGAAGAGATGAACAATCAAGACAACTAAAATTATAGAATTTATTTCTGATACAAATTTAGTAAAATATATGCTGATCAATATATTAAAATAATGAAATTGATCAATAGGCCTATTTATTGTTTTTATTTGATTAAAAAACAAATTTTACCAATATTAACTCGTTATATTTATATTAATATTGGTAAAATTTGTTTTTTAATCAAATAAAAACAATAAATAGGCCTATTGATCAATTTCATTATTTCCATTTAATTTGTATTATATTATTGAAAAATTGATTTTATTATTTTAATTGTTAGCTACAAATAAAAAATAAAACAAGAATATACTAAGATATTGCCAGCAACGCGAGACCGTCTTGATGGTTTAGCCTCCGCAAGTCCGGATTAGTTAACACATACAATATTGTCCAAACTTCAACTGCGAAACGTTGTGCTATTGAAATAATCCATGAATAGGCTTCTCACCTGAAATCCATCAGAGTTGGCAAAACCACCAGTGCCTGATAAGCGGATCATGTTGTCAGTAGGAACCTCCTCAATGTTCTGAGACACATGAACGGTGTAGGGTTGGTCAGAAATATACTCATCCCTCAGCATGTTGTGTAAACAACAGCACACAAATTGTTATCAACTCAGCAGTTTCATGTTCAGAGGAATGAAAACAATTCTAAAAAATCGGTATGGAGAACCATACATGACTTCCATATTCTAAGATTTATATTTAAAATCATTTTCGAAATGAAATATTACCATAGAAACTACTTCTTTCTACTTACTGCTTCAGCCTTAACCACAGTACTGTGGTCACTAACGTATACCACCTCACGTTATCGCACTCGATTTTCACTGATGATGGAAGTCAATGGCATTGCCGAAACGTCTGGTTTTGTAGAAAACATTGGACTATGGCCAAATATCCCGGGAAGGAATTTTAACAAAAACTACTTCTTTGTTGCCGATAACGTTGTACACATATATATAAAATATATGCATAAAATTAATGGCTTGTATAAGTTAATGATTGATCTCCATTAAGTAGTGCTCAAGTTTCCAAAGTTTTAATATTATGATGTCCGTAATTAAAACATCAGAGCAGGTTTAGTGTGAATGAGGGTACACTGTGGACAAAAATTTTCAACATTTCCTATTGAGCGTTGCTTAGAGTAAAGCTGCAAATCTACAGTGTATGTTTCACAGAACAAACACGCGAAAAAGAAGGAGCGCTCCGAAGTCACTCATGGACCCTCAGCATCTTGCAGAGGGTTCATTCCCTAAAGACGAAAAGTCTGTCTATGAATCGTTCCTCTGTAAACACGTGCAGTTACATTGCCCAGCGATCCACAGGAAGCAAATTGATGTCCATTTTTTCGGCTTGCACGCGTTATGTTGGTATGGGTTTCGGCACTTTCCATTTAAAAAGCGTGCAAATGTAAGAAAATAAACATGAGTGAGGCCAGAAATAACGTGAATTTTGTGTGTGTGTGTGTGTGTGTGTCTTACGTGCATTTTATTGCTGTAGGCATAATAATAAAATGGAAACGTAAACATTACATAACTGAGATATGCTTACCTGCCACGAACGATATATTATTTTATACATGGAGGAGTTCAGTGACATACACACGTACAGAAGTCATCTTCAAAAATACTAGAAGTCGTCCACGCTTTTATGTTGGCAGTGTAACTTACAGGAAGTTTTTTGATGTTTTTAAAACATCTAGGATGCAAACTTTTCCCGATAACTAAAAGTTTCCTTTTTTCGGTTCCTGTCATGTTCGCACAAACAAAAACTATAACTCTTTGTTTAGAGAGCTTCCCACCAACGCACTTTTCATTTTTAAATTTGAAAGTCTTATCTGGAGTTAATTTATAAAAAATTCCGGCTTCATGTCCATTAAAGATGTCTTCATCTTTATATGATCGTCTAATTTCTGGCCAAGTGTTACGCACCCAATCGCCTGTAACGTTCAGATCTACGCATTTTGCCTCACCACAAATTTTTGCAAAGGAAATCGAGTGTCGGGCCTTAAATCGATCTAGCCATCCGTTGGAGCACGTTGGGCAGTCCTGTTACAGTGCTTATCGCTTGCATACAATGTATGTCTGTAGCCATGGGCTAACGCGCGCGCGCGCACATATATACGTTTATATGAAATTTAGAGTAAAATATCTGAGAAATATTTGACGCTATAACAGAGTAGTACAATATTTAGTGACGTTAAAACCGGGAATTTTTATAATGTTAAAGATATCAGTTTGACCGGACTTATGACAAAATAACGCTACACCCGAGTTGACATAACACCCGAGGCCGTAATAACCAAGTTCCACTGTATATATAAAGATATCAACTCAAACATAATTTACATTAAAATGAAAAAATTTTAATTTTATTGCCTGGCAACAAAATTATTTTATTTTTAACAATTACCATTGTTTCAAAACGTTTAAATAAATTTTCAAGTACTTTACTCTTGTTAAAACGTAAAAGGTTGCAGGTAAACCAGGTAAACTACCCCTTCCCCTTAACCGATCTTCACCAAAATCGAAAGTCCTTGAGACCTCTACAATTCAGGGACGTATGAAAAAAATTATTTGATTCTGTTTGAATTTGCGGCTGTTATCGTTTGCCATAGAAAATACGCTTGATAAAAAAACGTTGCAGGTAAACTACCCCTTCCCCTTAACCGATCTTCACCAAGAACAATAGGTCTTGAGTACTCTACAAATCAGGGCTGTATGCAAAACATTATTTGATTCTGTTTGAATTTGCGGCTGTTATCGTTTGCCATAGAAAATACCCTTGTTAAAAAAACGTTGCAGGTAAACTACCCCTTTCCCTCAACCGATCTTCACCAAAAACAATAGGTCTTGAGAACTCTACAATTTAGGGCTGTATGCAAATAATCGTTTGATTCTGTTTGAATTTGCGGCTGTTATCGTTTGCCATAGGAAATACCCTTGTTAAGACATAAAACGTTACAGGTAAACTACCCCTTTCCCTTAACCGATCTTCACCAAAAACAATAAGTCTTGAGAACTCTACAATTCAGGGCTGTATACGAAACATTATTTAATTCTGTTTGAATTTGCGGCTGTTATCGTTTGCCAAAAAAAAAAATTTCCCTTGATAAAAAAAAACCGATGCAGGTAAACTACCCCTTTCCCTCAACCGATCTTCACCAAAAACAATAGGTCGTGAGTACTCTACAAATCAGGGCTGTATGCAAAAAATTATTTGATTCTGTTTGAATTTGCGGCAGTTATCGTTTGCCATAGAAAAAAATCTACAGACACACACACACACACACACAGACACACTTTTCGGAAAACAACTTTTTTTCATGTTTTGAGCGTAGTAGAATCAGAATCTGCAATAATCTCGAACACGATTTTTTTTGCCATCACCATACTTCCATTCCTTAAGGAATATGGAAGTAAAACTGTGCACATGATCCCCAAAGCGTTTTCAGATACTCTCCTCGCTCTGCTCAAATGGTAATTGAAGATTTTTTCCTTTCATCTTCCAATGTTTGTTTTTTGCAGTACGGTTTCATGAGATGCTCGCTCAGCCTGAAGGCTTCATCGCCAGCTATTACATAAGGCAGCAGAATATTTGAATTCGGCAGGTTTTGAGGGGGAGGAAATTATATAGTTCCGTTTTCTACTAGAAGCCCCATCTTTGACTTTCTCAAAATTCCAGCATCACCTTCCTTTTCATAGGAACCCACATCGACAACGACAAACTTGTAATTGGCATCAACCATTGCAAGAAGTACAATTGAAAAATATCCTTTATAGTTGAAGTATAGACTTCCTGAGTTGGCGGGTGATACAATCCTCACATGCGTACCATCAATAGCTGCAACACAATTCGGAAAGTTCCAGCCAGTCCAAAATTGTTCAGCCTTTCTTTTCCAGTCTATTTGGCCAGGAGGAGGCAGAAACTTGGGTACTAGTTTTTCTTTGAGCGCTTTCAAAACTTGGGGTACGAACGTGCATATAGCAGACGGAGAGATGCGATAAGCAAATGCCAATGACCTATACGATTCTCCTGTGGCAAGAAACCTGAAACAAAGTTTATAATAGACGAGTTATAATAGAAGTTAGAATAAAGAGTTATAATAGAATTATTGTAAATGAAATTAAATTTTTAATGAATCACAGAAGTTGGTAATGGAATCATTCTACTTAGACATCTAATAACCTAGTTTAGTACATAGTTGGTGTACAGGTACCTCTAATAGCATGCTAGTGTAGCCTTGTCATCTTTGTGTGTTGCAGGGAATGATTGTCAAAAACGCTGGAAAAGTATTCGTGACCATTGAAAGAGGCAAAAAAAAAATAGAAGAATAAGGTTCAACAGGATCTGCTACAAAAAAGAAGAGAGCTAGCTACAGGGACAGATTGAGATTCCTAGATGGTGCGGAAAGGGAAAGGGACAGTTTTTCAAACATTCCTCCAGAAACTTTCAGGAGCGAACCTGAAGAAAGAACTGAAGATATCGGAGATAGCTGTCAAGCAACAGACGAGATTGAAACATCCCCCTCACCCGTGCCTCAACAATCTTGTCCTGGTGAATTCCAACCTCAACCGTCCAAGAAAAGAAAAGAAAACTCAGCACTTACAAAGTATTTAATGGAGAAAAAAGAAGAAAGATTCCATTTTAAAAGTTGTCTTGAGGAGCTTTTGAAACCAGCAGAGCCACAAGATGACATCGACATGTTTTTTAAAACCATGGCGATGACTGTGAAAAAATTCCAACCGCATCTCATGCCGGAGACCAAAATTACAGTATCCCAAGCCGTATTAGAAATGGAAATACTAAATCAACAACTACAATCCCAATCTGGTTTTACGTTTTCTGGTCATCCTGGTAATCTTCCGTCCTCTCTACAATGTTCAGGGTCGACTCCTTGGTCCACACCTCACACATCTTCCCATCAATCTGAACTTTCCCAAGCCAGTGACATCGTTAGTGTAGCTTTTAATTACGCTCTTAACGAGCCTTCTAATGAATGAAAAAGAAAATGGGATTGTTTGTAGCTTACCTTTCTTTTTATATATAAATTACTTGAAATAATTTTCATAATTTATTATTATATGCTAATTTTGATTTTGCATAATTTAAATTGGAAGTTTTAAAAATTAACTAAATAAAATTATTTCATTTTACGAGGTTTTTTATCAACTTACCTCAGAGTGCGAACCAGTTTTTCAGTGGGTGTTATAGGTGACTTCACACGATTGTAACTGGGAACTCTCAGGTCGTCTTCAATGCACTGTAAAATCAAAGCAAACTGCTCATGGGTGAATCGAGAATATTTCTTGAATCTTTCTTCTTCTTCGTGTAAACGTTTGCTAATCAATAATTTGAAAACACTTTCATCTTTACGTTTTAAGAACATTTTATTGATTAATTTTCTGCTCTTTGCCGTAGACAAGAGATAATCCTCATCTTCATCATCCATATGGATGTGCTTGAGAATAAGCATAGCAACAAGTCTCTTTTTATTTTGCTCCAAACGATTCATTTCGACAGGGAACACTAACACTCCGAATTATAATTACTACCACCTAGTCCAGCCTACGTTGACTGAATAGCTGAAATGCATCCGGCTAGGAAAACACAAACACCCAGCGTGGTAATTGAATACATTCCTGCCGACGTGATAGAGTCCTACCCGGTTCGTGCGACACAAAAAACCTGCTCCTAGGAAAACGGGCCTTTAGGGTACTTTTACGTCAGCGTTTGAGCCGCTGCGGTTAAACCACGGCGGTCGAACCGCTGTAGATACAACGCACTGTCTTATATGGTAGTATTTACATGAGAAGCGGTTGGCCGTTCAATCGCACCTCAGGCTCAACATGTCGCGGCTCAGCCGCTTATCGGTTCTGCCGCCGACTTGACAAAACACACATGTTGGAACCTGTGCGTGTACATCACGTGGCTGAACCGCTCGCTGGTTCTCTGTTCAGTAGGCTTTTGTAATCCATACACAAAGCTTGGTATACTGTTGTGCGTGTTATTTTTAGTTTAAAAAAAAAATCGTACTAGAAGCAGTCTAGTAATAATGTTTGATACAGAAAAGTTTATTGTACTTGTACAAGAAAAACAATCTATTTGGAACATAAGTTGCAAGGAATATTCCAATCGAGGACATAAAAATGAAGGACTTGAATGAAGTATGTAAAGAAATGACGGATAACTGGGATACATTATCTAGAAGAAAAAACTGCAGAAGGTGAATTGTATGAATAATATTTTATGTATCTTTATTTGAGAATGAAATATTTAAATTCTTTGCAATTTATTAAACATATTTTTCCAAACAATTCATTTATTTATTAAAATAAATGAATCAAAATATGAATACGAATAGGCCTATATGAGTACAAACAAACATAATTAATGAAATAATGTATTGTGTAAAAACAAGAATGCACATTTTGAAAATAGTATTTATATTACTCGGTATTGCCACTCACTAGCACCTTGAGGACTTGTAAAATATTTCTCAAAATGCTTTCTTATTTCCAGCGATTTCATAGTGTGGCCTAAATTGCAAACTGTAACTGGTTCAAGGTCACAACTAAGTGTGTCACTAAAGTTGTAGCCATCTCTTCTTACAAAATTATGTAGAATGCAAACTGTTTTTGTTATTACTTCAGCAAATTTCGGTTGCACCGACATTGCTGTATCCAGGATGGCCCATTTATTTGATAAGATGCCAAAGGCACGCTTCACAAATCTTCTCGCACGTGTGAGTCTATAATTGAAAACTTTACGAGAATCAGTTAAATTTCTCCTAGGATATGGGTCTCATTAAATGTTCACCTAAGCCGAAAGCTTCATCACCAACAATAACAAATGGTACTGGGTTGTTAGTGTTTGGTAGTGGTTTATCTTCTGGCAATTTCAGTTGATTGTTTTGCAGCCTTTGCCCGAGAATAGATCTGTTAAAAATATGGCAGTCTCCTTCTCGACCGTAAGCTCCGACATCAGTTGATGTGAAACAGTAATTTGCATCAGCGAGTGCTAGTAAAACTATTGAGTGCTTATAGCTATAATATAACGAACCACTGTTATAGGGAGTTTTAATCCGTATATGCTTCTTGTTGATTGCTCTTATAGAGTTTGAGAAATTGGATAAGTGAAAGAATTCTTTTGATATCTTCAGCCACTGTTCACATGTTGGTTCTGGAAGTTCCTTTCCAGACAATCTCTTGCAAATGACATTACAAACATCCTTGACAATTATAGAAATTGTTGCAGTACCAATTAAGAATTGGTGGTGTAAAGCACTGAACGATATACCTGTGGCCAAGTACCTGGAAAAAACGAAATACGATAGTGATACATATCACTCAAATCTAAATGCACTGTATTATAACACTAATTCCAAATTTTACATTTCAACCGCTCGGCTTATAAGCAGCCTACTATTGCTGCATTTTTCGTATTATATACGTATTTTTTTTTTGTATTCATTGTATGTTAATTTCTAAGATACTTTCTGTTCTTTTCAGTAAAACAACTCCAAGTGAAATGGAAGAACATTAAGGACAATTTTCGAAAATCAGAAAACACAAAAATTGGGGTCAAGTTATGCTACAAAAAAAAGTATTACTATTATGATCAGTTGCAGTTTCTTCTACAGTGTTCGCAGAGCGAAATCTGTCGAGCAGTTTAGCTCCTTCAACATCAGTAGTTGATGAACGAAATACAGAAGATGACATGTCATCTAACTCACAAATGGAGTCACCAACCTTACCAGGACCTGCTGAAGCATTAAGAAATGAAACTTTAGATAGAGACACTACAGGCACACTAGTGTCAAGTGTGAAGAAGAGGAAGTCAAAAAATACAGTTCAAGAGAAGTTGCTCGAGATTCTATCCAAAAGAGAAAACGTTGAAATGAAAGCGGAGGAAGATGATTGCATGTTCTTGCTATCACTTCTTCTAACTTTGAAAAGAATTCCATCTGATAAAAGAATGAGGGCAAGAATTGAACTAATGCAAGTTCTTGACAGATATAACAGTAACAGTCGAAGTGAATTAAAAACTACTTTCCAACAGCCATACACGTACTACAGCCAGGGTTACCCATCGACATCCCAACAAGGAAATATGTATAGTGTATATACTGTACTTCAATACTGCAGTCATCTGGAATGAATCTGCAACCACACCAGACACAGTCGCACCACATGCAACCGTCAAGTGTTTCTTCAGTAAACAGTCCCGACTCAGAATGTTATCAGTAGTTTAATGTTTCCATTAAATTCGAAAGGACTTCGTTAAATATAAAACAATGTGTTGTCTAGATGAATTCCAGCAGTATTATATTAAGATGTAGTGTGGGCAGCAGAGTATGAAGCCAAACAGTGCCTCTCTGAACTGTACCAACGCATGTGTTAGGGATTGTTAGGGAAATTAAATATTTAAGGAATATTAGAATAGTTGCAAAAATAAATTCAGTTTCCAAAGGAATAGGACAAAGAAAACAGAAAGAAGCGAGTTGACAGAAGAATAATGAAAAATGCAGTAATTATAGTAATTATAAATAGGAAAGATGTAAAACTAATGTATCAGTGAATAGTGTAGCCAGTTGCCAACAAATAATGTGTACAGAAAAAAAAAAAATATATCAAGAATCAAGAATGTTAAATAAAATGATGAAATGTTATTAAATAAAAAAGGTACTAGTACTAGTCTAATGAAGTTACATTGAGAAGACCATCGTCAACCATTAACAATGAAATTAAGAAAAGGCATGTGAAAAAGGCAAGTTTATTTGACCTAAACTTCATTCAGGTAAACTAAACTTTTTTAGGAGGGGAAGCATATGTGATGCAACAAAAATGATAGCATTTATGTTACATAAAAGAAGATTCACAGATTGATAAATAAATTGATACTTAATCCCATAATAGAACAGAGACCCAATTATGACAATGATAATCATAGACAAAATTAAATAAGAATGCAAGGTAGTGTTGAATAGAATAAACGAACCTGTAAAATAAATAATAGCTAATGATATATGTTTAATGAAAAACAAAACAGAAAAATGAAACAATGACTTAATTTATGGTAATAACAGATAAGAATTTTGTGTTAAAAAGTATTATATTATGACAAAAATGTTATGATAAAGTTTATGTGATGTTATATCAAATATGTGTTGAGTTCATGAAAAAATAATGAAACAAATAGTGTTATTCAATGACTGTCGTAAAATGAAGTATGAGGCAGTTAATCAATGTTCATAAATCCGAATTTTGTTGTATGTGATCAAGAGATCAAGATAAATTTGTTATTAGATGTAGAAAAATAATTGTTTATACAAATGTTAATAATTAAGTTTTGATTGTATGTACGAATTTATATAAAAGGGACTATAGATGCCTAACAGACATAACCACAGGTAGATCAATTTACAATAAAAGGCCTAACAGCCAAAAATACTAAATAAACACTTATAACTTAAAGGTTAGATGCATCAATTAATAATAATTAATAAATACACTATGAAGAGCTAGAAAGAAGAAAAAACATTACGTTAATAATAATATTTAATAAAATTTATACAAATTATAATAATACCATAATGGCATAATATCGATTGGTAAAAAATAATATCGAAGGTGGATTAAATATAATAAAAAAGGAAAAAACGGAATTATATCAAAAAACCAGTAGAAGATGTGTATAAAATAATAAACCAGCTATCGGTAAAATTACATTCCGATAGGACAGCAAATTGACAAAGAATAGACAAAAAATATATGAAAGAAACACTATATAGTCAAAACATGTGGAAGCGGAAATTAATATAGGTTGCTAGGGAAAAAATTAAGAAGAAGGTTGTTGATTTATAAAATAACAAGAATTGCTTTTGGATAAAAAACTGAACGTGATGATTTAAAAAAAACCCAAGAAGAATATATTGAATCGTAATATTCGAAATCAAGAGATACGATTATAAAAAAGATAAAATTCTAATGATAATACTTACATCTATCACTAACACAGATTAATAAAATAACGATATATTATGAAATAATAATCGAGAACAAATAACCAAATTCTACAAGAAGAAACTTGGACTGTCCCATGTCCGAAGGGAATTAATGAAAAATTAATCAAATATAAAGCATTAATAGTAACACAACTCTTAATATTCACAACACCAGAAATTATAACCTTGTAAATATACGGAACAACACTAACTGCTTCAACCGAAGGAAGAACCTATTTGGATCCTGGCGGTGTAGAAGAAACATCCATCGGGCTGTAAAACAAGTCAGAAGCTGTATTCCGAAGTGGACAGGACAAGATTTACTTTTATTAAACTGAAGAAAGAAAACTGTACTTCATAATTGACCAGAACAACGAATTTAGCGATCAACCGCCTACGTGATTGGCGTCGTTAGAGTCTGGTAAAATTATATTATATTAATCATACTAAATACACAACACATAATTTTTGTAAATCTTGCATTCTTATTATGTATTTTTAGTCTTCCCCACAGTTACAAGAACCTTCACACCCTGAAATAAATAAAATACAAATCAAATATAATATATAACCAAATATAAACAAGGAATTAAATAATCAACAATCGATACCTGAATCTATAGTCCCAACATATTTTAATTAGAATATATCTGAGTTAATGTGAATTGAATACACAAATAAAGAACCTTTATATATTTGTCACACCTTGTTATTTGGAGTATGGTTTAGTGAACTGGAACAAAAGTAACTGAATAAGTAGAGAATAAATGGTTAATAAAAACATCGAATAACCTATAAGTTTCGTTGAGCCGATACTACAGCGCTGATAGCGGAATTATCTGACACCAAAGAGGGAGCGTAAAAATATAAAATTAGACGGAACTCTCTTCAAGGCATAATAGGGTTGGATGAAATTGTAGAATAAATCTTAAGTTATTTAAGTTCTAGGCACACTAACACTGACAATTATTAAAGAGTTAAGTTAACATTAATTAAGTACATCCATATATTCCACAACTCCAAATATTTCCGAGAATTTATGCAATTAAATTAATTCAACACAATTGACAAATACAACAGAGGGGTTTTAAGGAGAGGTAACCCGTACAGTAACAAATTGGCGCTCAACTTGTGTAGGGCTTAAGTTAAGTAATTATAAGTATAATAACATTATTTAACCAGAGCAGGCAACTGTGGGAGAGTAAACATGCATACCAGAGGTAGATCAAGGATTAGGGCAGGAGAAACGGAGAAGGAAATAGACGAACAAGAACAGGAAATAGAACTAATAACGGATAGTGAAATGGAACAACAGACAGACGAAATAGCGGAACCTGAAATTATTACGGACAAGGAAAAGGAAATAATTGAAGAAGTCGCCCAAGGGGATCAACCAGATAAGCCTAACCAAAAGGAAGACTTGAGTATACAGGAAATGTTTAAACTACTATTGGAAAAATCAAAGCAGCAGGAGGAAAACTCGAAGAGACAGGAGGAAAACTCAAAGAGACTGGAGGAAAAATACGATAAAACGAATGAAGAAAACAAGGAGAATTTTAGAAAAACAAATGAGGAAATTAAAGAAACCTCAAAACAAATTCACAAAAGGTTAGATAGGAATGATGAGGGTTTAAAACAAATGAAGGAAGACATCTTACAAATACATGAAGAAAATTTAAAGCAAATTAATGAAAAAATTGAAAATATTCATGTGACAGTTAACCAGAAGGTGGACCAAAATAATGAGGAAAGAAAATTAGAAATGGCCAAAACTAATGAAGGGTTAGAAAAAACTAACGAAACAATAGTACAGGTTCGTGAGGAATTACAGAATAAAATTAATGACACAAAAATTGAGAATAAAACATTGGTCGAAGAAATCCAACAGGAAACTGTCGAAAAATGTGAGCAAATTAAAAACGAAGTACATCAGGTACGGGAAGAGAATAAGGAAGGTATTAAGCAAATACAGACAGACATGGGCGAACGACTCGAAAGGGTCTATGGCAATTTAAATAATATGGAAGGTCAAATCAATACCAATAAAAATAAAATAGAAGAGATTAGTAGGCGTGAATTACAATTACAGGAGGAAGTAGATTCATGGCGGGATAGGACATGCCAAAATAGTCATACAAATAACCATGAGAACAGAGAATCGATTAATTTTCGTAATTATAAGCGCAATCCTATGGAGTTTTTAAAGAGATTGGAAGAAGTGATCATAAGAAATAGAGAGAGTCGCTGGAGTATTATACGAAGCATGATTGATGAAACGTTTAAAGATACTTATGATAATTGGTGGACAGCGGTGCGCCCGGATATACTGGACATGACTGAGTTCAAAAAACAATTTAAGGAGAAGTATTGGTCGGAATCGACCCAGAACATGATTAGGAATAATTTGAGTAACGGTCGATACGAAACAAATGTAGGCCAGTCCCCTACTTCATACTTTTTAGGAAAAGTATGTATGGCGCGGAACTTAGAGCCCCGAATTCCCGAAGAATGTTTGGTAATACAACTATCCTATCATTACGAGGAAGGGATAAAAAATGCGCGTATGTGTAGTCAAATCAAAACGATTCCAGCCATGGCCAAATTCTTGGAGAATTATGAGCACGAGAACCAATACCAAAGAAATAGAATGCTAAATCATAAATATCAGAAGTATGATAATAACGCGCCACCAGCCAATTCTCATAATAACGATCGCAATCGACCTGCGCATAACGTTAATACTAACAGAACACAAAATGAAAACACGAATAATAATTCCAGAAACTATAATTATCGCGGCAATAACAATTACAATTATCGTGATAGTCGCAATAATAGAGGAGATGGGGACAGACGACCCAATAATTATAGACATAACGTCAATTATATTTACTTCAGACCTCAAGGTAATCAGCGACGATACTACCCAAGGAGTCACCGATATGACAACCATTATGACCAATCTCGGCATGAAGACAACTACCCACATGATGGAAATTATAGGATAGCAGAACATAATACGGAGGATCGCACGGAACCAGTACAAAACCAACACAGTAATCAGAATGAAAATAGAGAAGAGGGAGTAAGCCCTCATTTAAACTAATAGAGGCAGTGAAAATTAATGAATGCCCGTCACTGAACCGTAATCTTGGGGAACAACGATTAATAAATAAAATTAAGTGTAATCATAAAATAACCATAATTAATAACCACTATTTAAAGAATATCAGGGAAGATTTGTTAGAAGAGGATCAGAAACATGTAAACAGTAATAGTAATAACGAAATCATATATATATCAGCAAATTTAAATGGGGTAAAATCTACCATTATGATAGACACTGGATCTAACATATCATTGATAGACAATATTGAACTTGAAAGAATCCAGCGAGAAGTCCAGTTACCCATACCGACTTTACCTGTCAATAATGTGATAATTATCGGAGCCACTGGGAGACAAAATAAAACAGTCAAAAAACAAGTATCACTCGATCTTACCAATAACAATATGACCCTACCAATAGGATTCTTGGTCGCAACGGGACTACCATTTAATGTATTGATGGGATGCGATGTGTTGCGCCAGCATTCCGCAATAATTGACTTGCATAAAGGTACAATATCTTTAACATCCGAAGGAGGATTATGGACAGCCGAGTTAATCAACACTAATCAAACCGGTCCAGTTAACACCAAATGTGGAGCCATAAAAAGCTATTTCTGTAAGAAGCATAAATTACCAGAGATCATTCAATATGAAGACGATGATCCTAACCTATGGCAGAGTAAGTTGGAAGAGATTCGAGATTTCCAAAGGGAAAAAACTTATAAACAAATAAGTAAGGTACAGGCCGAAAATTTAATTCAAATATATAATAAATACAGACATGTGTTCTCCAATGCTCCAGGTAAAGTGAAAGGATATCAATGTATAATAAATTTTAAGGAACCGGTGAACTTTCGCAGAAAGTCATACCCAATCGCTTACTCTATAAAAAACGAGGTCCGGAACGAGATTAACCGTATGATGCAAGATGACATAATAGAATATAGTCAATCACCATATACCAGTCCAATAGTAGCAGTCCCGAAAAAGAACGGAAAGGTGAGAATTTGCCTGGACGCTAGGGAAATAAATAAAATGATCGTCAATGATAGGACTTCACCAGGCGAAATAGAAGAAATTTTAAAGAAATTCCACGGTATTAAATACATCAGCACTTGGGATACGGTATGTGGGTACTGGCAGGTCGAGCTACACCCAGACAGTAGAAAATACATGGCGTTCCTTTTTGACGGAAGGAACTATCAATTTAAAAGGCTACCTTTCGGACTAATTAATTCGGTTGCAATATTTGTGAAATGTATGGACAAGGTATTGGGACAAGAAACACTGCAGTTCACTACGGTCTATGTAGATGATTTACTTATAACTTCTTCACATTGGGATGAACATTGCGAGCGGGTGGAACAGGTACTAAGAAAATTATCTGAGAACAACATAACACTTAAGCTAAATAAATCTAAATTTATTGCCAATCAAGTAAAGTTTTTAGGTTTCAATTTGTCTGAGGAGGGTATCACACCTTCAACAGAAAAAGTAGAAGCAATCCAAATGTTTCCTACTCCAAAAAATAGAAAACAGCTACAATCTTTTCTTGGAATTTGCAACTATTACCGTAAATTCCAAGATAACTATTCAGAAGTGACTGCCAAGTTTCAGAAACAATTATCATCTAAAGACAAGTGGGCATGGGGACCAGAACAAGATAAAATTCTGCATTTGATCAAGAAGAAATTTTTGGAAACAGTTATGTTGTACCACCCTGATTTTAACAAACGCTTTTATTTAAATTGTGATGCAAGCAATGTTAGCTTAGGGGCTACCCTATATCAAGAAGATAAAGAAGGACATCATATGGTAATCAGCTTCGCCAGCAGAGTGCTTAACAGCTGCGAACGCAATTACAACGTTACCGAGAAAGAGCTGCTAAGCGTAGTGTACGCATGCAATAAATTTAGAACCTATATACTCGGGTACCCAGTGACCGTAAGAAGTGACCATAAATCAATTTCCTTTCTAAAAAGATGTAAACTTAGTCACGGCCGGCTAACTAGATGGGTCCTTGCCTTGCAAGAGTATTGCATTGATTGGGAATATATACCTGGAAGAAAGAATATAGCAGCCGATATCTTGTCCCGAATAAACATACAAGATCAATCATTTGAAGGAGAAAAGGAAGAGATCGCGAAGGTGTACCATGTCATTAAGAGTCGGAAGGATCTGGAGATGATTGTCAACGAAATTAGTCAACACCAAAAATCGGATCCCAAATTAATAAACATACGCCAGAAGATACAAAATGCTGATGAAGTTATTACTAAATATTACTGTATACATGATGACCGATTATTTATTAAGGTTACTCCTAAACAAATAAACTGGAAACTAGTAATTCCCACAGCTGTGGAAAACAAATTAATATTGGATTACCATGAACGATATGGACACATGGGAGCCATGAAAATAGTCAAAGCCCTAGAAGAACAAATGTACATAAAAAATTTGACTAGAAAGGTACAAAAATCTATACAGACATGTCACATCTGCCAGATGGTTAAACATAATAATGAGAAGAAGGAGGGAGTCATGATCCCAATAACATCCAAATATAAGCTGGAGAAGGTATTTCTAGATATATGTGGGCCCTTCCCACGCAGTGGAGGAAATCACAGATACAAATTCATAATAATTATTTTTGATCATTTTTCCAAATACACTAAACTTTATGCTATTAGCAGAGCCACTACCAAGAAAATTCTAGAAATAGTCATCGGACGGTACATAACAGAGGTTGGCAAACCGTCATCTATTATCACTGATCATGGTACGCAATTTAAGGGCTATAAATGGAGAAATAATCTGTTAAAACACAACATCAGAACATATAAGACTTCAGTTTATCACCCCAGCAGTAATCCGGCAGAACGTGTATTGAGGGAAGTTGGCAGAATACTACGAACTTACTGTCATGACCAACAGAGAAGGTGGTACGAATACTTGTCAGTAACCGAAGAATTTTTAAATATATCTTACCACCAGTCTATTGAAAATACCCCATATACTGTTATGTTTGAAAGGCTTCCACCTAGAGAAATCCAAGATATTATAAACTTTCCAAATAATCCAGAATATCAATTTGAAACAATTAAATTTTATAACCGAGTTATGGAAAAGACGGAAATGAAGAGAAGAAAATATGAAAAGAATAACCCAAAACCAATTAAGTACCAAGTGGGTGAGAAAATATTAATAAGAAACAGGGAGCTACCAAGTACTCTAGAAGGAATAACTAAAAAATTATTATTATTATATACTGGGCCCTATGTGATAACAAAAAATAATAATAACAATGCGTATGAAATAATGAACCCTATCACGAAAAGGATTAAGGGAACGTACAACCAAGAGTCCATAAAGAAATATAATGAATAAATTCTAAAATGAAGTAAGGACAACTTACTACCTTATATTTGAACAACTTCTGGATTAACAAAAAAGAAAAAGAATTTATATAAATGAATAAATTCTAAAAAAAAAAAAAATAATAACAACTTATTACCAATCTTGAAGAAAAATACTTGGAATTTAAAAATAATTTGAGTTGAATACTACCACTAAATTCTGAAATACAATAAGAACAACGTATTATCGATTTTGAAGAAAACAAGAATTATTGTTAAATGTTTGTAAAGAAATAATGTGTATAATGAATAACAAACCCCAAGATTACAGAATAAAATGAGAATTATTATTAAATGTTTATAAAGAAATAGTGTGAATAATGAAGAATGAACCCCAAGATAAAAGTTATTACCTCAAACCTACTTATCCAAAATAAAGAAGAAAAAAAAAATCATATGACCTAAAATACATACTACATTGCCACATGATGGAACAATCTCAGTAAACGATTGAATGTAACTAATATAATGTTAAAGAAGACAAGAAGGAAAGAGTATTTATGAACATAATTCATTAAAAAATAAACAGCCAAATTAGTGAAATACGATAAGAGGAAGAATAATTAAGTATAAGGAATATATTTAGTAAGAAATGCAATTATAATGATCAACACACAACAACTGATTAAAAAATATTGAGATCAGAGAAAAAAAAAAACGAAGAAGATACTTAACATTACAATCTCAACAAAAATGAAAACAAAAATGATTACAATTGATAACTGTCAAAGTCAATATTAACGAATGTTTAAGGAATTAAAATGGAACTGCGAAATATGAAGAATAGTAATGAAAAAATATAAAAGCAACAAAGAAAAAATCTTGTCCCAAATATTTATTATTAAATGATTAAAGAGATTATTAGGAGATTATTATTATATTTTATAGCTGACTGTAGATGAATTCCAGCAGTATTATATTAAGATGTAGTGTGGGCAGCAGAGTATGAAGCCAAACAGTGCCTCTCTGAACTGTACCAACGCATGTGTTAGGGATTGTTAGGGAAATTAAATATTTAAGGAATATTAGAATAGTTGCAAAAATAAATTCAGTTTCCAAAGGAATAGGACAAAGAAAACAGAAAGAAGCGAGTTGACAGAAGAATAATGAAAAATGCAGTAATTATAGTAATTATAAATAGGAAAGATGTAAAACTAATGTATCAGTGAATAGTGTAGCCAGTTGCCAACAAATAATGTGTACAGAAAAAAAAAAAATATATCAAGAATCAAGAATGTTAAATAAAATGATGAAATGTTATTAAATAAAAAAGGTACTAGTACTAGTCTAATGAAGTTACATTGAGAAGACCATCGTCAACCATTAACAATGAAATTAAGAAAAGGCATGTGAAAAAGGCAAGTTTATTTGACCTAAACTTCATTCAGGTAAACTAAACTTTTTTAGGAGGGGAAGCATATGTGATGCAACAAAAATGATAGCATTTATGTTACATAAAAGAAGATTCACAGATTGATAAATAAATTGATACTTAATCCCATAATAGAACAGAGACCCAATTATGACAATGATAATCATAGACAAAATTAAATAAGAATGCAAGGTAGTGTTGAATAGAATAAACGAACCTGTAAAATAAATAATAGCTAATGATATATGTTTAATGAAAAACAAAACAGAAAAATGAAACAATGACTTAATTTATGGTAATAACAGATAAGAATTTTGTGTTAAAAAGTATTATATTATGACAAAAATGTTATGATAAAGTTTATGTGATGTTATATCAAATATGTGTTGAGTTCATGAAAAAATAATGAAACAAATAGTGTTATTCAATGACTGTCGTAAAATGAAGTATGAGGCAGTTAATCAATGTTCATAAATCCGAATTTTGTTGTATGTGATCAAGAGATCAAGATAAATTTGTTATTAGATGTAGAAAAATAATTGTTTATACAAATGTTAATAATTAAGTTTTGATTGTATGTACGAATTTATATAAAAGGGACTATAGATGCCTAACAGACATAACCACAGGTAGATCAATTTACAATAAAAGGCCTAACAGCCAAAAATACTAAATAAACACTTATAACTTAAAGGTTAGATGCATCAATTAATAATAATTAATAAATACACTATGAAGAGCTAGAAAGAAGAAAAAACATTACGTTAATAATAATATTTAATAAAATTTATACAAATTATAATAATACCATAATGGCATAATATCGATTGGTAAAAAATAATATCGAAGGTGGATTAAATATAATAAAAAAGGAAAAAACGGAATTATATCAAAAAACCAGTAGAAGATGTGTATAAAATAATAAACCAGCTATCGGTAAAATTACATTCCGATAGGACAGCAAATTGACAAAGAATAGACAAAAAATATATGAAAGAAACACTATATAGTCAAAACATGTGGAAGCGGAAATTAATATAGGTTGCTAGGGAAAAAATTAAGAAGAAGGTTGTTGATTTATAAAATAACAAGAATTGCTTTTGGATAAAAAACTGAACGTGATGATTTAAAAAAAACCCAAGAAGAATATATTGAATCGTAATATTCGAAATCAAGAGATACGATTATAAAAAAGATAAAATTCTAATGATAATACTTACATCTATCACTAACACAGATTAATAAAATAACGATATATTATGAAATAATAATCGAGAACAAATAACCAAATTCTACAAGAAGAAACTTGGACTGTCCCATGTCCGAAGGGAATTAATGAAAAATTAATCAAATATAAAGCATTAATAGTAACACAACTCTTAATATTCACAACACCAGAAATTATAACCTTGTAAATATACGGAACAACACTAACTGCTTCAACCGAAGGAAGAACCTATTTGGATCCTGGCGGTGTAGAAGAAACATCCATCGGGCTGTAAAACAAGTCAGAAGCTGTATTCCGAAGTGGACAGGACAAGATTTACTTTTATTAAACTGAAGAAAGAAAACTGTACTTCATAATTGACCAGAACAACGAATTTAGCGATCAACCGCCTACGTGATTGGCGTCGTTAGAGTCTGGTAAAATTATATTATATTAATCATACTAAATACACAACACATAATTTTTGTAAATCTTGCATTCTTATTATGTATTTTTAGTCTTCCCCACAGTTACAAGAACCTTCACACCCTGAAATAAATAAAATACAAATCAAATATAATATATAACCAAATATAAACAAGGAATTAAATAATCAACAATCGATACCTGAATCTATAGTCCCAACATATTTTAATTAGAATATATCTGAGTTAATGTGAATTGAATACACAAATAAAGAACCTTTATATATTTGTCACACCTTGTTATTTGGAGTATGGTTTAGTGAACTGGAACAAAAGTAACTGAATAAGTAGAGAATAAATGGTTAATAAAAACATCGAATAACCTATAAGTTTCGTTGAGCCGATACTACAGCGCTGATAGCGGAATTATCTGACACCAAAGAGGGAGCGTAAAAATATAAAATTAGACGGAACTCTCTTCAAGGCATAATAGGGTTGGATGAAATTGTAGAATAAATCTTAAGTTATTTAAGTTCTAGGCACACTAACACTGACAATTATTAAAGAGTTAAGTTAACATTAATTAAGTACATCCATATAGTCCACAACTCCAAATATTTCCGAGAATTTATGCAATTAAATTAATTCAACACAATTGACAAATACAACAGAGGGGTTTTAAGGAGAGGTAACCCGTACAGTAACAATATCTATATTTGTTATTTCAAAAAATTATAAACATTTAAAAACTAGTTTCACGAGAACTCTGGCATCATCAGTTGCTTTGTGAAGTTATTTAATTAACACATTTAAATCATAAAATATTTATCTCCCACTTACCTTTCTTCTCCCCAGGGTTACGTCACACGGACTCCGAAATGCAAGTGAGGTTCCAAGGTTATGTTAATAGCGTACGCTACTCGCATTTATGAAAAAACAATTAAAATTTTATTCTATTCTTTTAGCTTCCAAATTTCAAATTATTACTTATTCATTTCTTTACTTCTCAAATCAGTCTATCACTTCTTGTCAAAATTCAAGACAAATAAAACATTCTTGGAATATTTATGAAAGAATCTGATACACCTAAAATTTAATTAAACATCTTATTCTAAAGAAAGCAGCCCAGCCTGCTCATACTCACATTCACACCATTGTAAAAACCCCTTTTATTTATATATGCCCCATTTTGTTCAAAAATAATCATATATTTTGTGTAATACGGTTACTCAACGTTCCTGCTGGCAACGTGGCGTCTCCCCGACCTCGTGGCGCATCACTCACACAGTCCTCTTTTATGTGTCCGAAAGAATTTAGGATTTCAATTTTCCGAATACTGCACTCACTTTCGCATTTCTAAATACTGCACTCACTTTTAATTGATACTAAAATTTTATTGTTGAGCCCCGTTTGGCGGGCTGCCTGGCCAGGCTTAGCTTCGGCGGGTAACTGCAATGAGCGTTAACCAAAATACCCCACTCCCAAAGTTTTGGACAAGACGGAAAACAATGCCTTCTGGCGATAAAAGGTTCGTCATTGTACTTAAAGTACGCTGTTGTTCATGCATTTAGACGTCGACGAAATCTTGCAGCCACTGGTTACGTCACTCAAATGTGCGGGTTCTTGTGTCATGCTTCCGTCCACTAACTCACACATAGCAAACAAATTTTACAATTAGCCATGTTGGCCTAGGCGTCTAAGCGTCGTTTGTGTGCCCTGCTAGCGTTTGCGCGTTTGTGTGCGCCACACAGCAATGAAGTTCCTGGAATTAAATTGCGTTGCTGAACATACACGCCGCATTCCACTGTTCTTTGTAGGCATAAACCGTTTCATTGCTGGGGCTTGCTACCAGATTTATACAGGAAGTTACCATTGAAAATGAAATGAAGTTAATAAAATAAAATAATATACCCCTTTTTGTCCCATTACAATACCCCCCCCAATGAGAGATCTTTTGTCGAGACAGAAGAACTCTCATTGCTAAACCCCTAAGAGGATCGGAGAGGATATGGTGCCAACAACCCCCCATTAATTCTTAACGCATCATGGGTAAACTACCCCCCTAGCTCGGTGACTATGGCTGCACCAGAACGATATTACTGTACTTCTCTATACGAGATCCCAACACCATAAAATCGAACATACACGCACCACTGCGCACCTAACCTTCTATCATGCCACCCCCCCAAAATCCAAACCCCTGGTCTTATACCATGCCAGATCCTCAACCGATATATTCCCCCTTACATGCACACTGGGCTGCCTTTAGCAAGTACTGGGCGCGTACACATATTCATTAATACATCCTAACAAATTCCTTATTTAAAATTCAGAAAATATTTATCTTTAAATTCAAAATTCATTTAAGTTTAAAATCAAATTGTTATATCTCCATTACTTCCTCAAAAAATAAAAAATAAAAAATCTTTTACATGAATCTATCACTCTATCAACTTTCTTCACTACTCATGACAATCCTAAAGAAAAAACAAATCGAACACCTTATTAAAACATGAATTCACTTACTCTAACATTTGTTTATACATATATTCTAAACAATATAATTCAATAAATACTAGTAACACATAAAAAATAATATACTTGAAACTCAAATATCACCTATATGGCAGACTGAAAAATAATTTTTTTTTTTCAAAAAAATTTGAATTTACCAACACCTCTTTTATTAATTTTCAGAAAAACAAAAATATTTAATTCAATCAAGAAACAAAATGGCATCAATCAATTACTAGAAACTGGTCTTGTCTCTAATATCAACCATCAGCTGATCTCTCTGGGTCAAGTCAACGACCTTGACATACATATGTTACACAAAGCTACATCATAAAATACATGAAACATCTTTAAAATTCTTTACCTTCAAACATGGTACAACATAATAAAATAGGACATACAAAATTAACATGGTTATTTTCATCTTACTATAAACAATAAAATTTACATTTAAATTGACCAAAAATTACACATTTTATAGCTTTAATTATTTTCAAATTCTATTACAATCTGTCACTTGTTTCAATTAATTTTGTATTTTGACTATGACTTTCTTTCTTTAACATTCTCACTCTCAGTTAGTTTGGGTGACTCAATTATTCATAATGATTTGATTTATTAACTTGGCATTCATATATAACCTTACCCCACTTATGACTCTAATACTCACTTAACCGGTTTATCTAATATGACACCCCTCTATCAAAACATCTACCACCCATTCTCTATCCCTAACTTACTATTCAACTCATTTCACGTCATTCTACTCTTATAACAAAATACTCTCTACCCCTTTGTACTCAGGATGTGTGTTCCCTTCCCACTGCTCATTCCCTTATGTTGGTTCCTGTACTCCCCCTAGGTAACCCTTTCCGGTGCTAATCGGTTCCCTTCCCGCCACAACGCTTTTCGTTGAGGACTCCTTATCACACCACCCCCCTTACAAAATTACCCATCAACTAATTACTCTCCCATTACATCACTTTCATCTACAAAATATCTCCATTTATTTATTACCTTAATATATCAATCATTACTCTATGTATTTTCCCCATAGCTACTGTGTCATTATCAATGCTCAAATTCTACATTACGTTTATTCACAATAATCTTACTTTATTCAACTCCCCTTCTAAACTCAACTTGGATTGATCTAAATGTCCTAACGAAATATTAATCACCCAAATTCTAATATTTACCACCTTTTACATTACATTTACCATTGAAAATTCAAAACTAGCTCAAATACATTTTACCATTTAATTCACAATCTTTTAAACACATTGAAAATTTATTATTCAATCATTAATTATATTCAATTTTAATTATATTCAAACATTTAATTCCATTGAAAAATTTGCAAATTATTTGTAATTGACATACTACATTTATAACTCCAGCAATCAGCTGATTTTCTTGGCAAGGTGAATGACCTTACTACAGATATGTTTTAAAATTATATAAAGTACATATTTTTTGTAATCCTTATATCTAACATACTACATACAATTAATACACATACACAAAATTATATAGTTATCCTATAATGTTATTTGAATTCATTACAATTTAAATCTGGTACTTAAAATGGTTTTGCTCTCATAGGGACATACATCGCTACTCATTGAGACATAGTCATAGCAACAGTTACTGAACAGCTCTATGGATTGTCAACCCCCAACTCTCTCTATAGAGTCGTGTTATAAGCTGACCGCCCGCTGTTTACAGAGGTCGTCACCCTCTCGCTGAATTTACAGCTACACTCCCACTACATCGTTACTTAAAGTCCCCCCTTTACCCAGTTACAATTAGGTAAACCACCTGCCGGTCGGTCTAGGTATTTACCTTGTGCACAGATGCGTTATCTGTGCCCCTGGCTTGTAACTGCCAGCTCCTTTACCACACACACTATTGTTTACTGCTGGTGGACTGTTGCGTCCATTTGCATCCCCAAGAACTGAAGTTACATATATAAGGTATAGACGCTGCCTATACCGTTCTTGGTTCAGCGTTATATAAAAATTCGGTATTACCGATGTCCGAGGACACCAGTAATCCTACTAAAATGATTCACACACCCTTAATCACAGCACTATCGACATCTTCGACGATAGCCGCTGTTCCATAGTTATGTAGTTTCCCCTGTTCAACTTCAAAATTCACCAATTTTGTAACTGCTTACATAATTCCACGCCCAGGGTCTGGTGAAACCGTGACCGCCCCAAATGTGGGGAAACTACCAAAAGACATAAGGTTCACACTGACACTGCTACTACAGTTCACAGAAGGTCAACTCTTATATGTTTGGGTATATTAATTACTTTTTCATTCTCAACATAATACATACAATATATTCATAATTAACATGGCGATTATTCCATTAAAACAAACAATTCACATTTAAGGTTGATCAGAAATTACACACCTTACATCCTTACATTTGCATATAAAATTATAAATGTTATATTTTAATTTCAATTGAACTTCTATTAATTAATTATCAATTATTTATCATTTACTGTACCATTCACTTTTCCAAAATTTTCTCTGTTATCAACCTTCCTTTTACATAACATTTCATTTAAAATTTGCTATTTAGACATTGAACATTTTACTTTATTTAAATTGCAGTTAAAATTCATACTTACAGTACATCGCTCAACACTATCATAAACACAAAATATAAACACCAAACACCAATAACTCCATGTACCTTCTGAAACATTTTAACAACCATGTTATTCCACAAACTAAACACAATTTAACCTTTATTTATTTATTAATTATTATCAAATTTGGATCTCATAAAATAATTTAAATTCATCATCAACATTCAATGATATAACATTTTAAATCAATCAAAAATATTTAAACATCTCAAATTATTTGAATTCCATCAAGTATTGAAAACACAACATTTTTTATTACATTACTCCAAAACAATTACCATTCATTAATTACTAACTCATTATTTATTTTGTCTGATAAAATATTATTATTATTAAAATCAATTTCTACTACATACACATTGTTTACCTCACATACTTGTTACAATACAAACACAATTAATTTCACTAAAATTTATTTACAAATCTTTGTCATTAATTTTCCTGTTTTCCACACTTCATTTCCTAAATTAGCAATGTCAGAACCATAAACTAAAATATTTAAAATATCCATTTACTGATTTCTTATCTAACCGCCATCGTTGTATAATAGTCTTATTTTTTTATAACACTTCTCATTCTTACTCACACTCAATTTATTATTATTATTATTATAATAACCCATTAACTCTATGTCATCCATTATACCATTATAATTTATAGGATTATTCCCTTTTATTATTTCATAAACCTTGTCAATATTAGTTATTTTTGTCCAGTCTCCATCAGTATTATTGGTTAACATCAGGTAAGTTATTTTATCATTTATAACAGTTTTATCAAAATATTCATCTCTCTCTATTTCATAATGCAAGTATTTTATATTATTTATCTTCACCACCTCTAACCTCTCTCTCAATTCTTTATAATTTCTCTTTAACTGATATATTATTATCTCCCTATCTGCACACAACTCTCTCTCAAAACATCTTTCATCTACATAACACCTGTCACTACCCCCCTGAACTATCTCATTCCATGCAAAGGGCCACACAAACTTACTACATGTCTTGGCACTTCCCAGATCATCACAAAAAATAAAGGAACCATCTGAAGACACCTCGTCTTCCATACAACTACAGGAGGAAACTCTGTCCTCATTAAACATCTGTGAAACCTCTGTTTCACCATAAACTTGGGGAAAATTTGCCCTCTGCCCATCTAAACTTTCATCACACTCTCTCACTAACTGACAAACATTCGTTTCTACTACTTCATTATCACATACTACTTCCACTATATTCTCAGAATTGCAATTAACATCATTATCATCACTACTCAATACTTTATTATCTAACAATACCTCTTCCACTATTTTGTCATCATTAATATTTGTCATAATTATAACCTTGTCATCTAACTTCTTATTCAGTATCTGATTGAATTTACGATCTAAATTTTTATTCATTTCATCAATCTTTTTCTCGCAACTGCTACTTACTGATTCTATATTTGTTCTGCAATTGTGTTAAAGCATTCATCCATCTCATTTAGACGTTTATTCATATTAACCTCAAACTTAGCATTTTGTGTATTTATTTCGTCAAAACGACTATTTATAACATCAAATTTAGTATTTTGTTCATTGAATCGACTATTCTGTTCATATAATTTCTCATTGAAACTACTTTTAATTTCTTTGATTTCGTTTTTCTGTTCATGAATATCCATTGATATGTTTCGTAATATACTCATTATATCGTCATCTAATTTGTTATTACATTTTGTTGAGGTCGGAGTTAACTGGACTCCCGAGTCCTCAGTCACATTGCTTTGATCTGTTACATTTAGTTCTACTATTTTATCTTGACTCACACTTTGAGTTGAATGTACCTCAAAATTACTCATAATATTTGATTCATCAAAATTGTCAACACTAGTCATTTCATTTATATCGCTTTTATCATTTCCTGCCATTTTAAGTTGTAACTTTACTAACTTTTGTTTCACTAATCTTTAATTTACATCTACAACATATACATACAACTTATATACTTTACGTAATTATATACTCAACCACACTTGCATTTCGCTGTAGGTGCGGAATTTCATATATAAAATTTATTTAATAAAATTCGTTCCAGTTCGTGGCGCCATCTGTGAAGTTATTTAATTAACACATTTAAATCATAAAATATTTATCTCCCACTTACCTTTCTTCTGCCCAGGGTTACGTCACACGAACTCCGAAATGCAAGTGAGGTTCCAAGGTTATGTTAATAACGTACGCTACTCGCATTTATGAAAAAATTAAAATTTTATTCTATTCTTTTAGCTTTCAAATTTCAAATTATTACTTATTCATTTCTTTACTTCTCAAATCAGTCTATCACTTCTTGTCAAAATTCAAGACAAATAAAACATTCTTGGAATATTTATGAAAGAATCTGATACACCTAAAATTTAATTAAACATCTTATTCTAAAGAAAGCAGCCCAGCCTGCTCATACTCACATTCACACCTTTGTAAAAACCCCTTTTATTTATATATGCCCCATTTTGTTCAAAAATAATCATATATTTTGTGTAATACGGTTACTCAATGTTCCTGCTGGCAACGTGGCGTCTCCCCGACCTCGTGGCGCATCACTCACACAGTCCTCTTTTATGTGTCCGAAAGAATTTATGATTTCAATTTTCCGAATACTGCACTCACTTTCGCATTTCTAAATACTGCACTCACTTTTAATTGATACTAAAATTTTATTGTTGAGCCCCGTTTGGCGGGCTGCCTGGCCAGGCTTAGCTTCGGCGGGTAACTGCAATGAGCGTTAACCAAAATACCCCACTCCCAAAGTTTTGGACAAGACGGAAAACAATGCCTTCTGGCGATAAAAGGTTCGTCATTGTACTTAAAGTACGCTGTTGTTCATGCGTTTAGACATCGACGAAATCTTGCAGCCACTGGTTACGTCACTCAAATGTGCGGGTTCTTGTGTCATGCTTCCGTCCACTAACTCGCACATAGCAAACAAATTTTACAATTAGCCATGTTGGCCTAGGCGTCTAAGCGTCGTTTGTGTGCCCCGCTAGCGTTCGCACGTTTGTGTGCGCCACACAGCAATGAAGTTCCTAGAATTAAATTGCGTTGCTGAACATACACGCCGCATTCCACTGTTCTTTTGTGCCGGTGTAAATCCGGCCGTTGAAAAAGTTTTAGAAAAGTTTTTGTCTAATTGTAAAATAGAGCGAATGCAAGCGACCTTTGTCCGGCGTGGATGGTTGCGCGCGCAACTCGTAGAAAAGGGGAGCATTTCCTCTGCTGCTAACGGCAGACGACTCACTGCTTCTGCGAGATACAACGGTCCGTCTCTCTCTTCGAACAATTACGGCGTAGTTTGTATCCGTCTTCATGGCTTGCTGAAACTTAAATGACTCCCGGGTTCTTGAATTAAGCCGGAGATTTGGCCTTGCTGATCGCCGTACACCTGCATCAGTCATGGACCATTAAACAAGATCCTGTTCGAAGAGGGAGCTGGTGACTCGTTCTCGATGTAGCACTTGCCAGCGGTACTAAGGTGATATTCACACTTTTATTTTCCTTTTGGGGCCGGGCCGGGCCGGCAGTGTGCCTGTTTTACATTAAATATCTTTGAAGCCATGTGACCACGTGTCCAGACTGTCTGCTAGAAAGGGGAGCAGCGGATCATGACTCTGAACATTATAAGTTAAATTCAAGAACACTTTTTCTATAACTGATTTACATAACACTAAGTGCACTGCTTGTAATTGTGTGCTGCACTGGGGGAGCGTGCCAGATATTTTTTTACACTTGGACATTTTACAGTTTGCATCTCATTAGCATTTAACTCTTTACAAAATTTATAGAACTGGTTAGTAGCTCTGTTCCGGCTGGAACAGGAGTGAATAAATATTAACGTCACTATGGGTTTAACATTTAAGGGCTGGGGGGGTTTCCTGTGTTTTTTTTTTGGGCCGTTTTCTGGGGTTTAAAAGGGGACTTAGTTTTTCTCTGACACATGTTGGTACAACCTCAGGCAGGTTGGAGGCCTGTCAAACTTTGTCAACCGCATGCTGGCGCGCTGCCACAGCTGCTAGGGCACAACCGCCTTATTGTATTTTTTTCATTTTAATTATATTTATATAGCCATTCGGGGTTAATAGAAAATAATTTGTTTTTCTTCGGGACATATATTAGTTGATTTTGCTCCTTACAAAAGGGCTATACTGATTGTTTTTCTTAACTGGCAAACACATATTGATTAACTTTCACTTGTAATATCTGCTGTTTAATTTTCTTTAACTATAAAACATATACTCATTATTTTTTGTAAAACATACATTGTCTAAATTTTTCTGAAATTGTGAAGCCTCGAGTGATTAATTTCTGATTGTTAAAGTACATATTGATTTTTAAATCCTCCGGAATTTGTGAAGTAAAGTAACCGTTTGAAATCCGGTGATGTAGTTCTGTAAATTTTTATTTAATGCCTTGGAAGGAACTTAAGGTTCATACACTCATGATGGGTTATTGATCAGTGGAATGCTATGCAAATGGGCGGTCCGGTTTTATTTATGCGCTATGAGTTTTTATCATCCTTTCTAGGGTTTTGGCCTTTATGTAATTCTGCAAAAACGGGTTGTTGATGGGCGAATATTTTATCACTGCTGGGTTCTGAGTATTGTAGTTACACTGCCTGCTAGGCGGGTGCATTCCAGGGGCATTCGTGTTAGAATTAATGTAATTGTGAGTCTATGTGCCTTATGTTTCTGTGTGTGTTGTTATGTTTGTCCGTGTCTAGCTAGCCACAAGATGGGGGAGAACTTTATATTTATATATATATTCACTGAGTTTATATACACTTGTTATGCTGTTATATTTTTATATATATATATGTATTCACTGAATTTATACACACTCGTTATGCTATACGCCTGTTGTTTTCTCTAATATTGTTAAAGCAGGGCTTAAATTGTTCGTGATATTTATGATTCATGGGGGGGGGGATAATTATGTCATAGAGTTGGCCTGCATGTATGAATTCTAGGCATACAGTAAACTTGTTATTGTTGCATTACAGCTGAGTTTCATTGCAAGTCCCATCATACTGGACCCGGCACAATTTTTGCTTCTCTAGGCTACAGCCTAGTCCCAATTGACTTGTGGCTTCTCTTTCAAAAAAAAAATATTAAAATGAAATAAGTTGTTTTATACTCATAAAAGACGAAAGGAAAGAGGGGTCACAAATGGTAGCAGTGAGCGTGGTTCATTCTAGGCTTGAACCCTTGGGTCCTGGTGTGTGACGGGGCTTGCAAACTCGGAAATATTAATGCCATTGTTGTGACATAGTTTTGGTATATGCCCGTGTAGGCTAGTTGTAGGTAGTGTAACTTGTGAGTCGGGTCGCACCACTGAGGCGGTTATTTGTGTTTGAAAAATGTAACGGTTGTACGGCCGGGGAGTCTTAAGCGTGGCCTGGATGATGGAATGTTGATTCGGGGTCGGAGTTTAGCGTGTTATATTGGCGGGATGCGGTATGGCCCGATCGGAAATCGGTACCGGCACCGACTTGTGTCCGGTTGATGTTGAGGTATTAATTCCCGGATTATGACTTTCAATTGTTAGTTGGTTGTTGTGAGTTATGTGTTGGTACGGCATGTGTGTCGAATTGTTGTTTGATGTTATGTGTGTTTAGCATTGTTGCTTGTCACTTGTCTCCTTCTGTCGGGGATGTGAATGGTTCAGAATAGGCCAGGTCTCCGCAGCGCTAGAGAACCCGGGGGTCTACTCAAAGGAAGGACAGTACTTGGGTTTTTCTGTTTCTTGTAAATATGCTTTTGTGGGTTATGTTTCGTGTTCAGTGTATTGTGTGATTCTGGCGGGGGTAGGTTATCAGAGACTACCCAATCCTATTTCCGGCATCCTCCAGAGACTTCCGGTGGTGGATGGAGAAGCTGAGGGCAAATTGTTGGTTTTTCTGGACATCGTCCTGGAGTTGGCGGATTTTCCGGGGCTGTCCGATGAGGTCCTCTTGTCCGTTATATATCCGTACTGCCGGGGTTCATTGGCTGAGCTGGTCACCAACACTCTGCGTCGTGGTGGCAGTATCGACTCTCTCCATGGGGAGGTGTTGGACTCTTTCATACCCCGTCGGCAACGTGAACATTTGGAACATAGCCGGTTCTATCGTGCACAGGCCAACGGAGAGGTGTTGGGGGATTTTGTGCAGGATATACATAAATGTGGTCGGGTTTTGAGGTTGGGGTTGCCCGAGAAGGATGTCGTTAGAAGAATTTTAGAACGGGTGACGCCCCAAGAGAGATCCCGTTTGGTGTTCGCGGACTGTCCACGTTGTTTTGCGGACCTCGAACGGCTATGTGTGTTTTCTAGAACGGTCCAGGGGATTGACGAGTCCCGTGAGCACGTGGCCCATGATAAGGTAAGACACGAGAGGCATGGGGGGCGAATTGTTCCATCCTCATGTGGTAATGAAAATAGAATTACAAACTCTTGTAGCGAGAGGCGCCGTCGTTCGCCTAATGTGACTTGTTTTAGGTGTGGTAGGTTGGGCCACGTCAGACGATTTTGTACCGGGGTTGGGTCGAGTCCAACGTCCCTCCCCAAGGCGCCCAACGTCATTCTGAAAAAGGTCAATGAGGGGAAGATATGTCGGAGGTCTTCCCCTACCTGTCGCGGGTCTTCTAAGGTACGCGCCTCCAGGCCAGTTGTAGGTCCCAGGTCTTTGGGCATCGAGGTCCTCCAAACCATCTCTAGGCCCACTTCCGTATACCCCTTCTTGCTGTTGGAGTTGAAAAAGAGTCAACTCAGAGCATTAGTTGACTCCGGATCAGCAAGATCCATCATTTCATCCAAAGTGTGCGAGGACCTTGAACAACAGGGTTTAATTAAAAGGTCAGAACAGTCTTCCGTAGTGTGCTGGACGGCATCCCAGGAAATTCTGCCCATTTCCCGGGTAGTTTCTTTCAAGTTTAAAATCGAGGGATTTTCTTGGGTGTGGAGCTTTCTGGTTTCTCCTGCTCTGGGAGTTGAATGCATTATTGGTGCCTATTTCATCTGCAAAAGTGGTCTCGTTATTGACATCCAAGAGCACCAATGTTATTTTAAATTTAATCGGGGAGTTGTAATCCCGTTCCTTGGATATCAGGGGACCAGGCAAGATATCCAAGAGGTTAAGTGCCCCGACACATCTAGAGACCACCTCTCCCAGTCCCAGCGGTCCGCTTTAGATCAGTTGTGTGAGCGTTTCCCCACTGTACTAACTCCGGCCCTTGGGCTCACACATCTCTTGGAATATAAGATCCGCCTAACGGACTCCAAGGTGGTGCGCTCCCACCCTTATAAGTTTGCCCCTCCGAAGATGAGCATCTTGAGGGAGAAGGTTCAAGAGTTATTAGATCAAGGGGTGATTGAACCTTCTCAGTCCAGTTATGCCAGTCCAGCGTTCCTAGTGCCCAAGCCTGGAGGTAAGCACAGGATGGTCATCGACTACCGCAAGCTGAACGCTAACATCGAGGTAGATTCGGTCCCACTTCCTGACCTTCATTCCGCGTTCGATTGGTTCAGTGAGGCGAGGTATTTTACCATCATTGACCTCAACTTGGCATATCACCAGATTCCCTTGACGAAAGAAAGTAGGCCATACACGGCATTCTGTGTTCCGTGGAACCTCTATCAGTACACTAGGGTTCCTATGGGTCTAGCGGTAGGGGCCCAAACTCTCACCCGTTTACTTGACACCGTTTTCACGATGTCAAGTTCAAGTACGTTTTCAATTATCTTGATGACTTGCTGGTGTACAGCAAGGGGTACGAGGAGCATTTGGGTCATCTTGAAGAGGTGATGTGCAGGTTGAGGGGTGCCGGCCTCACTGTCAATCCCGAAAAGGTGAAGTTTGCCCAGACACAAATTTCTTTTCTGGGCCACCTGATTTCCCATAGAGGTGTCACTGTGGATCCTGAGCGAACACAGGGAATCAGGGACTTTCCCCCACCAAAGGATGCCAAAGGCATCGCGAGATTTGTGTGGATGGTCAATTTCTATATCGGCGTTTCATCCCAAACGCGGCGGAGATTGCGGCACCTCTGAATGAACTCCGGAAAAAGGGCGCCAAATTTGTATGGGGGGAAAAGCAACAGAAGGCTTTCGAGACTCTGAAGGAAGCCATTATTTCCCCTCCAGTATTGAGAATGCCAGACTTCTCGAGGCCGTTCATCCTCCAGACGGATGCGAGTTCGATTGCGCTCGGGGCGGTTCTGTCCCAAGTTGTTGATGGTGCTAGGCAGCCTGTGGCCTTTATATCTAGAACTTTGATCCAACAAGAACGGAAGTCTTCAGTCTATGAGCTAGAGTGTTTGGCTGTTGTACACGCTCTAGATAAGTTTAGGCGTTTTCTGGAACACGCTGAGTTCCTGCTCGAGACCGACAACCAGGCTCTCTCTTGGCTTCTCGCTCATCCCCGGCAGCTGGGTAAGATTGGACGATGGGTGGTTAAAATCTCATCCTTTAAATTCAAGGTGCAACACATTCGGGGAACTCAAAATGTGGTTGCAGATGCTTTGTCCCGTATGTTTTCCCAGCCCAGCGAAGCCCAGCCGGAGCAACCCTGTTCTGTTTTACTGGACTTTCCTTTAGCTTTTACTGATGTGTTACCCCATCAGTTAGATGATGGAGAGTTGGGTCCGATCATCCAAAATCTAAAAGAGGGTAACGTGCAGGTCCCTTACTTCTTGTCCAGGGGCGTCCTATGTTGCAGAGAGAAAAAGGGGCGAGCCCCGAAAATAGTGCTGCCTAGCAAACTCGTGCCCATGGTTTTCAGCTACTACCACAATTCCCCGGTAGGTGGACATAAGGGGATTTCGAAGACCATTTCCAGTATTAGGAAAAACTTCATCTGGAAGGGCATGGATAGGGACATAGCAACTCGGGTGAAGGCATGTCATCTCTGTGGCTTAAGCAAGCCTGCCCAGAACACCAAGTTGGGGCTGTTGTCATCTGATGTGGCGAGCAGACCGATGGAGAAGCTATTCATCGACTACGTGGGACCCTTCCCGCGTAGCAAGTCAGGTAATGCTTACCTACTTGTCTGTGTGGATGCTTTTTCGAAGTTTGCCTGGCTACTGCCCTTACGGCAGGCAACTGCTCGATTGACCATAAGCGCGCTCCAGAGTCATGTATTTCAGCACTTCGGTCTTCCGGCCATCATTGTCTCGGACAATGGTCCACAATTTATTTCAGGTGACTTCCGGCGAATGTGCTTCGCCAATGGCATCAAACATGTAACCACTGCCCCCTATTACCCACAGCCGTCCCACGCGGAGAGATTCAACAGGAATCTCCGGTCCGCACTCATCGCCTATCATGCGGAACAACAGACCACCTGGGACCAGAACCTTAAGTGGTTACAGCTAGCTTTCAATACGGCCCTGGATGACAGTCATAAGGCCGTTCCCTTTGATGTTATGTTTGGTTTCTCGCCTATGTTTGGTTTCTCGCCTACGCTTCCCTTGGCCAACTTATGGAACATAGACGATCTTCTGCCGAGTAATCCAGACATTAGGACGGCAGATAGGTGGAAAGAGGCCCGGAAGAATTTGCTTCGTGCGCACGAGCGCGTCCGTAGTCGGTATAATCAGGGGCGTATTCAAAATCCCTTTAAAGTAGGAGATTTGGTCTACTGCCAGAGCCACCCGATCAGCTCAGCTGCCGATAAAAGAGCCGCCAAATTATGCTATCGTTGGTCGGGGCCGTACCGTATCCTCGGGTTTACGTCACCGGTGACGGCGCGGTTGGAAGAGCCGGGTAGTAATCCTAAAGAGATTACTACACATATGTCGAAATTGAAACTGTGTAGAAGAGGGTAAACGGGGTGACAAGGGGGGAATGATGGTGGTCTCTGTGCGAGTGGGGATGTTGTCTATTTTAAGAGGGTGTGCTCCGGGGGCGGTATTGAGAATGATATGGTAGCGGTAGATGTTTCCCACAGTCCCAGTGGGGTTCGTCTACTTCAGGGATGCGCCCCTGCCTGCGCGAGCCTTGGTTTTCTCCGATTGTCCTTATGTCCGGAGGGAGCCGTGTCCTTACCTTCAGTCCCCGCCCATGACCGTTTAATCGTCCTTGACCATCCACCTTCCGATTTTCCTAACCTTACCTAGAAAAAAAAAACTAGAAAAAGCAAAAAAAAAAAAGGAGTTAGAGAGAGGAGTGAAGCCTGCCGCGTGGACGGGGGCAGTTGTGCACCTCATCCACGCGGTAGGTTTTGGCCATGCCCTTGGAGCACACTTGTAAAACAAATATATATATATTGGATAGGTGCCATAGTCACAGTTGACATGGTTTTCCGTCAGGTCCCCAGTGGGGACCACCGCATCATGGAGACTGTCATCGCCCCTTTCCCCTTGGCCCGCGCAGTAATGGTATTGTGTAAAATGGGGGGGGACCTGTAATGGGTATTACAGAATTACCCCGCAGGTATATGGGGCAGATGCCCTGTTTAGGTGGCTATCGTGTTCTGGCTTGGGTGGACAAGCCTCAGGAGGTCGGAACTCAGGGAGCTCCCGAGCTTTTCTTTTGTCTTTCTTCTCTGTCCCTCTTTGCGGTGGGCTGGCCCTGATCAGGTCAGCGGGCCGCACATACACACTTACATACTACACGTCTTCTTTCGTCTCTTTCGTTTTCCCTTCTGAGCCTCTGTTCTCCTGGGAGCAAGTGCCGCCGGGCCACCTTACCCACGATGTCTACCGGAGTATTTAAGTTGGGGGTACACTGCAGGGTACTTTCCCGAGTTTCAGAGTGGGGCAACCGGGTTGCCCTTTCGGGGTGGGGGTGTGCCGGTGTAAATCCGGCCGTTGAAAAAGTTTTAGAAAAGTTTTTGTCTAATTGTAAAATAGAGCGAATGCAAGCGACCTTTGTCCGGCATGGACGGTTGCGCGCGCAACTCGTAGAAAAGGGGAGCATTTCCTCTGCTGCTAACGGCAGACGACTCACTGCCTCTGCGAGATACAACAGTCCATCTCTCTCTTCGAACAATTACGGCGTAGTTTGTATCCGTCTTCATGGCTTGCTGAAACTTAAATGACTCCCGGGTTCTTGAATTAAGCCGGAGATTTGGCCTTGCTGATCGCCGTACACCTGCATCAGTCATGGACCATTAAACAAGATCCTGTTCGAAGAGGGAGCTGGTGACTCGTTCTCGATGTAGCACTTGCCAGCGGTACTAAGGTGATATTCACACTTTTATTTTCCTTTTGGGGCCGGGCCGGCAGTGTGCCTGTTTTACATTAAATATCTTTCAAGCCATGTGACCACGTGTCCAGACTGTCTGCTAGAAAGGGGAGCAGCTGATCATGACTCTGAACATTATAAGTTAAATTCAAGAACACTTTTTCTATAACTGATTTACATAACACTAAGTGCACTGCTTGTAATTGTGTGCTGCACTGGGGGAGCGTGCCAGATATTTTTTTACACTTGGACATTTTACAGTTTGCATCTCATTAGCATTTAACTCTTTACAAAATTTATAGAACTGGTTAGTAGCTCTGTTCCGGCTGGAACAGGAGTGAATAAATATTAACGTCACTATGGGTTTAACATTTAAGGGCTGGGGGGTTTCCTGTGTTTTTTTTTTGGGGCCGTTTTCTGGGGTTTAAAAGGGGACTTAGTTTTTCTCTGACACATGTTGGTGCAACCTCAGGCAGGTTGGAGGCCTGTCAAACTTTGTCAACCGCATGCTGGCACGCTGCCACAGCTGCTAGGGCACATCCGCCTTATTGTATTTTTTTTCATTTTAATTATATTTATATAGCCATTCGGGGTTAATAGAAAATAATTTGTTTTTCTTCGGGACATATATTAGTTGATTTTGCTCCTTACAAAAGGGCTATACTGATTGTTTTTCTTAACTGGCAAACACATATTGATTAACTTTCACTTGTAATATCTGCTGTTTAATTTTCTTTAACTATAAAACATATACTCATTATTTTTTGTAAAACATACATTGTCTAAATTTTTCTGAAATTGTGAAGCCTCGAGTGATTAATTTCTGATTGTTAAAGTACATATTGATTTTTAAATCCTCCGGAATTTGTGAAGTAAAGTAACCGTTTGAAATCCGGTGATGTAGTTCTGTAAATTTTTATTTAATGCTGTGGAAGGAACTTAAAGTTCATACACTCATGATGGGTTATTGATCAGTGGAATGCTATGCAAATGGGCGGTCCGGTTTTATTTATGCGCTATGAGTTTTTATCATCCTTTCTAGGGTTTTGGCTTTTATGTAATTCTGCAAAAACGGGTTGTTGATGGGTGAATATTTTATCACTGCTGGGTTCTGAGTATTGTAGTTACACTGCCTGCTAGGCGGGTGCATTCCAGGGGCATTCGTGTTAGAATTAATGTAATTGTGAGTCTATGTGCCTTATGTTTCTGTGTGTGTTGTTATGTTTGTCCGTGTCTAGCTAGCCACAAGATGGGGGAGAACTTTATATTTATATATATATTGTAAAGACGACGTGTGAACGGCTACCGTTTTACTCTGCAAAATGTAAATAATGTACAATTTGTGTGTAATGAGTGTACGTGTCTTCTCGATCCGTAGTTCGAATGCGTGCAACTTCTGTAGATTTCGTTCGTGGCGAACGTACGAATAACCAGGTCTTGATGTTCACTAGGGGTGAGAAAGTCCCGGTGGCGCCAAATTGTTTTCTCAAAACAATTAAAAGAAAATTCAAGGGCGTATGACCAGCGCCGCTCAAGCGGTTTGAATAATTCAAATATTTCCGCTAGCTAGGCCCACTGTAGCACACAGCCGTTCGATGCGTGGGCTGTGTAAATCGTCAGTCATCTGCTAAAATGTACATAAAATATTGTGCACCTCCTAATGAAATTATAACACCGTGGTTACACTCAATACTTACACATTTTTTATTAGTGATTGTTATTCATTTAATACAAATGCTCCGGTTATTTATATGAGACAATTACAGGGTTTGACAATCGATATTTGAATTGATACCAGACGTTTAATGATTGCGTCTGTTAAAAATTGTATACAAATTATTAATGTCGTTTGTCATAGGATCTTGAGGTTACGTTCAAAGGATTACAAATGTTTTAAAAACAATAAAAATACACACCTTTACATCAAGTAAACTTAACTAACATATTGTGTAGGTATATTTTGTTTAGCGCAGTGTAGTAAAAGTGTTTACAAGTTATGGATCATTAACAACAGTTTATATTGGTTAGTTTATAAATTGTCAGTGACTTAAATTTCTTTTTAATCTTTGAAAGTAATGAATTTCAGTTCAGTGAGATTTCGACCTTTAGTGAGATAATTAACGTGAGTTTATTTATATATTTCGGGTAATTTAAAATGTACTTATCACTTCCGTAGTTATGGCGAATTCGTACGATCTGTTATTCATGGGTTATACTATAATCTTCTTTAATTTGCTGGGTTCAGGACATCAGGCATCTTTTTCAGTTTAACTGGTAGTAATTTATTTTCTTTTTTCGTTAATTTGGCCTCAACTTTTCAATAATCTGGCTCCAACCTTTATCTTATGTCTTGGTATATACTTAGTAATAACTTTTTCTGATATTTTCTATGTTTTAATGGACAATTTTGGTCACTCGAAAATTAGCGTCTATCTCATTAAAGCGTCATACATTCAGTAAAAAATCTAACGGTATTTTTGGCTTGTTACTCCACAGTTTCCATGGTAACGTAATTATTCTACCTGGTCGATCTCAAAATAAACCCATTGTTATCAAACCTTGAATTTTTTGTTTAATTTGAATAAATATTTTATAATGGCTATATTTACTTGGGGATAATTTCAATGGTCGTAATCTTTACATAGATGTTCCTATTTTCTTTCAAAGATTAGTTTGATATCTTACAAGATTGGTCTACGCCATGTATTAATGTTTTAGTCCAAAATGGATAATACTATGCTAATACATAATTTACTTATTTCTAAGTTTTAATATAATTCTGCCATGTTCCCTTTCGTTACACATAATTACTATATTTTGCCTATTATTTCTTATAAAGGTATTGCTATTATTTTCTTTATAAATTCCTTACTTACTTAAAACATACTAACATATTACTGTAAAACTATTTCTTCTGGTAATTATTGCCTTAAACATTAAGCCAATAACTTCTTTCTTTAAATTAACAAATGAACAAATTTGGTGAGTGCTATACCTACACCATCTCTTTTATAACAGTAATCATCCTGGTGATTTTTATACTGAGATAATATTTTTTCTGTTTTTTGCATTCACAATTATTTTGTGTCTTTCAGTCTAATATACTTAACTTAGTTGCTCATTTAACATGTGCTTATATTTTGGGTTTGTCACACTTGTTTAACTCTTTTTTCTTAAGATTATATGCTGTTTATTTTATTACACTTATCACTTCACTGTTCAACTTTGTCACTCCCTACCTATCTCTAATTACCCTTATATTTCTCACGATCTCACTATTATTACAAAGTTTTTGTATCTAATGAGTTCATGTCTTTTTTGGTACTTTCAGATTGTCACATATCATTTTATAATATGCAAACAACATGGTATTGTAAATACCTCTTTCAAATAAAACATAACTTTGTATATATTGTCATTAAAGTGATAAAAATTGGTCTGAAATGTCATAATTAGTAATAATAACAACAGTTTAATAATGTTAAAATATATTGTGTTAATTGAAACATACTACATCTGTAGCAACAGCAATAATATTAGCGAATAAATAAACTCTCCAAAACCTTATACTTTCAAACACATAATGTTGAGATAACATACATACTGCTGAAATAATCTTAGTAAAAGTTCCAAAGTATATAGTAGGATATACAATTTGTTCTCTGATTGAACCACGCACACATTTCTATTCCCTGTCTGTATGAGTGTAATCTTAAACATAACAGCTGACACATCTCCTATAGATAAGGATATACATACAATCATATCTACACATGGTTTTTTATGTATAACAATTGCTGAGATACTGTCATTTACAAGTCACCACTAATAAAAATTTAAACATAAATTATTAACAATAATAAAAAATTATGCTCTTTTAAAACAATCTTGTTAGTTACTTGTTATGGCCATGTAATTTTTTATTTTCTTCTTTTTTCTTCACTGTCTTCTTGTCTCGCTTTACTTTGGTTGATATCTGGCCAATCTCTGGGGTTGGGTCAACGTCAGTTGTCTGTCAGTCTAGTTCGTATTTTCTTGTTTTGTGACCACCTTTGGTTGTATTCTTCCTCCTTCACTATAGATTATATTTACTACTTTCATTCTCGTTATCATTTATCTATCAAAATATATGGTTTCTTGGCATTTTTTACATACTTTTTTATATCAAATGTGATCAGGGTTTGGCAATGTTATATAATGCCCTTCCACCAAAATTGATCATTTTATAAAACGTGAATTTGAGTTTGATGAAATTATCAATTGTATCGTATCAAATTTTTTTTATTTATTTATTTTTTTTTCAAATTCTCCTGCTTCTCATTCATTTTTTATAATTAATTCTGTATCCTTTAATTCCATTCTTCTTAGTCTTTTCTTCATTATCTTCTCATATTGCGAACTGGCTTATTGAATTTTTATTATAACTTATTCCCTATAAATCTTCTTTTTCATCAAAACTACTCTTATACTGATATCAGGGGAACATCATCCCTGCTCAGTAAAATGATTGCTGGTTCATTCAACAGACAATCTCAATTAATAATTCTTAAATATAGTCAACTCGTGACTCAAAATAACAATAATAATAATCATAATCATAATATTTGTTGGGAATCTTTTACTTTTATACTTCATTATAGCTCAGTTCGAGTCATATATTGTTTCATCTTTCTTTATAGATACTATTTGAAGCATTGTTTTTTATTGATACAATTCACATTTTTATTCATTTTTAATTACTCTTTGTTTCATCTCCTTTCACATTATAACTCTTAGAACGTTTATTTCATTTATATTGTTTTGTGATCATAAGTTTGGGTAATTTTACTTCCCCTCTTTCTAAATAGTTGTGGAAGCTGATCATTTTGATTTAAATTTTTTTTTTTTTTTAAATATCATAGTAAGTTATGGCTTCTTACTAGTTAGGAATTTTTTGTAGCTTATTCCTTTACAGTATGTTATGCTTTTTATGCCTCATTTTTTGGCTAAATATTATGGTAATTTAACCTTATTTTGTAGGAATGTTTTGTAACTACACTCCTCTATTGTTAATTTTTATTTAAATATTGTAGTAAGTTGGTTGCTCTTACTTTATCTGAATGCCTTGTGACTTTTATCTCTCCATTTTTACTTGTTCTAAAATATTATTAAGATATTTGGGTAAGCTTTTCTTACATATCTTTTTTGATTTTTTACAATTTTTATTCATCATAATGGTTTCTCTAATGCTTAGTGTAAGCTGTACTTACGAATGTTTTGGAATTTTGACATTCTTTAGAGATCTTTTCTTTATGACATTGGCAGACTTGTTTGTTTGTCACGTTATTTTTTTTTCTTTATTTAAAGTATTTTTGTTGGTTTTTTACTTTAAATTTTTTTTTTTTTTTTTTTTACAGTTATTGTTGATTGTCATAATATTTCTTAATTGAGGCTTGATTGTATACCCCCTTTATTTTCTTGGTGACGGGGTGAGTGATCTCGTAAGTGTTATTGCCCTTGTCTTTTGTTATAGTGTATGGTCCCACGTATAATAATAGTAACTTTCTAGTGATGCCTTCTATGGAGCTGGGTAGTTCTCTGTTTTTTAACAGTACCCTTTCTCCTACCTCGTACTTAATAGTCTTTTTCTGGTTTTTAGCGTATTTATTCTTTTGTTGCTCTACCTTTTCGGCTATTCTGTTATAGAATCTTTTTTTCTCGAATTGATATTCGGTGTTGGTGGGGAATTGGATCATATCAGTTATCTCTCTAGGCGGTGGCCGCTCAAACATCATTGTGTATGGGGTAGCTTCCGTAAAGTCGTGGTAAGCTAAGTTTATAAATTCTTCAGTGGATTTCACATAATTGTGCCATTCTCTTTGTTTATCGTGGCAGTAGGTTCTCAGTATACGACCCACTTCTCTGAGTACCCTTTCAGCTGGGTTGCTGCTTGGGTGATAAACGGATGTTTTGTAAGTTTTAATATTATGTTCACAGAGCTTATTTTTCCAAAGATTTCCCTTAAATTGGGTTCCATGATCTGTTATAACGGCCGTCGGTCTTCCCACTTCTGGTATAAATTTGGTTAATATAATTTCAATTATTTTCTTTGTTGTTGCACGGTTAATGGAGTACAACTTTGTATACTTGGTGAAGTGGTCAAACATAATGATTATAAATTTGTATCTGTGTCTTCCTCCACTGATAGGAAACGGACCACATATATCAAGGAATACCCTTTCTAATTTCTGACTTGATGTGATAGGTATCATCATACCTTCCTTTTTTGAATTATTGCATTTTACTTTTTGGCAAATATCACATTTTTGAATGATTTTGTTTACTTTTCGATAAATATTTTTAATGTAAACTTGTTCCTGTAAAGCTTTTATCACTTTTACAGCCCCTATATGGCCGTATCTAATGTGGTAGTCTAGTATTAATTGTTCCTCCACTGTAGATGGTATTACAAGTTTCCATTCTCCGATTGCAGGATTGTTTTTAATAAATAGCAAGTTGTCATGTAATTTATAATATTGTAGAATGGTTTCTTCATCCTTTAACATTCTCTCCCGGATACTCATTATTTTTGGATCCACAGTTTGACATCTTCTTATTTCTTGGGTTATTTTTTCTAGATCTACTCTGTTTTTTATAATGTTATACACCTTAACTAATTGTTCTTTTTCACCCTCGAAAGTTTGTTGCTGGACGTTTATACGGGATAAGATGTCCGCAGCTATGTTTTGCTTCCCTGGGATGTACTCCCAATTTATGTGATATTCCTGTAGCAACAATATCCATCGAGTTAATCTTCCGTGGCTGAGTTTACACTGCTTAAGGAATGATATGGATCTATGGTCACTTCTCACTGTTATATCGTATCCCAGAATATAAGTCCTAAATTTGTTGCAGGCGAACACGACACTAAGTAGTTCTTTCTCCGTGACGTGATAATTTCGTTCGCATCCACTTAAAATTCTGCTTGCAAAACTAATAACCATATGCTATCCCTTCTCATCTTCTTGGTATAATACCGCACCTACACTGACATCACTTGCATCACAGTTCATGAAGAATGGCTTTTTGAAGTCTGGATGATGTAAGATCATGGTGTTCAAGAACTTTTCTTTTATTTGGTTAAATACTTCATCTTGTTCGGATCCCCAAGTCCACTTGTCCTTGACTGATAATTGTTTTTTGAATTTTGCTGTTAGTTTGGAATAATTATCTTGAAACTTACGGTAATAGTTGCATATTCCCAGGAAGGATTGAAGTTGTTTTTTGGCGTGGGGAATCGTTGTATCGCCTCAACTTTTTCTGACGAAGGAGATATGCCTTCCTCTGCTAGATTGAATCCTAGAAATTGTATTTTTCGGGCTATAAACTTTGACTTGTCCAGCTTAAGGGTTACGTGATTATCTGATAATCTTTTTAGTACGGTTTCCACTCTGGCACAGTGCTCTTGCCAATTTGATGATGTTATTAACAGATCATCTACGTACACGGTGGTAAAATTCAGTACATCTTGTCCCAGTATTTGGTCCATACATTTAACAAATACTGCGACCGAATTTATCAGTCCAAATGGCAGTCTTTTGAACTGATAGTTCCTCCCATCGAACAGGAATGCTAAGTATTGCCTACTGTTCGGATGTAGCTCCACCTGCCAGTAGCCACATACCGTATCCCAAGAGCTAATGTATTTTATTCCGTGGAACTTCTTAAGGATTTCTTCTATTTCACCCGGTGATGTTCTATCGTTCACTATCATTTTATTAATTTCTCTGGCGTCGAGGCAGATTCTCACCTTTCCGTCCTTTTTTGGTATCGCCACTATTGGACTTGTATACGGTGATTGACTTAATTCAATGATATCGTCTTCCATCATTTGATTGATTTCTGCCCTCACTGCATTTCTTTGTGAGTAAGCAATGGGGTAAGATTTTCTCTTGAAGTCAACGGGTTCTTTAAATCGTATTCGGCATTGATAATTCTTTACTTTGCCTGGAGCGTCAGAAAAAATGTGTTTATATTTGTTGTATATTCTTATAAGTTCCTCTGACTGTTGCACACTAATCTGTGGATCTTGTTCTTCTCGTTGGAAGTTTCTGATCTCATCCAGCTTGCTTGACCATAATTCTTCATTCTTCCAATCTGTCAATATTCTTTCAGGTGATTGTCGGCAATAATTGCTTTGGATCATGTTATAGTGGTTTGTTATCAATGGTAAGTTGCCACCATTCACTATATCGGCTGACCATATTCCTTGTTCTGTGGTTAGTGACACTTCTCCCTGCCGCAGGTTAATTATGGCAGAGTGTTGTCTGAGTACATCACATCCAACAAGTAATGAGAAAGGTAGGCCGCTGGCAACAAGAAATGGCATAGTTACTATTATACCTTTGCTATTAAGTTCCAAGGATACTTGTTTCCGGACGGTTTTGTTTTGTCGGCCGGTAGCACCAATGATAGTTATATTGTTTATGGGCAGGGTTGATATGGGTACACTACTTCCCTGCTGTAGTCTGTTTAATTCTATTTGGTCGATCAGGGAGACATTAGACCCTGTATTGATCATTATGGTTGATAGAATTCCATTTATTTGGGCACTCACATACACTATTTCATTGTTTCTAATGGGCATCATGTTATCATTTTCTTCGATCAAATCGTCCCTTATATTTTTCAAATAATTAGTACATATTATTGTGATCTTCTTGTCATGTGTTGTCTTATATTCACCCAGAGATTGGTCCAGTGATGGGCTGTCCGCAGTTTTCACTGGCCTTAAGCGTTTAAATGAGGGTTGACCTCATTGCCCCCAACATCAGTAGTGTTTGATGGTTGGTTAGCGTTCGGCTCCTGTTGATTATTCCGGTTATCCACGCTGTGCCTGTGATCTTCTTCGAATGGGTGACTTCTCGTATCGGGTACCTGGTTATAGTACGTTCGCCGATAGTTAGATGAGGGATAGTTTCTTCTTGGGCTCCTTTGTCTTTGCCCCCTTATGTAATTTACCTGTGGCCGGTATCCTGGATTATTGTTCTGATTACTGTTGTTTCCAGGGCGATAATTGTTGTTGTAACCATTTGACGGGAAATTACCCCTGTGGTTGTTCCTAAAGTTGTTATTATTATGGTTTCCACTTCTGTTAAAATTTCTGGGCGGGTTATTGCCCCGTGTGTTCCCTTGGTAATTGTTAGGGTTATTTACCGGTGGTTTATTATCTCCCTGTTGGTTCTGTGACAATTGTCCCTCATTGGTTCGATTATTTCTGAAGCTGTACCCTCTATTTTTCCTGTACTGCCACTCATGTTCATGGCTTTCCAGTAAGCTAGCCATATCTTGGATGGTCTTTACCTGGCTGTACATTCGTGCCTTTTGGATGGCGTCGTCGTAGTGGTAAGATAATTGTATTACCAGACACTCTTCAGGTATACGTGGCTCCAAATTCCTGGCCATGCAGATTTTTCCCAAGAAGTAGGAGGTATGGGATTGTCCATTCTGGTTTTCATACCTTCCATTGCTCAGGTTATTGCGGACCATATTCTGAGTTGACTCAGACCAGTATTTAGCCTTGAACTGAGTCTTAAAGTCTTGAAGGTTTTGGATGTCTGGTCGAGTGGCAGTCCACCAGTTGTCGTATGTCTCCTTGAACATTTCGTCCAACATCCCTCTTATTGTAGTCCATCGAGTCTCTCGATTCTTGAGGATTAACTCTTCTACCCTCTTCAAGAATTCAATAGGGTTTCTTTTATAATTACGGAAATTAATAGTATCTCTGTTGTCTGTGTTCATGACATGATTATTATTACATGGTCGGTCACGCCAGGCATCCACTTCTTCCCGTAATGACTCTTCTATTCTGCGCATTTCGTCAATCCTCTGTTGGTTTTTGTCTACTTTGCTATCTACTTTATTTAAGTTACTGTAAACTCCTTCCATTCGTTCTCCCAAGTCTGTTCGTACCGCTGCTACCTCTTTCTGGTTTTCTTCCCGGACTTGGTGTATGTCCTGGTCTATCTGGGTGTATCTTCTGACTGCTTCTTCATGACCTTCCTCAATTCTTCTCTTATTTTCTCCTTCGAGACGGTTCATTTTATCGAGTACCTCCTTGCGGACTCCAGAAACATTTTCGTTGGTCTTCTCTAGCTTCTCCAACGTTTCCTCTAATTTGTCATTGATTTCCGTAATCTGCTGTTTTGCTTCTTCTCGGTACTCCATTAATTGGTGTGCCATCTGCAGCTTAATTTCTTCTTTATTTTTCTCGTGGTCCTTCTTCAGCTGTTCCTTCAATTCTTCCTTTAATTCTTCGTTTCTTTGCTGAATTTCCTCCAGCAATCGTTGTTGTAGTGTTTCATTATTTTGGTTGACTGTTTTCCTCAATTCTTCCTTAGTACTCACTATTTTTTCATTGATCTGTTTCAAATTATCACTGGTTTCTTTCTTCATCTCCTTCAAGCTCTCCTCATTCTTGTCGAATTTATTGTTCATCTCCTTCAAATTATTGTTCATCATTTCCATTAATTTTAGTATGTTCGGGTCTCCTCTAAATTCTCCCTTGTCGCCCGCCTGTAATTCCATTTCTTCGTCTTGGCTTGGTTCTGTTGTGGTTATTATTGTCTCCACTTCTTCAATAGGTGTTCCTTCCTCTTCTTCCCCTCTGTTTCCTTCCATCTCCTTCTCCTTTGCCAATTTTTTCGATACTCCTCTGGTGTGCATTTTGTAATCTTTCGTAATCGCCGCTAGAATTTATAGGGTTTAATTGTATAATTTCTTTATTATTCTAGCTCCACTAGTTGGCGCGCCAATTTGTAAAGACGACGTGTGAACGGCTACCGTTTTACTCTGCAAAATGTAAATAATGTACAATTTGTGTGTAATGAGTGTACGTGTCTTCTCGATCCGTAGTTCGAATGCGTGCAACTTCTGTAGATTTCGTTCGTGGCGAACGTACGAATAACCAGGTCTTGATGTTCACTAGGGGTGAGAAAGTCCCGGTGGCGCCAAATTGTTTTCTCAAAACAATTAAAAGAAAATTCAAGGGCGTATGACCAGCGCCGCTCAAGCGGTTTGAATAATTCAAATATTTCCGCTAGCTAGGCCCACTGTAGCACACAGCCGTTCGATGCGTGGGCTGTGTAAATCGTCAGTCATCTGCTAAAATGTACATAAAATATTGTGCACCTCCTAATGAAATTATAACACCGTGGTTACACTCAATACTTACACATTTTTTATTAGTGATTATTATTCATTTAATACAAATTATTCTAATACAAATGCTCCGGTTATTTATATGAGACAATTACAGGGTTTGACAATCGATATTTGAATTGATACCAGACGTTTAATGATTGCGTCTGTTAAAAATTGTATACAAATTATTAATGTCGTTTGTCATAGGATCTTGAGGTTACGTTCAAAGGATTACAAATGTTTTAAAAACAATAAAAATACACACCTTTACATCAAGTAAACTTAACTAACATATTGTGTAGGTATATTTTGTTTAGCGCAGTGTAGTAAAAGTGTTTACAAGTTATGGATCATTAACAACAGTTTATATTGGTTAGTTTATAAATTGTCAGTGACTTAAATTTCTTTTTAATCTTTGAAAGTAATGAATTTCAGTTCAGTGAGATTTCGACCTTTAGTGAGATAATTAACGTGAGTTTATTTATATATTTCGGGTAATTTAAAATGTACTTATCACTTCCATAGTTATGGCGAATTCGTACGATCTGTTATTCATGGGTTATACTATAATCTTCTTTAATTTGCTGGGTTCAGGACATCAGGCATCTTTTTCAGTTTAACTGGTAGTAATTTATTTTCTTTTTTCGTTAATTTGGCCTCAACTTTTCAATAATCTGGCTCCAACCTTTATCTTATGTCTTGGTATATACTTAGTAATAACTTTTTCTGATATTTTCTATGTTTTAATGGACAATTTTGGTCACTCGAAAATTAGCGTCTATCTCATTAAAGCGTCATACATTCAGTAAAAAATCTAACGGTATTTTTGGCTTGTTACTCCACAGTTTCCATGGTAACGTAATTATTCTACCTGGTCGATCTCAAAATAAACCCATTGTTATCAAACCTTGAATTTTTTTGTTTAATTTGAATAAATATTTTATAATGGCTATATTTACTTGGGGATAATTTCAATGGTCGTAATCTTTACATAGATGTTCCTATTTTCTTTCAAAGATTAGTTTGATATCTTACAAGATTGGTCTATGCCATGTATTAATGTTTTAGTCCAAAATGGATAATACTATGCTAATACATAATTTACTTATTTCTAAGTTTTAATATAATTCTGCCATGTTCCCTTTCGTTACACATAATTACTATATTTTGCCTATTATTTCTTATAAAGGTATTGCTATTATTTTCTTTATAAATTCCTTACTTACTTAAAACATACTAACATATTACTGTAAAACTATTTCTTCTGGTAATTATTGCCTTAAACATTAAGCCAATAACTTCTTTCTTTAAATTAACAAATGAACAAATTTGGTGAGTGCTATACCTACACCATCTCTTTTATAACAGTAATCATCCTGGTGATTTTTATACTGAGATAATATTTTTTCTGTTTTTTGCATTCACAATTATTTTGTGTCTTTCAGTCTAATATACTTAACTTAGTTGCTCATTTAACATGTGCTTATATTTTGGGTTTGTCACACTTGTTTAACTCTTTTTTCTTAAGATTATATGCTGTTTATTTTATTACACTTATCACTTCACTGTTCAACTTTGTCACTCCCTACCTATCTCTAATTACCCTTATATTTCTCACGATCTCACTATTATTACAAAGTTTTTGTATCTAATGAGTTCATGTCTTTTTTGGTACTTTCAGATTGTCACATATCATTGTATAATATGCAAACAACATGGTATTGTAAATACCTCTTTCAAATAAAACATAACTTTGTATATATTGTCATTAAAGTGATAAAAATTGGTCTGAAATGTCATAATTAGTAATAATAACAACAGTTTAATAATGTTAAAATATATTGTGTTAATTGAAACATACTACATCTGTAGCAACAGCAATAATATTAGCGAATAAATAAACTCTCCAAAACCTTATACTTTCAAACACATAATGTTGAGATAACATACATACTGCTGAAATAATCTTAGTAAAAGTTCCAAAGTATATAGTAGGATATACAATTTGTTCTCTGATTGAACCACGCACACATTTCTATTCCCTGTCTGTATGAGTGTAATCTTAAACATAACAGCTGACACATCTCCTATAGATAAGGATATACATACAATCATATCTACACATGGTTTTTTATGTATAACAATTGCTGAGATACTGTAATTTACAAGTCACCACTAATAAAAATTTAAACATAAATTATTAACAATAATAAAAAATTATGCTCTTTTAAAACAATCTTGTTAGTTACTTGTTATGGCCATGTAATTTTTTATTTTCTTCTTTTTTCTTCACTGTCTTCTTGTCTCGCTTTACTTTGGTTGATATCTGGCCAATCTCTGGGGTTGGGTCAACGTCAGTTGTCTGTCAGTCTAGTTCGTATTTTCTTGTTTTGTGACCACCTTTGGTTGTATTCTTCCTCCTTCACTATAGATTATATTTACTACTTTCATTCTCGTTATCATTTATCTATCAAAATATATGGTTTCTTGGCATTTTTTACATACTTTTTTATATCAAATGTGATCAGGGTTTGGCAATGTTATAATATTCACTGAGTTTATATACACTTGTTATGCTGTTATATTTATATATATATATTGTAACGCAACATAGTTGAGGTTCCCCTACGTTACATAAAAGACTGAATGAAATATGGTCAAAGACCATACCCTGACTTAAGGTTGTTCGATAGTTCATGTGTTTGAGAAGGACCTCAAGTAAAAAGGAGGCAATGACTAATATTAAATGTAAAAGAGCCAGACCAATGAATGATTGGATGTAATGAAATATTTGTTTTGTACTGTGACATGTTAAGGTCTACAGAATATTTATATTGTATGTTGAATGTGTTAAAAATGAAATGATGTTGTTTGATAATAATACTTACTCAATAATTATGTTTATATTTTATATTAGATTTGTTTTTATACAGCACAGTATAGTTACCAATGTTAGGCACTGTACTAAGTTGTCAGTATTGTATAAAATTGAAAGATACTGTTGTTCTAATTAATGTTTATAAACTGGATCAGGAGTGTGACCAGTGTTTCAAGTCTAACAAGTAGTTCTGACAATTATGTCATAAATTAATAAAGAGTTCCAGAACCAATTGATTAATGTAAAAACAACTAACCACCAGTAAATTAAAATTCATGTAATTAACTATGTAATCAATAATTAATTGTACAGTAGGTCAGGTAAAAAGAAAATTAAGTTAAAAACCAAATAATGTTATAATGGTTGTAAATGAATCTATAGGCCTAAATTCCATATTAGTGAAAGGAAATTAATACCTTTTTAGTAAACCCAGTCCAACGAAACTCTAGTAAAACATTTACTGTTTAATAAGGAAGGTTAGGGGAGAATTTTATGTGATTCAATATTAATCCAAGCATGGAGTATTTTATTGGAAAGGAGTAGTAATATTCTATAATGCCGGCTCAAGGATATATAGAAAACATGGTCGTTAAGGCAACTGATTTTTAGTAAGTTGTTGATTTTGAATAGATGGTACTGATTGTTACAAGCTATTAGGTTGAGATGAACCGATATATTTAAAATATATGAATAAATATAAAGAAAATATATATCCAAATTGAAAAAGCATTTTTGCAAAACAATTATACTGGAATGTCAATGAATCATACAAATTAAATAACCCTCTAAATTATCAATGAATACAATAAAAAAGAACTGAAAGCGTCTCACCTCATTCACTAAATAATTCCGCTGAATTTGGTATCAAACCAATTCATGCTATACATTGAAGACCAATAAAGAGTTGAAGCCTGAATTAACGGAAATATTTGGAAATACAGAAGATTCGGTTGACGAAATAACCTTCATTGACAGCGTAAGCTGAGATCCTGATTCCAGTTCGTTGGGACCAAGAATTGTGAAGACGCAAAAGAAGAATCGAAGCACAAGAGTTCCTGTGGAATTATCATCATCCATTCATTGAAGACCAGAGCAGTTTTACTGGGTGAAGACGATATAAACTGCATTTTGACCGTTGTTGACAAACATTCACCGCCTAATGAAGCTTTCGCCGCTTGGGTAAAAAAACAAATTATTTTCATATCATTGTATTTTAAGTAAATAATTTTATTCTTTTTGTAAATTGAACAACCTTAATTATGCGTTTTACCTGGCCTTACTAATGGTTCAAAGAACTACACGAACCCTGGTATAAGAATTATTTGTCATTATTTTCAAAGTATATATGTTTTTTTTTTAGAGTTCGAATAATTAAGAATCGATACATGTTGGGATAGTCGATTGGATCGTCTTATTGTTTGTCTGAGACAACGTAACTTGTTAAATACCAGAGAAAAATAAATAAAGTACATTTGTTGTATGAGATAACGTTTTAATCATTGCAGAGAAAATACTATATGTAATTGGCGTAATAATTTATTAACAGAGTGATACAAACACTCAGAATAACTAACCTATACGTACACTTATTTCTAATAATAGCGCTCCAAGTTTACAGCTGGTGGGACGGGAGATTGCTGAACTAACGGGTTTTGCCATACTAAATTTGAATGAAATTTTTATCGTTGAGGGACTAGGGTTGAGACAAAAACCACTTACATTAAGAAAATACTCCATATATATATTGCTCATATTAAACAACCACTGAGAATTAAATTAAGTCTACAGAATACTACCATTATAAATTCAGGAATATAATTCTAAGTTTGTGGACTTAATAATCTGTGTTCTGAGGGATTCACTGGTCACAACCGCAAGGTATATTAGTTAATGACATATTAATGAAACCAGGTAACAGCATTTTAATTGTTTCGAATCGCCACCTACAACGTACTACTTGGGGTTTGTTACACCGGAGTCTCTTATAACTAATTACACTCATAGACAAGATTCCTTTATAATTTGACGTCTCCAGCTGGTATAATACATTATAACATACGTCCTCACATAATTAACAAGCAGTTCGTTACTAAATTGATTTACAACAGTGAGGCTTTAAGGAGAGATATCGAGTTTTGTTTCAAATTGACGCTCGCAACGTGAGGCATCATCGTCGCATCTTAACACACACATAATTAGTCTCTTTACAAATTGGCACATAACAACGTGGAACTTATTTAAACACGTACTCAACACATCCTATATATTTCATGTGTTGCAATATATATGTATTCACTGAATTTATACACACTCGTTATGCTATACGCCTGTTGTTTTCTCTAATATTGTTAAAGCAGGGCTTAAATTGTTCGTGATATTTATGATTCATGGGGGGGGGGGGATAATTATGTCATAGAGTTGGCCTGCATGTATGAATTCTAGGCATACAATAAACTTGTTATTGTTGCATTACAGCTGAGTTTCATTGCAAGTCCCGTCGTACTGGACCCGGCACAATTTTTGCTTCTCTAGGCTACAGCCTAGTCCCAATTGACTTGTGGCTTCTCTTTCAAAAAAAAAAATATTAAAATGAAATAAGTTGTTTTATACTCATAAAAGACGAAAGGAAAGAGGGGTCACAAATGGTAGCAGTGAGCGTGGTTCATTCTAGGCTTGAACCCTTGGGTCCTGGTGTGTGACGGGGCTTGCAAACTCGGAAATATTAATGCCATTGTTGTGACATAGTTTTGGTATATGCCCGTGTAGGCTAGTTGTAGGTAGTGTAACTTGTGAGTCGGGTCGCACCACTGAGGCGGTTATTTGTGTTTGAAAAATGTAACGGTTGTACGGCCGGGGAGTCTTAAGCGTGGCCTGGATGATGGAATGTTGATTCGGGGTCGGAGTTTAGCGTGTTATATTGGCGGGATGCGGTATGGCCCGATCGGAAATCGGTACCGGCACCGACTTGTGTCCGGTTGATGTTGAGGTATTAATTCCCGGATTATGACTTTCAATTGTTAGTTGGTTGTTGTGAGTTATGTGTTGGTACGGCATGTGTGTCGAATTGTTGTTTGATGTTATGTGTGTTTAGCATTGTTGCTTGTCACTTGTCTCCTTCTGTCGGGGATGTGAATGGTTCAGAATAGGCCAGGTCTCCGCAGCGCTAGAGAACCCGGGGGTCTACTCAAAGGAAGGACAGTACTTGGGTTTTTCTGTTTCTTGTAAATATGCTTTTGTGGGTTATGTTTCGTGTTCAGTGTATTGTGTGATTCTGGCGGGGGTAGGTTATCAGAGACTACCCAATCCTATTTCCGGCATCCTCCAGAGACTTCCGGTGGTGGATGGAGAAGCTGAGGGCAAATTGTTGGTTTTTCTGGACATCGTCCTGGAGTTGGCGGATTTTCCGGGGCTGTCCGATGAGGTCCTCTTGTCCGTTATATATCCGTACTGCTGGGGTTCATTGGCTGAGCTGGTCACCAACACTCTGCGTCGTGGTGGCAGTATCGACTCTCTCCATGGGGAGGTGTTGGACTCTTTCTACCCCGTCGGCAACGTGAACATTTGGAACATAGCCGGTTCTATCGTGCACAGGCCAACGGAGAGGTGTTGGGGGATTTTGTGCAGGATATCCATAAATGTGCTCGGGTTTTGAGGTTGGGGTTGCCCGAGAAGGATGTCGTTAGAAGAATTTTAGAAGGGGTGACGCCCCAAGAGAGATCCCGTTTGGTGTTCACGGACTGTCCACGTTGTTTTGCGGACCTCGAACGGCTATGTGTGTTTTCTAGAACGGTCCAGGGGATTGACGAGTCCCGTGAGCACGTGGCCCATGATAAGGTAAGACACGAGAGGCATGGGGGGCGAATTGTTCCATCCTCATGTGGTAATGAAAATAGAATTACAAACTCTTGTAGCGAGAGGCGCCGTCGTTCGCCTAATGTGACTTGTTTTAGGTGTGGTAGGTTGGGAAACGTAAGACGATTTTGTACCGGGGTTGGGTCGAGTCCAACGTCCCTCCCCAAGGCGCCCAACGTCATTCTGAAAAAGGTCAATGAGGGGAAGATATGTCGGAGGTCTTCCCCTACCTGTCGCGGGTCTTCTAAGGTACGCGCCTCCAGGCCAGTTGTAGGTCCCAGGTCTTTGGGCATCAAGGTCCTCCAAACCATCTCTAGGCCCACTTCCGTATGCCCCTTCTTGCTGTTGGAGTTGAAAAAGAGTCAACTCAGAGCATTAGTTGACTCCGGATCAGCAAGATCCATCATTTCATCCAAAGTGTGCGAGGACCTTGAACAACAGGGTTTAATTAAAAGGTCAGAACAGTCTTCCGTAGTGTGCTGGACGGCATCCCAGGAAATTCTGCCCATTTCCCGGGTAGTTTCTTTCAAGTTTAAAATCGAGGGATTTTCTTGGGTGTGGAGCTTTCTGGTTTCTCCTGCTCTGGGAGTTGAATGCATTATTGGTGCCTATTTCATCTGCAAAAGTGGTCTCGTTATTGACATCCAAGAGCACCAATGTTATTTTAAATTTAATCGGGGAGTTGTAATCCCATTCCTTGGATATCAGGGGACCAGGCAAGATATCCAAGAGGTTAAGTGCCCCGACACATCTAGAGACCACCTCTCCCAGTCCCAGCGGTCCGCTTTAGATCAGTTGTGTGAGCGTTTCCCCACTGTACTAACTCCGGCCCTTGGGCTCACACATCTCTTGGAATATAAGATCCGCCTAACGGACTCCAAGGTGGTGCGCTCCCACCCTTATAAGTTTGCCCCTCCGAAGATGAGCATCTTGAGGGAGAAGGTTCAAGAGTTATTAGATCAAGGGGTGATTGAACCTTCTCAGTCCAGTTATGCCAGTCCAGCGTTCCTAGTGCCCAAGCCTGGAGGTAAGCACAGGATGGTCATCGACTACCGCAAGCTGAACGCTAACATCGAGGTAGATTCGGTCCCACTTCCTGACCTTCATTCCGCGTTCGATTGGTTCAGTGAGGCGAGGTATTTTACCATCATTGACCTCAACTCGGCATATCACCAGATTCCCTTGACGAAAGAAAGTAGGCCATACACGGCATTCTGTGTTCCGTGGAACCTCTATCAGTACACTAGGGTTCCTATGGGTCTAGCGGTAGGGGCCCAAACTCTCACCCGTTTACTTGACACCGTTTTTCACGATGTCAAGTTCAAGTACGTTTTCAATTATCTTGATGACTTGCTGGTGTACAGCAAGGGGTACGAGGAGCATTTGGGTCATCTTGAAGAGGTGATGTGCAGGTTGAGGGGTGCCGGCCTCACTGTCAATCCCGAAAAGGTGAAGTTTGCCCAGACACAAATTTCTTTTCTGGGCCACCTGATTTCCCATAGAGGTGTCACTGTGGATCCTGAGCGAACACAGGGAATCAGGGACTTTCCCCCACCAAAGGATGCCAAAGGCATCGCGAGATTTGTGGGGATGGTCAATTTCTATCGGCGTTTCATCCCAAACGCGGCGGAGATTGCGGCACCTCTGAATGAACTCCGGAAAAAGGGCGCCAAATTTGTATGGGGGGAAAAGCAACAGAAGGCTTTCGAGACTCTGAAGGAAGCCATTATTTCCCCTCCAGTATTGAGAATGCCAGACTTCTCGAGGCCGTTCATCCTCCAGACGGATGCGAGTTCGATTGCGCTCGGGGCGGTTCTGTCCCAAGTTGTTGATGGTGCTAGGCAGCCTGTGGCCTTTATATCTATAACTTTGACCCAACAAGAACGGAAGTCTTCAGTCTATGAGCTAGAGTGTTTGGCTGTTGTACACGCTCTAGATAAGTTCAGGCGTTTTCTGGAACACGCTGAGTTCCTGCTCGAGACCGACAACCAGGCTCTCTCTTGGCTTCTCGCTCATCCCCGGCAGCTGGGTAAGATTGGACGATGGGTGGTTAAAATCTCATCCTTTAAATTCAAGGTGCAACACATTCGGGGAACTCAAAATGTGGTTGCAGATGCTTTGTCCCGTATGTTTTCCCAGCCCAGCGAAGCCCAGCCGGAGCAACCCTGTTCTGTTTTACTGGACTTTCCTTTAGCTTTTACTGATGTGTTACCCCATCAGTTAGATGATGGAGAGTTGGGTCCGATCATCCAAAATCTAAAAGAGGGTAACGTGCAGGTCCTTTACTTCTTGTCCAGGGGCGTCCTATGTTGCAGAGAGAAAAAGGGGCGAGCCCCGAAAATAGTGCTGCCTAGCAAACTCGTGCCCATGGTTTTCAGCTACTACCACAATTCCCCGGTAGGTGGACATAAGGGGATTTCGAAGACCATTTCCAGTATTAGGAAAAACTTCATCTGGAAGGGCATGGATAGGGACATAGCAACTCGGGTGAAGGCATGTCATCTCTGTGGCTTAAGCAAGCCTGCCCAGAACACCAAGTTGGGGCTGTTGTCATCTGATGTGGCGAGCAGACCGATGGAGAAGCTATTCATCGACTACGTGGGACCCTTCCCGCGTAGCAAGTCAGGTAATGCTTACCTACTTGTCTGTGTGGATGCTTTTTCGAAGTTTGCCTGGCTACTGCCCTTACGGCAGGCAACTGCTCGATTGACCATAAGCGCGCTCCAGAGTCATGTATTTCAGCACTTCGGTCTTCCGGCCATCATTGTCTCGGACAATGGTCCACAATTTATTTCAGGTGACTTCCGGCGAATGTGCTTCGCCAATGGCATCAAACATGTAACCACTTCCCCCTATTACCCACAGCCGTCCCACGCGGAGAGATTCAACAGGAATCTCCGGTCCGCACTCATCGCCTATCATGCGGAACAACAGACCACCTGGGACCAGAACCTTAAGTGGTTACAGCTAGCTTTCAATACGGCCCTGGATGACAGTCATAAGGCCGTTCCCTTTGATGTTATGTTTGGTTTCTCGCCTACGCTTCCCTTGGCCAACTTATGGAACATAGACGATCTTCTGCCGAGTAATCCAGACATTAGGACGGCAGATAGGTGGAAAGAGGCCCGGAAGAATTTGCTTCGTGCGCACGAGCGCGTCCGTAGTCGGTATAATCAGGGGCGTATTCAAAATCCCTTTAAAGTAGGAGATTTGGTCTACTGCCAGAGCCACCCAATCAGCTCAGCTGCCGATAAAAGAGCCGCCAAATTATGCTATCGTTGGTCGGGGCCGTACCGTATCCTCGGGTTTACGTCACCGGTGACGGCGCGGTTGGAAGAGCCGGGTAGTAATCCTAAAGAGATTACTACACATATCTCGAAATTGAAACTGTGTAGAAGAGGGTAAACGGGGTGACAAGGGGGGGAATGATGGTGGTCTCTGTGCGAGTGGGGATGTTGTCTATTTTAAGAGGGTGTGCTCCGGGGGCGGTATTGAGAATGATATGGTAGCGGGTAGATGTTTCCCACAGTCCCAGTGGGGTTCGTCTACTTCAGGGATGCGCCCCTGCCTGCGCGAGCCTTGGTTTTCTCCGATTGTCCTTATGTCCGGAGGGAGCCGTGTCCTTACCTTCAGTCCCCGCCCATGACCGTTTAATCGTCCTTGACCATCCACCTTCCGATTTTCCTAACCTTACCTAGAAAAAAAAAAACTAGAAAAAGCAAAAAAAAAAGGAGTTAGAGAGAGGAGTGAAGCCTGCCGCGTGGACGGGGGCAGTTGTGCACCTCATCCACGCGGTAGGTTTTGGCCATGCCCTTGGAGCACACTTGTAAAACAAATATATATATATTGGATAGGTGCCATAGTCACAGTTGACATGGTTTTCCGTCAGGTCCCCAGTGGGGACCACCGCATCATGGAGACTGTCATCGCCCCTTTTCCCCTTGGCCCGCGCAGTAATGGTATTGTGTAAAATGGGGGGGACCTGTAATGGGTATTACAGAATTACCCCGTAGGTATATGGGGCAGATGCCCTGTTTAGGTGGCTATCGTGTTCTGGCTTGGGTGGACAAGCCTCAGGAGGTCGGAACTCAGGGAGCTCCCGAGCTTTTCTTTTGTCTTTCTTCTCTGTCCCTCTTTGCGGTGGGCTGGCCCTGATCAGGTCAGCGGGCCGCACATACACACTTACATACTACACGTCTTCTTTCGTCTCTTTCGTTTTCCCTTCTGAGCCTCTGTTCTCCTGGGAGCAAGTGCCGCCGGGCCACCTTACCCACGATGTCCACCGGAGTATTTAAGTTGGGGGTACACTGCAGGGTACTTTCCCGAGTTTCAGAGTGGGGCAACCGGGTTGCCCTTTCGGGGTGGGGGTGTGCCGGTGTAAATCCGGCCGTTGAAAAAGTTTTAGAAAAGTTTTTGTCTAATTGTAAAATAGAGCGAATGCAAGCGACCTTTGTCCGGCATGGACGGTTGCGCGCGCAACTCGTAGAAAAGGGGAGCATTTCCTCTGCTGCTAACGGCAGACGACTCACTGCCTCTGCGAGATACAACAGTCCGTCTCTCTCTTCGAACAATTACGGCGTAGTTTGTATCCGTCTTCATGGCTTGCTGAAACTTAAATGACTCCCGGGTTCTTGAATTAAGCCGGAGATTTGGCCTTGCTGATCGCCGTACACCTGCATCAGTCATGGACCATTAAACAAGATCCTGTTCGAAGAGGGAGCTGGTGACTCGTTCTCGATGTAGCACTTGCCAGCGGTACTAAGGTGATATTCACACTTTTATTTTCCTTTTGGGGCCGGGCCGGCAGTGTGCCTGTTTTACATTAAATATCTTTCAAGCCATGTGACCACGTGTCCAGACTGTCTGCTAGAAAGGGGAGCAGCTGATCATGACTCTGAACATTATAAGTTAAATTCAAGAACACTTTTTCTATAACTGATTTACATAACACTAAGTGCACTGCTTGTAATTGTGTGCTGCACTGGGGGAGCGTGCCAGATATTTTTTTACACTTGGACATTTTACAGTTTGCATCTCATTAGCATTTAACTCTTTACAAAATTCATAGAACTGGTTAGTAGCTCTGTTCCGGCTGGAACAGGAGTGAATAAATATTAACGTCACTATGGGTTTAACATTTAAGGGCTGGGGGGGTTTCCTGTGTTTTTTTTTTTGGGCCGTTTTCTGGGGTTTAAAAGGGGACTTAGTTTTTCTCTGACACATGTTGGTGCAACCTCAGGCAGGTTGGAGGCCTGTCAAACTTTGTCAACCGCATGCTGGCACGCTGCCACAGCTGCTAGGGCACATCCGCCTTATTGTATTTTTTTTCATTTTAATTATATTTATATAGCCATTCGGGGTTAATAGAAAATAATTTGTTTTTCTTCGGGACATATATTAGTTGATTTTGCTCCTTACAAAAGGGCTATACTGATTGTTTTTCTTAACTGGCAGACACATATTGATTAACTTTCACTTGTAATATCTGCTGGTTAATTTTCTTTAACTATAAAACATATACTCATTATTTTTTGTAAAACATACATTGTCTAAATTTTCCTGAAATTGTGAAGCCTCGAGTGATTAATTTCTGATTGTTAAAGTACATATTGATTTTTAAATCCTCCGGAATTTGTGAAGTAAAGTAACCGTTTGAAATCCGGTGATGTAGTTCTGTAAATTTTTATTTAATGCTGTGGAAGGAACTTAAGGTTCATACACTTATGATGGGTTATTGATCAGTGGAATGCTATGCAAATGGGCGGTCCGGTTTTATTTATGCGCTATGAGTTTTTATCATCCTTTCTAGGGTTTTGGCTTTTATGTAATTCTGCAAAAACGGGTTGTTGATGGGCGAATATTTTATCACTGCTGGGTTCTGAGTATTGTAGTTACACTGCCTGCTAGGGGGGTGCATTCCAGGGGCATTCGTGTTAGAATTAATGTAATTGTGAGTCTATGTACCTTATGTTTCTGTGTGTGTTGTTATGTTTGTCCGTGTCTAGCTAGCCACAAGAAGGGGGAGAACTTTATATTTATATATATTGTAAAAAAATCTATTATTGAAGGTGTTAAGATGCGACGATGATGCCCCACGTTGCGAGCGTCAATTTGTAATAAAACCAATATGTGCTGGTACTAGCGAAAATGTCCGTCTTATTCAAACCCCACTGTTGTAATCAATTTAGTAACGAACTGCTTGTTAATTATGTGAGGACGTATGTTATAATGTATGATACCAGCTGGAGACGTCAAATTGTAAAGAAATCTTGTCTATGAGTGTAATTAGTTATAAGAGGCTCCGGTGTAACAAACGCCAAGTAATACGTTGTAGGTGGCGATTCGTAACAATTAAAATGCCGTTACCTGGTTTAATTAATATGTTATTAACTAATATACCTTGCGGTTGTGACCAGTGAAACCCTCAGAACACAGATTATTAAGTCCACAAACTTAGAATTATGTTCCTGAATTTATAATGGTATTATTCTGTAGACTTAATTTAATTCTCAGTGGTTGTTTAATATGAGCAATATATATGGAGTATTTACTGAATGTAAGTGGTTTTTGTCTCAACCCTAGTCCCTCAACGATAAAAATTTTATTCAAATTTAGTATGAAAAAACCGGTTAGTTCAGCAATCTCCCGTCCCACCAGCTGTAAACTTGGAGCGCTATTACTAGAAATAAGTGTACTTATAGGTTAGTTATTCGGAGTGTTTGTATCAATCTGTTAATAAATTATTACGCCAATTACATATAGTATTTTCTCTGCAATGATTAAAACGTTATCTCATACAACAAATGTACTTTATTTATTTTTCTCTGGTATTTAACAAGTTACGTTGTCTCAGACAAACAATAAGACGATCCAATCGACTATCCCAACATATATCGATTCTTAATTATTCGAACTCTAAAAAAAAACATATACTTTGAAAATAATGACAAATAATTCTTATACCAGGGTTCGTGTAGTTCTTTGAACCATTAGTAAGGCCAGGTAAAACGCATAATTAAGGTTGTTCAATATACAAAAAGAATAAAATTATTTACTTAAAATACAATGATATGAAAATAATTTGTTTTTTACCCAAACGACGAAAGCTTCGTTAGGCGGTGAATGTTTATCAACAGTGGTCAAAATCCAGTTCAGCGGTCAAAATCCAGCGTTCAAATATAATTGTTTTACAAAAAGGCTTTATCAGTTTGGATATATCTTTCCTTTATATTTATTCATATATTTAAATATATCGGTTCGTTTCAGTCTAATAGCTTGTAACAATCAGTACCATCTATCCAAAATCAACAACCTATTATATATCAGTTGCCTTAACAACCACGTTCTCTATATATCCTTGAGCCGGCATTATAGAATATTACTACTCCTTTCCAATAAAATACTCCATGCTTGGATTAATCTTGAATCAGATAAAACTTTCCCCTAACCTTCCTTACTAAACAGTAAATGTTTTACTAGAGTTTCATTGGACTGGGTTTACTAAAAAGGTATTAATTTCCTTTCACTAATATGGAATTTAGGCCTATAGATTCATTTACAACCATTATAACATTATTTGGTTTTTAACTTAATTTTCTTTTTTACCTGACCTACTGTACAATTAATTATTGATTACATAGTTAATTACATGAATTTTAATTTACTGGTGGTTAGTTGTTTTTATATTAATTAACTGGTTCTGGAACCCTTTATTAATTTATGACATAATTGTCAGAACTACTTGTTAGATTTAAAACACTGGTCACACTCCTGATCCAGTTTATAAACATTAATTAGAACAACAGTATTTTTCAACATTATACAATACTGATAACTTAGTACAGTACCTAACATTGGTAACTATACTGGGTTATATAAATATAAATCTAGTATAAACATAAACATAATTATTGGTGATGTATTATTATCAAATAACATTATTTCATTTTTAGTATATTCAACATACAATATAAAATACTCTGTGACCTGAACATGCCACAGTACAAAACAAACAATTCATAACATTCAATCATTCCTTAGTCTGGCTTTTATACATTTAATACTAGTCATTGCCTCCTTCTGGTTTGAGTTACTTCTCGAGCACATGACCTATTGAACAACCTTAAGTCAAAATATGGTCCTTGACCATATTTCATTCAAACTTTTATGTAACGTTGGGGAACCTCAACTATGTTGCGTTACATAACACCCCCCCTTCGAAATAAGTTTATTTTGGTATAAACAAAGTTTAGCAAGAAATAAAATTCTAATTTGTATCTGGCCAATTGGTTTCCTATTTATAGTACTTTTATATTTCATAATTATCCGTTATATTATTATCATTTCTTCGTTCCTTCTTAAAATCAATTTATTCCCAAGTTTAAATCTTATTTCTATAATCATTCTTGTGACATTCTTTATTAATTATACATTTTGGATCTGGTTTTATTTAATTCTCTATATTTATTTGTGAGTTTTCCCTCTAATATTTAATTTTCCTAAACCTCCCTAACATTATAACTGGAATCGAATCGGTGGTGCTCTATCGGCTAACCAATTACCGTCGTCCGTTACATACTTTCTGGGATCAGAGGAACATCATCTCTGCCCAGTTAAATGATTGCTGGAATATTCTACAGTCAATCTTCATTAATAAACCTCGTAAGGTAGTCATCATGTGACCTTCAATAAAAATAATAAATAATAATCATATTCTAGGGATTATTCACTGTACTTTAACTCAGATCATATTATTTCTTCATATTAATTCTTCCTTCTATTATACACTTTTTCTCTCCAATACTTGGCTACTTTATTGACATTTATTAATTGGTTCTTTTACGGATAATTCTTAAATATTTGTTTTTTTTTCTTTTCTTGTGATCCTTTTGAGGGTTCCATTTTGGCTTCTTCATTCTCTTATCTTCATTGACTCATATTCCTTTGTGATCAATACAGCTGGTTATAAGATTTTGGTCAGTACTATACATTACATCATATAGCTATATTCTTCTGGCACAATCATTATTATTTCTTTTACATTCTAAATTATATTTCTCGCTATTATATTATATCAGATAAACTCATCTTGTTTTTTGGTTTTGATGATTTTTATTAGGTTGAATCAGTGTTATTTTGTTTTCATATTAGTTTAAAGTAATTTCTTCTGAATTACAGTAAGGTGTTCTTACTTATTTTTCGACTTTTTTTTTTTTTTATCTTCAAAATTCTCTTTCTTATATACTTCATAAATTGTCTTCTTAGATACTTGTTTGTAAGTTGAGCTTACTTCATTTTTTGAATTTTGGGGTATTTATCCTCTTTATTTTAAATCATACTGTTTCTGAATAATTATTGAGTAAGTTGTTCTTACAGTTTCTTTAGAATTTTGGGTTTTTTAGTTTCTTCATTTTAAATTGTATTGTTCGAAATAACATGAGTAAGATGTCCTTACGTGCTTTTTGAATTTTGGGTTTTTTATTTACAATGGGTTGCTTGGTCCTGTATCCATAAAATCCGTCCCCTTTCTTTTATATTCTGTTTAGAATCTATTTTTAACCGTGGTCCATTATTTCCTCTGTACTGATTGTCCGGATTCCTCTAGTGTATAGAGTTATTTCTGTCCTTGTGACATATCTCATTATTGTACAGTTCTTGCCTCTTGTCACTATAAAATTGTCATTTATAGTCAAGCTCATCATTGTCCTTTGAACTGATTCTTCTGTACTGTCTCTTAATGTTTCTGATGGTTCATACATAAATTCCACAAGTCCTCCATGCTCCTTAGTTAGTTTTGGCCTTTTTGGTCCTTCTAGTCCATCTGGGAATTCAAGTGTGGTTCGTTTAAAGTTTCTCACTTGCCTTACTTCTCTGTTTTCCGTAATTGGTCTATTATGTAGCTGAACCAATCCCCTTTTAATCATTTCCAATTCTTCCCGTGTATTTATTAATTTCCGTTTACACATTTGTCTTATTCTCACTATCTTCATTTCATCATGAATCCGTTCTATTCTTCCGGTTCTATCAATTGGTATCTTGTCAAATTTTTCTTGGGTCTTTGCTTGTAGTTTTCCTATTTGAGTAATTTTGGTCTCTACTTCCACTCTGAGTTGCATGATAGGTTCATCTGTCTTTCCCAGATCCACCTTAATTTCATTTATTTGCTGTCTTACCTCCACTTCATAGCTATCAACTCCTTTGCTCCGTGTTTCATTGACAATTATAATACTTCCATTGATGACTTCCCTCAATGCTAGGCCTTGTTCATTGATGATTTGCCGCAACTCCTTATTATGGTTTTCAATTTTCTCATCCATTCGTTTGTTATTCTCCAGAATCCGCCTCAAACTCTCATCATTCCTGTCAAACCTTTTATTCATTTGCTTGATTAAATTTTCGCTCAAAATTTCGTTTTGTTTTCTTGAGTTTTCATTAATACTGTCTATTTTATTTTCCAGCTTTTCATTGATTTGTCTGAAATCGGCCTTCAATTGTTCATTATTTTCATTTATGGTTTGTCTCAAAAGTTCATTAGTACTTTCCTTAATACTGTCTATTTTTTCATTAGTTTCTCTTAAACTCTCATTAGTTTGTTTATAGTCCTCCTTAATGCTATCCATTGTTTTCATTAATTTTTCACGGTGTCTCTGGTTATCTTCTCTTATTTCGTTTAATTGTTCGGCCATAAAATCCATTACGTCCTGACAGGTCACTTTCTTTGGTTGTTCTGGCGTTTTCTTCTGTTGCTTCACTTTGGCTATTTTTACTTCTTTTTGTACATTGGGTTGTTCTATCTTTTTATTACTTGGCATCTCTCTAAATCCTTCTATTTGATTATGTTTCTTCCTCCAGTGACACATATCTTCTCGGGATAGTTCAAACATCACCCTGATCCATTCCCTTAATTCTTTGTTTTCTGTTTGTATTGGGTTTTCAGGTGGTCTTATTTCTCGTTTCCATTGTTCATAATCTTCTTGAGTATATTGTTCTGTCACTTGGGCGTATACTCCTGTTCTTTCGGTTTTCATTTGTTCTTCATTATCGTCCAATCTTTCCCAATCATCTTCAGTCATCCTTTCCACCTTGTTATCATCTTTTCCGTTAGTCGTCCCAATAGTCTTTTCTTTATTACACCTGGCATCTAACTCCCACATTTCATCATAAATGTCTCTCAAAGTCATTTTGTCGTTTGGTGTTCCCATTGCATTCGCGCGACTCATTTGCGCTCTTTCGTGATCGGTGGCGTTCTTGTTAATATACTCCATATCCTTGCTGAATGTTTTAAATAGCGCCGTCATCCATTCCGCGTAGCTTAGTCGTATTTCTTGTTCGGGCATTTTCGTTATTCGTAACGTAATTTCGTTATTCGTAATTACGTTCGTAAGCTCTTTATTGCATTCCTGTGCCTCTAATGGTTGCCTGCTCAAGTTAAGTAACAAATAATATGATTTTTTTACTTAACTAAAGCCCCACGTTGGGCGCCAATTTGTAAAAAAATCTATTATTGAAGGTGTTAAGATGCGACGATGATGCCCCACGTTGCGAGCGTCAATTTGTAATAAAACCAATATGTGCTGGTACTAGCGAAAATGTCCGTCTTATTCAAACCCCACTGTTGTAATCAATTTAGTAACGAACTGCTTGTTAATTATGTGAGGACGTATGTTATAATGTATGATACCAGCTGGAGACGTCAAATTGTAAAGAAATCTTGTCTATGAGTGTAATTAGTTATAAGAGACTCCGGTGTAACAAACGCCAAGTAATACGTTGTAGGTGGCGATTCGTAACAATTAAAATGCTGTTACCTGGTTTAATTAATATGTTATTAACTAATATACCTTGCGGTTGTGACCAGTGAAACCCTCAGAACACAGATTATTAAGTCCACAAACTTAGAATTATGTTCCTGAATTTATAATGGTATTATTCTGTAGACTTAATTTAATTCTCAGTGGTTGTTTAATATGAGCAATATATATGGAGTATTTACTGAATGTAAGTGGTTTTTGTCTCAACCCTAGTCCCTCAACGATAAAAATTTTATTCAAATTTAGTATGAAAAAACCGGTTAGTTCAGCAATCTCCCGTCCCACCAGCTGTAAACTTGGAGCGCTATTACTAGAAATAAGTGTACTTATAGGTTAGTTATTCGGGGTGTTTGTATCAATCTGTTAATAAATTATTACGCCAATTACATATAGTATTTTCTCTGCAATGATTAAAACGTTATCTCATACAACAAATGTACTTTATTTATTTTTCTCTGGTATTTAACAAGTTACGTTGTCTCAGACAAACAATAAGACGATCCAATCGACTATCCCAACATATATCGATTCTTAATTATTCGAACTCTAAAAAAAAAACATATATACTTTGAAAATAATGACAAATAATTCTTATACCAGGGTTCGTGTAGTTCTTTGAACCATTAGTAAGGCCAGGTAAAACGCATAATTAAGGTTGTTCAATATACAAAAAGAATAAAATTATTTACTTAAAATACAATGATATGAAAATAATTTGTTTTTTACCCAAACGACGAAAGCTTCGTTAGGCGGTGAATGTTTATCAACAGCGGTCAAAATCCAGTTTATATCGTCTTCACCCAGTAAAACTGCTCTGGTTTTCAATGAATTGATGATGGTAATCCCACAGGAACTCTTGTGCTTCGATTCTTCTTTTGCGACTTCACAATTCTTGGTCCCAATGAACTGGAATTAGGATCTCAGCTTACGCTGTCAATGAAGGTTATTTCGTCAACCGAGTCTTCTGTATTTCCAAATATTTCCGTTAATTCAGGCTTTAACTCTTTACTGGTCTTCAATTTATAGCAGGAATTGGTTTGATACCAAATTCAGCGGAATTATTTAGTGACTGAGGTGAGAAGCTTTCAATTCTTTTTTATTTTACTCATTGATAATTTAGAGTGTTATTTAACTTGTACGATTCATTAGCGTTCAAATATAATTGTTTTACAAAAAGGCTTTATCAGTTTGGATATATCTTTCCTTTATATTTATTCATATATTTAAATATATCGGTTCGTTTCAGTCTAATAGCTTGTAACAATCAGTACCATCTATCCAAAATCAACAACTTATTATATATCAGTTGCCTTAACAACCACGTTGTCTATATATCCTTGAGCCGGCATTATAGAATATTACTACTCCTTTCCAATAAAATACTCCATGCTTGGATTAATCTTGAATCAGATAAAACTTTCCCCTAACCTTCCTTACTAAACAGTAAATGTTTTACTAGAGTTTCATTGGACTGGGTTTACTAAAAAGGTATTAATTTCCTTTCACTAATATGGAATTTAGGCCTATAGATTCATTTACAACCATTATAACATTATTTGGTTTTTAACTTAATTTTCTTTTTTACCTGACCTACTGTACAATTAATTATTGATTACATAGTTAATTACATGAATTTTAATTTACTGGTGGTTAGTTGTTTTTATATTAATTAACTGGTTCTGGAACCCTTTATTAATTTATGACATAATTGTCAGAACTACTTGTTAGATTTAAAACACTGGTCACACTCCTGATCCAGTTTATAAACATTAATTAGAACAACAGTATTTTTCAACATTATACAATACTGATAACTTAGTACAGTACCTAACATTGGTAACTATACTGGGTTATATAAATATAAATCTAATATAAACATAAACATAATTATTGGTGATGTATTATTATCAAATAACATTATTTCATTTTTAGTATATTCAACATACAATATAAAATACTCTGTGACCTGAACATGCCACAGTACAAAACAAACAATTCATAACATTCAATCATTCCTTAGTCTGGCTTTTATACATTTAATACTAGTCATTGCCTCCTTCTGGTTTGAGTTACTTCTCGAGCACATGACCTATTGAACAACCTTAAGTCAAAATATGGTCCTTGACCATATTTCATTCAAACTTTTATGTAACGTTGGGGAACCTCAACTATGTTGCGTTACAATATATTCACTGAGTTTATATACACTTGTTATGCTGTTATATTTTTATATATATATATGTATTCACTGAATTTATACACACTCGTTATGCTATACGCCTGTTGTTTTCTCTAATATTGTTAAAGCAGGGCTTAAATTGTTCGTGATATTTATGATTCATGGGGGGGGGATAATTATGTCATAGAGTTGGCCTGCATGTATGAATTCTAGGCATACAATAAACTTGTTATTGTTGCATTACAGCTGAGTTTCATTGCAAGTCCCGTCATACTGGACCCGGCACAATTTTTGCTTCTCTAGGCTACAGCCTAGTCCCAATTGACTTGTGGCTTCTCTTTCAAAAAAAAAAATATTAAAATGAAATAAGTTGTTTTATACTCATAAAAGACGAAAGGAAAGAGGGGTCACAAATGGTAGCAGTGAGCGTGGTTCATTCTAGGCTTGAACCCTTGGGTCCTGGTGTGTGACGGGGCTTGCAAACTCGGAAATATTAATGCCATTGTTGTGACATAGTTTTGGTATATGCCCGTGTAGGCTAGTTGTAGGTAGTGTAACTTGTGAGTCGGGTCGCACCACTGAGGCGGTTATTTGTGTTTGAAAAATGTAACGGTTGTACGGCCGGGGAGTCTTAAGCGTGGCCTGGATGATGGAATGTTGATTCGGGGTCGGAGTTTAGCGTGTTATATTGGCGGGATGCGGTATGGCCCGATCGGAAATCGGTACCGGCACCGACTTGTGTCCGGTTGATGTTGAGGTATTAATTCCTGGATTATGACTTTCAATTGTTAGTTGGTTGTTGTGAGTTATGTGTTGGTACGGCATGTGTGTCGAATTGTTGTTTGATGTTATGTGTGTTTAGCATTGTTGCTTGTCACTTGTCTCCTTCTGTCGGGGATGTGAATGGTTCAGAATAGGCCAGGTCTCCGCAGCGCTAGAGAACCCCCCCCGGGTTCCTACTCAAAGGAAGGACAGTACTTGGGTTTTTCTGTTTCTTGTAAATATGCTTTTGTGGGTTATGTTTCGTGTTCAGTGTATTGTGTGATTCTGGCGGGGGTAGGTTATCAGAGACTACCCAATCCTATTTCCGGCATCCTCCAGAGACTTCCGGTGGTGGATGGAGAAGCTGAGGGCAAATTGTTGGTTTTTCTGGACATCGTCCTGGAGTTGGCGGATTTTCCGGGGCTGTCCGATGAGGTCCTCTTGTCCGTTATATATCCGTACTGCTGGGGTTCATTGGCTGAGCTGGTCACCAACACTCTGCGTCGTGGTGGCAGTATCGACTCTCTCCATGGGGAGGTGTTGGACTCTTTCTACCCCGTCGGCAACGTGAACATTTGGAACATAGCCGGTTCTATCGTGCACAGGCCAACGGAGAGGTGTTGGGGGATTTTGTGCAGGATATCCATAAATGTGCTCGGGTTTTGAGGTTGGGGTTGCCCGAGAAGGATGTCGTTAGAAGAATTTTAGAAGGGGTGACGCCCCAAGAGAGATCCCGTTTGGTGTTCACGGACTGTCCACGTTGTTTTGCGGACCTCGAACGGCTATGTGTGTTTTCTAGAACGGTCCAGGGGATTGACGAGTCCCGTGAGCACGTGGCCCATGATAAGGTAAGACACGAGAGGCATGGGGGGCGAATTGTTCCATCCTCATGTGGTAATGAAAATAGAATTACAAACTCTTGTAGCGAGAGGCGCCGTCGTTCGCCTAATGTGACTTGTTTTAGGTGTGGTAGGTTGGGAAACGTAAGACGATTTTGTACCGGGGTTGGGTCGAGTCCAACGTCCCTCCCCAAGGCGCCCAACGTCATTCTGAAAAAGGTCAATGAGGGGAAGATATGTCGGAGGTCTTCCCCTACCTGTTGCGGGTCTTCTAAGGTACGCGCCTCCAGGCCAGTTGTAGGTCCCAGGTCTTTGGGCATCAAGGTCCTCCAAACCATCTCTAGGCCCACTTCCGTATGCCCCTTCTTGCTGTTGGAGTTGAAAAAGAGTCAACTCAGAGCATTAGTTGACTCCGGATCAGCAAGATCCATCATTTCATCCAAAGTGTGCGAGGACCTTGAACAACAGGGTTTAATTAAAAGGTCAGAACAGTCTTCCGTAGTGTGCTGGACGGCATCCCAGGAAATTCTGCCCATTTCCCGGGTAGTTTCTTTCAAGTTTAAAATCGAGGGATTTTCTTGGGTGTGGAGCTTTCTGGTTTCTCCTGCTCTGGGAGTTGAATGCATTATTGGTGCCGATTTCATCTGCAAAAGTGGTCTCGTTATTGAAATCCAAGAGCACCAATGTTATTTTAAATTTAATCGGGGAGTTGTAATCCCGTTCCTTGGATATCAGGGGACCAGGCAAGATATCCAAGAGGTTAAGTGCCCCGACACATCTAGAGACCACCTCTCCCAGTCCCAGCGGTCCGCTTAAATCAGTTGTGTGAGCGTTTCCCCACTGTACTAACTCCGGCCCTTGGGCTCACACATCTCTTGGAATATAAGATCCGCCTAACGGACTCCAAGGTGGTGCGCTCCCACCCTTATAAGTTTTCCCCTCCGAAGATGAGCATCTTGAGGGAGAAGGTTCAAGAGTTATTAGATCAAGGGGTGATTGAACCTTCTCAGTCCAGTTATGCCAGTCCAGCGTTCCTAGTGCCCAAGCCTGGAGGTAAGCACAGGATGGTCATCGACTACCGCAAGCTGAACGCTAACATCGAGGTAGATTCGGTCCCACTTCCTGACCTTCATTCCGCGTTCGATTGGTTCAGTGAGGCGAGGTATTTTACCATCATTGACCTCAACTCGGCATATCACCAGATTCCCTTGACGAAAGAAAGTAGGCCATACACGGCATTCTGTGTTCCGTGGAACCTCTATCAGTACACTAGGGTTCCTATGGGTCTAGCGGTAGGGGCCCAAACTCTCACCCGTTTACTTGACACCGTTTTTCACGATGTCAAGTTCAAGTACGTTTTCAATTATCTTGATGACTTGCTGGTGTACAGCAAGGGGTACGAGGAGCATTTGGGTCATCTTGAAGAGGTGATGTGCAGGTTGAGGGGTGCCGGCCTCACTGTCAATCCCGAAAAGGTGAAATTTGCCCAGACACAAATTTCTTTTCTGGGCCACCTGATTTCCCATAGAGGTGTCACTGTGGATCCTGAGCGAACACAGGGAATCAGGGACTTTCCCCCACCAAAGGATGCCAAAGGCATCGCGAGATTTGTGGGGATGGTCAATTTCTATCGGCGTTTCATCCCAAACGCGGCGGAGATTGCGGCACCTCTGAATGAACTCCGGAAAAAGGGCGCCAAATTTGTATGGGGGGAAAAGCAACAGAAGGCTTTCGAGACTCTGAAGGAAGCCATTATTTCCCCTCCAGTATTGAGAATGCCAGACTTCTCGAGGCCGTTCATCCTCCAGACGGATGCGAGTTCGATTGCGCTCGGGGCGGTTCTGTCCCAAGTTGTTGATGGTGCTAGGCAGCCTGTGGCCTTTATATCTAGAACTTTGACCCAACAAGAACGGAAGTCTTCAGTCTATGAGCTAGAGTGTTTGGCTGTTGTACACGCTCTAGATAAGTTCAGGCGTTTTCTGGAACACGCTGAGTTCCTGCTCGAGACCGACAACCAGGCTCTCTCTTGGCTTCTCGCTCATCCCCGGCAGCTGGGTAAGATTGGACGATGGGTGGTTAAAATCTCATCCTTTAAATTCAAGGTGCAACACATTCGGGGAACTCAAAATGTGGTTGCAGATGCTTTGTCCCGTATGTTTTCCCAGCCCAGCGAAGCCCAGCCGGAGCAACCCTGTTCTGTTTTACTGGACTTTCCTTTAGCTTTTACTGATGTGTTACCCCATCAGTTAGATGATGAAGAGTTGGGTCCGATCATCCAAAATCTAAAAGAGGGTAACGTGCAGGTCCCTTACTTCTTGTCCAGGGGCGTCCTATGCTGCAGAGAGAAAAAGGGGCGAGCCCCGAAGATAGTGCTGCCTAGCAAACTCGTGCCCATGGTTTTCAGCTACTACCACAATTCCCCGGTAGGTGGACATAAGGGGATTTCGAAGACCATTTCCAGTATTAGGAAAAACTTCATCTGGAAGGGCATGGATAGGGACATAGCAACTCGGGTGAAGGCATGTCATCTCTGTGGCTTAAGCAAGCCTGCCCAGAACACCAAGTTGGGGCTGTTGTCATCTGATGTGGCGAGCAGACCGATGGAGAAGCTATTCATCGACTACGTGGGACCCTTCCCGCGTAGCAAGTCAGGTAATGCTTACCTACTTGTCTGTGTGGATGCTTTTTCGAAGTTTGCCTGGCTACTGCCCTTACGGCAGGCAACTGCTCGATTGACCATAAGCGCGCTCCAGAGTCATGTATTTCAGCACTTCAGTCTTCCGGCCATCATTGTCTCGGACAATGGTCCACAATTTATTTCAGGCGACTTTCGGCGAATGTGCTTCGCCAATGGCATCAAACATGTAACCACTTCCCCCTATTACCCACAGCCGTCCCACGCGGAGAGATTCAACAGGAATCTCCGGTCCGCACTCATCGCCTATTATGCGGAACAACAGACCACCTGGGACCAGAACCTTAAGTGGTTACAGCTAGCTTTCAATACGGCCCTGCATGACAGTCATCAGGCCGTTCCCTTTGAAGTTATGTTTGGTTTCTCGCCTACGCTTCCCTTGGCCAACTTATGGAACATAGACGATCTTCTGCCGAGTAATCCAGACATTAGGACGGCAGATAGGTGGAAAGAGGCCCGGAAGAATTTGCTTCGTGCGCACGAGCGCGTCCGTAGTCGGTATAATCAGGGGCGTATTCCAAATCCCTTTAAAGTAGGAGATTTGGTCTACTGCCAGAGCCACCCGATCAGCTAAGCTGCCGATAAAAGAGCCGCCAAATTATGCTATCGTTGGTCGGGGCCGTACCGTATCCTCGGGTTTACGTCACCGGTGACGGCGCGGTTGGAAGAGCCGGGTAGTAATCCTAAGAAGATTACTACACATATCTCGAAATTGAAACTGTGTAGAAGAGGGTAAACGGGGTGACAAGGGGGGAATGATGGTGGTCTCTGTGCGAGTGGGGATGTTGTCTATTTTAAGAGGGTGTGCTCCGGGGGCGGTATTGAGAATGATATGGTAGCGGGTAGATGTTTCCCACAGTCCCAGTGGGGTTCGTCTACTTCAGGGATGCGCCCCTGCCTGCGCGAGCCTTGGTTTTCTCCGATTGTCCTTATGTCCGGAGGGAGCCGTGTCCTTACCTTCAGTCCCCGCCCATGACCGTTTAATCGTCCTTGACCATCCACCTTCCGATTTTCCTAACCTTACCTAGAAAAAAAAAAAACTAGAAAAAGCAAAAAAAAAAAGGAGTTAGAGAGAGGAGTGAAGCCTGCCGCGTGGACGGGGGCAGTTGTGCACCTCATCCACGCGGTAGGTTTTGGCCATGCCCTTGGAGCACACTTGTAAAACAAATATATATATATTGGATAGGTGCCATAGTCACAGTTGACATGGTTTTCCGTCAGGTCCCCAGTGGGGACCACCGCATCATGGAGACTGTCATCGCCCCTTTTCCCCTTGGCCCGCGCAGTAATGGTATTGTGTAAAATGGGGGGGACCTGTAATGGGTATTACAGAATTACCCCGTAGGTATATGGGGCAGATGCCCTGTTTAGGTGGCTATCGTGTTCTGGCTTGGGTGGACAAGCCTCAGGAGGTCGGAACTCAGGGAGCTCCCAAGCTTTTCTTTTGTCTTCCTTCTCTGTCCCTCTTTGCGGTGGGCTGGCCCTGATCAGGTCAGCGGGCCGCACATACACACTTACATACTACACGTCTTCTTTCGTCTCTTTCGTTTTCCCTTCTGAGCCTCTGTTCTCCTGGGAGCAAGTGCCGCCGGGCCACCTTACCCACGATGTCCACCGGAGTATTTAAGTTGGGGGTACACTGCAGGGTACTTTCCCGAGTTTCAGAGTGGGGCAACTGGGTTGCCCTTTCGGGGTGGGGGTGTGCCGGTGTAAATCCGGCCGTTGAAAAAGTTTTAGAAAAGTTTTTGTCTAATTGTAAAATAGAGCGAATGCAAGCGACCTTTGTCCGGCATGGACGGTTGCGCGCGCAACTCGTAGAAAAGGGGAGCATTTCCTCTGCTGCTAACGGCAGACGACTCACTGCCTCTGCGAGATACAACGGTCCGTCTCTCTCTTCGAACAATTACGGCGTAGTTTGTATCCGTCTTCATGGCTTGCTGAAACTTAAATGACTCCCGGGTTCTTGAATTAAGCCGGAGATTTGGCCTTGCTGATCGCTGTACACCTGCATCAGTCATGGACCATTAAACAAGATCCTGTTCGAAGAGGGAGCTGGTGACTCGTTCTCGATGTAGCACTTGCCAGCGGTACTAAGGTGATATTCACACTTTTATTTTCCTTTTGGGGCCGGGCCGGCAGTGTGCCTGTTTTACATTAAATATCTTTCAAGCCATGTGACCACGTGTCCAGACTGTCTGCTAGAAAGGGGAGCAGCTGATCATGACTCTGAACATTATAAGTTAAATTCAAGAACACTTTTTCTATAACTGATTTACATAACACTAAGTGCACTGCTTGTAATTGTGTGCTGCACTGGGGGAGCGTGCCAGATATTTTTTTACACTTGGACATTTTACAGTTTGCATCTCATTAGCATTTAACTCTTTACAAAATTTATAGAACTGGTTAGTAGCTCTGTTCCGGCTGGAACAGGAGTGAATAAATATTAACGTCACTATGGGTTTAACATTTAAGGGCTGGGGGGGGGGGTTTCCTGTGTTTTTTTTTTTGGGCCGTTTTCTGGGGTTTAAAAGGGGACTTAGTTTTTCTCTGACACATGTTGGTGCAACCTCAGGCAGGTTGGAGGCCTGTCAAACTTTGTCAACCGCATGCTGGCGCGCTGCCACAGCTGCTAGGGCACAACCGTCTTATTGTATTTTTTTCATTTTAATTATATTTATATAGCCATTCGGGGTTAATAGAAAATAATTTGTTTTTCTTCGGGACATATATTAGTTGATTTTGCTCCTTACAAAAGGGCTATACTGATTGTTTTTCTTAACTGGCAAACACATATTGATTAACTTTCACTTGTAATATCTGCTGTTTAATTTTCTTTAACTATAAAACATATACTCATTATTTTTTGTAAAACATACATTGTCTAAATTTTTCTGAAATTGTGAAGCCTCGAGTGATTAATTTCTGATTGTTAAAGTACATATTGATTTTTAAATCCTCCGGAATTTGTGAAGTAAAGTAACCGTTTGAAATCCGGTGATGTAGTTCTGTAAATTTTTATTTAATGCTGTGGAAGGAACTTAAGGTTCATACACTCATGATGGGTTATTGATCAGTGGAATGCTATGCAAATGGGTGGTCCGGTTTTATTTATGCGCTATGAGTTTTTATCATCCTTTCTAGGGTTTTGGCTTTTATGTAATTCTGCAGAAACGGGTTGTTGATGGGCGAATATTTTATCACTGCTGGGTTCTGAGTATTGTAGTTACACTGCCTGCTAGGCGGGTGCATTCCAGGGGCATTCGTGTTAGAATTAATGTAATTGTGAGTCTATGTGCCTTATGTTTCTGTGTGTGTTGTTATGTTTGTCCGTGTCTAGCTAGCCACAAGATGGGGGAGAACTTTATATTTATATATATATTCACTGAGTTTATATACACTTGTTATGCTGTTATATTTTTATATATATATGTATTCACTGCATTTATACACACTCGTTATGCTATACACCTGTTGTTTTCTCTAATATTGTTAAAGCAGGTCTTATATTGTTCGTGATATTTATGATTCATGGGGGGGGATAATTATGTCATAGAGTTGGCCTGCATGTATGAATTCTAGGCATACAATAAACTTGTTATTGTTGCATTACAGCTGAGTTTCATTGCAAGTCCCGTCATACTGGACCCGGCACAATTTTTGCTTCTCTAGGCTACAGCCTAGTCCTAATTGACTTGTGGCTTCTCTTTCAAAAAAAAAAAATTAAAATGAAATAAGTTGTTTTATACTCATAAAAGACGAATGGAAAGAGGGGTCACACTTTGTAGGCATAAACCATTTCATTGCTGGGGCTTGCTACCAGATTTATACAGGGAGTTACCATTGAAAATGAAATGAAGTTAATAAAAATAAAATAAAATAATATACCCCTTTTTGTCCCATTACAGCTTACATTAGATATGCAAACCAAATGGTTTGTAATATTTGTAATAACGACATTATTAATACCATTATATTACAATGTAGTAACTTGTGTGTAATGTGTTTATAAATTTTTCCAATAACAAATATACATATTTGTGTGGGTTGACAGTAACCTTGTTTTCATTTATGACTTAACTGACTTGTAAACATTAAAAGTTTTTAAATCCTTAAATTTTTAGTGACCGTCAATCAATGAATGTTTTAGTGGATGGTTAGTGAGGATCGGTCAATAATACAAATTTTAGCTATTTTGCGTCGACGTTTCAACAATATTTATTGTCATCTTCAGGACCTGTGTATGAAATACAATAGAAATATCATACATAACGAAACAATTAAATATTTGGGTGAACGTGTTGGTGTATGTGAGTGTGTGCATGCGTATGTATGTATCATTTTATATGTGAAGACTTATGATAGTTTGTTTTCATCTTCAAATTACCTTTAAGAAAACGAGCAAATTATAGTATGAGAGAACTTAATTTATACAGTATTACAATTTAAATTACTAAATGTAATGATATTTTAATTAATTAAACAAACAGTAATCAACAATTGGATATTATATTGGTACATAAACTGTTTATACCTACAGCAGTCAACATATAGCAAAGTAGTATATTACCTATAAATAAAACAGATTAGGGGATGTTCACTACGTAATTATTAAAAGTTATTTTTACCATGTTTCACTCCCTACTGGTGTTAACAAACAATCATAATTTAGAAACATACAATTTACACAATTACTGTAGAACATTACAACTTAAAATCAGATAGTTGACAAAGGTTACAAACAAAAGTTTCTGGTAAATTTTACAAACAGGTAAACTTGGATAATATTTGTAATCATATTATAAATTATAGTCAAGAGTACTATAGAATAATGTAATTTATGTATGTGTCCACAATCACACCTTCTCTCTCACCCATTCTCCCCCTGCCAGTCCTTCTCACAGCCTCTCACTCTAACCTGAAATCAATCTATCACTCCCACTTGCTCTCTCTCTTCTACATCTCACTCACTGTCTCCCTTCTTCCCTCTCTCACTCTTCCACCCTTCGCTCTCTCTCTCTCCCTCTCATTATCTCTCTTCATTCACTCTCTCTCTCCCTCTTTAGATTAGAGTGAGAGAGAGAGACAGAGCGCCCGAGTGGTTAACATGAGTGAGAAGGTGTTGTATGAGTCTATAAAGAGACAAGACTGAGAGAGATAGAGTGAGAGGGAGAGGGGGGGGGGGGAGAGAGAGAGAGAGAGAGAGAGAGAGAGAGAGAGAGAGCATGTGAGAGAGATTATGACCGACATATATACGAACTACATTGACTATGGTACTCTGTATAGACCAAGTTACAGGTAAACAACATTGTACAAAATGTAAATATTAAGTAATAACCATTTTCATATAATAGATCTGTTATCTATAATGTTGTGTTTTAAAGTCTATAACCCTTTAATACAAGTTGGTAAACCATTTCTGTTATCGTGTGCATAATTCTCTATTAATGTAGTAATATATGTGTCAAAAATCACACCTTCTCTCTCACCCATTCTCCCCCTGCAAGTCCTTCTCACAGCCTCTCACTCTAACCTGAAATCGATCTATCACTCCCACTCACTCTCTCTCTTCTACATCTCACTCACTGTCTTCCTTCTTCCCTCTCTCACTGTTCCACCCTTCACACTCTCTCTCTCTCTCTCCCTCTCATTATCTCTCTTCATTCACTCCCCCTCCCCCTCCCTCTCACTTGTATTTGCCCACGATTGGCACTCTAAAACACTCACAATTTTTATTTCACTATCATCCTCATATAAAATAGAGAATTATGCACACAACAGAAATGATTTACCAACTTGTATTAAAGGGTTACAGACTTTATAACACAACACTATAGATAACAGATCTATTATATGAAAATGGTTATTACTTAATATTTACATTTTGTACAATGTTATTTACCTGAAACTTGGTCTATACAGAGTACCATAGTCAATGTAGTTCGTATATATGTCGGTCATAATATCTCTCACATGCTCTCACTACGCTCTCTCATATGCTCTCACAACGCGCTTTCTCTCTCTCTCTCTCTCTCTCTCTCTCTCTCTCTCTCTCGAACCGCTGTAGATACAACGCACTGTCTTATATGGTAGTATTTACATAAGAAGCGGTTGGCCGTTCAGTCGCACCTCAGGCGCAACATCTCTCTCTCTCTCTCACGTTAACCACTCGGGCGCTCCGTCTCTCTCTCACTCTAATCTAAACAGATATATACCACAAATATAACACATAGTGGTGTACATACACACACGCTAGTACTACACACGCACGCACGCACACACACACACACACACACATACACACACACACACACACACACACACACACACACACACACACACACACAACAACCTCACAAGCCAACTACACATTCGAGAATCCATACATAAATATAACACTATTTTATTCTCTTCTTTTTATCATCTAAGTGTAAATTATGCACAACGGAGATGCCCACTGTACTGAGTTTAAAACTGATCGAATATGTATCTATAAGAAATGTTATATGTTTCTTAGCTAATACTAAATACTATGATCAGTGAGACACTTACAATTGTTGCTGATGCCAAACACACAACTGTAAATTTTCCCTGACCATTATAAAGCAGATCAGACGATCCTTGTACATTTGTAGGAAATGAAGTAACATGTGTTCGGAAGACAGTTGAGAAAAGATTTGCACTAGGGGGGAGTGTGACACTAATTAATATCTGATGACAAGCTGGCCATTAAAATGACCAACACATCCTGTAGGGAGACTACTGATTATTTCTTCAAATTCATGTTTTGATGGTGTGTATAAGTTGAGCATAACTGGACGAGAGGTTTTGAGTATCAGTGCGAAAATTAATGGAGTGAGGGGCACTTTTTATTTGAATCATTTCCAGTACGCATCTTTTGAAATAATTATTTTCGTAATATTTAATTTGGGTGTTGTTGAAGTCAAATTCATGGCCGGTGTTTAAATGGTGAGATACTCAAGCGTTGGGATTATCATTATGGGTTTTTTTATGGCAATCATACCTATGTTGACAAATTCGCTTATGTAAATATTCGGACGTAATACCAGTGTATGTGGCTGGACAGTCATTGCATTGGATAGGTTATATGACATTAGATCGTTTGTCTTTGGATGTCGGGTCTTTGAGGCTTGAGAAGAGAGATCAAACAGTATGTTGGTTTTTGAATGCTAAAGTTTTTTGAATTTTTGATAGGCATTTTTTAAGTTTTTCAGAAAGCCCTTTAACATAAGTTGTAGAAAAGTACGAGCCGGCGTTAGGCTCTGGTGTATTAGATTGGGCAGATGTAAAATTGGGGCTCAGCTGATTTGCACGATGTTTATGAATTACCTGTTTGATTATGTGGTCTGGGTAACCATTGTTTTTGAAAATCTTAAATACAAACTCTGTGTTTTTTTGATGAAATGATTGATCACTTAGACCGGTGGCTCTCTTATATATCGAGTGGATTAAGTTAGTTTTTAGATGTATGGGATGGTTGGAATTAAAATGCAGATATCTACTGGAGTTGGTGGGTTTTAAGAACCAATCAGTGACCATAGTACCATCTGTCTGTCTAATAACCTTTGTCAGATATTTTGTTTTCATAACAATAGTTAAACTCACCCTATCTCTACTTCATTATCTCTAATAGAGTGCACTCCCATTACCTGTTTCAAAGTGCAATTCACATTGTAATCAGCAATCATAATTAGAGCGTTTTTCTTTCCTATAGTGTACGGTATATCGTGCAGTTCAGTTCTTTTTGGTTTATACACGCATACCGCAAGAATAGAAAGACTATTCACCGCTATTGTTATTTTACTCTGCTTATTATAATATAAAACTCCGCTTATTTCATGTGTTTATTTTATGTGTTTAACATTTATTAGAGTATTATTGTGAAGTTTAGGACTGCCTAAAAAATCAGCGAAGTGTTGCTTACAACGGGACATTTACAATGCACAAGGACAAGGTCAGTAAACACTTAATATTTATGCATTGTTGATTACATGCGAATAAATCCTTTTAACTATTTTAGTTTTACAATATACAGTCCACTGCTAATAAAAAAGAACCCACATTTTTGGTCCTCTGGGCCGGATAGCATCTTTCATTCAGAATCCAGCACGTTGGAAAGCAAGGTTTTTATTAATTATTACGCTCTTTATTATTACGTTTACTGAATTATTGTAACGCTTAAATATTAACAAAAAAAAAAAAAAAACAATTATTTACTACTGGCAAGTATTGCCAATACTCACTGCTCTTTTCATTTTGTTATGATTATTTCATGTTTTTTCACGCAAGCATAGTTTTATTGATTCATTGTGCAGCGTGTGTTATTTCATGTTTTATCTAGCAAGCATAGTTCTAAAGTGTAGTGTATTTCTTCAAAACCGACCTCTGTATTAGTTTCTATAAAATACAGTAGCCATATTCCTTTATTACCATTATTATTGTCATCTACGCTATTGGTATTTTCGAGTGATAAAAAATAAATTAAAATTATTTGGACTGGAAATTACTGAATAATGGAAGAACATTGTGAATTACAACTTTTACTTAGAACTTTTTTGTTATTTACATCTGAATCTGTTTTTTAAAGCGAGTGTATTAATAAATTACTAAAATGAGATTTTCTTCTTTTGTGAAGCAAAGTGAACTGATTGAGAGTAGGCTTCATAATATTAACAAGCAAATTGTTGCTCTTGAGGTTATTGGTATAGGTAATTTAACTGAACAGCAAACACGAAAAGTTAGTTTGCTTAGTTCCACTGCAGAAAATAAATATGCTGAATTTGAAAGGCTTATAAATAAACTATTTAGTACAACACCTTTACCAGAAGATCTTGATAATGAACAGATTTCAAGATTACAAGATTCTATATCAGACTTAAATATAGCTATACAAAGTTCGTGTGCTCCTTTTCTACCATCGCTACCGCAGGAAACCTTGGATCAGTCTCACACTGGTGCATCACAACTAGTTGCGCCTACTCCCACCGTAAATTTACCTCGGTTAAACTTGGGAACATTTTCAGGACAACCTGAGAAATGGGTAGCCTTTCACAGTCTGTTTGAAAATGCAGTGCACAAAAATGAAACCATTTCTAATGTGGAGAAATTTACATACTTGCTTTCTTGTTTGACTGATGAGCCACTAAATTTAATTAAATCGTTGCCTGTCACTAATACAAACTATGCCATAGCCTGGCAAACTTTGCTAAAAAGATATCAAAATTCTAGATTGTTGATAACACTTCACGTAAACAATATATTTGAGTTACCACAATTGCACAATCCTTCAGTTAAACAAATGAGGAATTTTCTGTCGACCTACAATGAAAATTATCAAGCGCTCAAAGCACTAGGACATGATATTGCTAGTGAAAGTTTGTTGTTGAGCTCATATATTTTGCGTAGATTTGACACAGAATTCAGGACCAAACTTGAACGTTCTCGAGATAATTTACAAAATGTTCCTACCATTACAGAAGTAATTACATTCTTAGAAAATGAATGTTCTTGCAAAGAAGCAGTGGGTTTAACTAATATCATCTCAAAAAATGAACCTTCTCTTCAAACCTCTCAAAAAATCAGTGGCTTAAAATGAATACAAACCAGTTTAAACCGCACAAAATAGCAATGGTCACTACTCACACTCAGCATTGTATCTTCTGTTCATCAAATTCACACAACATATATAGATGTGCAGATTTTTCCACACTTACTATACAAGATAGACAAGCTTTTGTTAAAAATAAGAACTTGTGTCAAAATTGTTTTGGAACACATAAGTTAGTCACCTGTAAGTCCGTCCACACATGCAATGTATGTCATAGGCGTCACCATAGCCTACTACATTTTTTTGTTCAGAACCGCTCCGCACAACCGCAACAAAAATTGACTCAGTCAAATAGACCCACCTTGTGCCCCTCTGTTGAAACGACGATGCATAAGCAAAACCACTCTGCAGAGTGTCACCAGGATACTACCTTGATAGGTGTTTCTTGCAACCAGAATAACACTGTGTTACTCGCAACCGCTTTGGTGCATATCACATCTGCCAATGGAAATGCAGCAGTTGTACGAGCTGTGCTTGATAGTGCATCCCAAACAACCATTATTTCAGAAAGTTGTGCAAAGACTTTGTGTTTGTACCGCTCTCAAACAGATGTTCCAGAACTTAGTGGCATCTCTACCGCCCCAGTGAAAACAAAGGGACTTACCTTTGTGACATTGTCTTCACTCAGTGGGAATATTTTAGCAAAATCTCACCCAGTCATGATTCTTAATAAAATATCATGCAATCTGCCTCGTGTTCAGCTCCCACCAGAAATTAAAGAGCGACTCAAAGGTTATATGCTAGCGGATCCAACTTTTGATGTTCTGGGTCCAGTTGACCTTCTGATTGGAGCAGATTTATTTACATTGACTCTTAATGGTACCTTTATCAATCTCGGCAAGAATATGCCATACGCTGTCAATACAATCTTTGACTATGTTGTGCTTGGTCCGACACCTGTTTCACTTAAGTCTAAGCCTTACTCAGGCTTAGTGACTCTTATCGACGAATGATCGTGATCTGCACGCAACATTGCAACGTTTTTGGTCCATAGAGGAACCACCTCACACTACAAAACTCGCTCCACAAGATGAAAAATGTGAAGCTCACTTCGTCTCTACTCATAAGAGAGATGCCTTCGGCAGATATGTTTGTCACTTGCCTTTCAGTGGAAACCCTGCTCAACTAGGTGACTCTACAACTTTGGCAAAACGCCTGTTTAATACACTTGAACGCAAATTTGAATCTCAACCTGAGTTTAAACAGAAGTATGTCAATTTTATGAATGACTACTTAGCATGTGGGCACATGAAACTGTGCACATCTGTGCCATCGCTGAACAAGCCGCATTACTTTTTGCCACATCATGGCGTTTTTAAAGATAGGAAATCCGTGTTGTTTTCAATGCATCAGCACCATCTTCTTCAGGTGTCTCACTGAACCACATTCTACATCAGGGTCCAAAGTTGCACAATGACATTACTGATATAATTCTTCGCTTTCGTCAACATAAATTTGTTTTCTCTTGTGATATCAAACAAATGTTTAGGCAGATATCCATCCATGAAGATGATCAGATCTTTCAGTTAATATACTGGAGAGAAGACACTTCAGTCCCGCTAAAGGTCTACCAATTGACTACTGTCACTTATGGTATGATGTCCTCGCCTTACCTTGCTAATAGAGTAGTACAACAGCTCATTATGGACGAAGGAAAAAATCATCCACTTGCTGCTGAAGCACTCCAACAGCAAATATATGTTGATGATGCTCTATTAGGGAGCAATTCTCTGGAAGAAGCTCTCCACCTTCAAGAGGATGTTGTTTTACTTTTGAAAAAGGGTGGATTCGAACTGAGCAAGTGGTCTTCAAACCATCCTAAACTCTTAGAAAATGTCATGCAAGATAATCATGAGATACCCCCTCATGTTACGCACGTTGGAACAGCCATTTTCAAGTCTTTTAGGGCTAAAATGGATCCCAGATATTGATGTCTTTTCATATTTGATGCACACACACCTTCAAGTAATTACACAAAAAGAACTTTACTTTCATCAATTGCTCAGATTTATGACCCTTGTGGTTGGATATCCCCAATAGTTTTTTGGTCTAAAGTCTTAATGCAGCATGTATGGACCTTAGGCTTAGATTGGGATTCTCCATTACCTGATTATATTTCCGAGAAGTGGTCACGATTCGTGAAAGAACTTCCAGAAGTAGAAAAGCTAAGGATACCACGTTTCATATCCTTAGCAACTGCAGTCAATATCCAGCTTCATGGATTTTCAGATGGAAGTGAATCCGGATACGCAGCTTGTGTCTTCCTGCGCACAGAAGACGCAGAAGGGGATGTCAACATACGACTGCTGATCGCAAAATCAAGAGTAGCTCCACTGAAGCGTGTGACTATTCCCCGCTTGGAACTTTGTGGTGCGCACATGTTAGCCAAATTGCTACATTACTGTACAGAACAGCTCTCACAACATCACAAGATTGACAACATTTCAGCATGGTGCGACTCTACAGTAGTTCTATCTTGGATACACACTCTATCTTTTCGTCTCAAGGTGTATGTTGCTAATCGTGTGGCACAAATACCAGACTTAGTTTCACGTGGGCTTGACACCCACGGTTCTGATGAAACATAGCCAGTGGTGGCTAGGACCACCGTGGCTCACTGTAAATCAACGCAGACTTGGCCACAATCTATCCTTCATCCAATTTCGGAGGAGTCTATTCCCGAAATGAAACCAAATGTGCTTAATCTTATGATGACCACAAAAGAAGTCCCAACATTTGGCTTTCTTACGAAGTTTTCTTCTTGGAAGACTCTTCTTCATGTAATGGCTTATGTCCTTCGCTTTATAACCCGTTTGAAATTTAAAACCATCATAAGTGGATCATTTACAGTAACTGAATTAAATAACGCCTGTAACCACATTTGCTGGCTCATTCAGACTTCACTTTGCAGAAGACATAGATCTACTCTCCAAGAAAAGGACATGCTCAAACCGCATCCAACGTCTAGCACCCTTTATTGATGATGCAGGAATAGTCCGTGTCGGAGGTCGACTGAAGAACTCTGCGCTTACTTACAATGCCAAACATCCTATTCTTCTGCCAAAAAATCATGTCGCTATTCATTTACTCATCGATTACTATCATCGCATTTACCTGCACGCTGGTCCCCAGTTCCTCCAAGCAACACTATCTCAACGCTTTTGGATCCTCTCCGCCCGCAGTGTTATACGTTCAAGAATATTTAAATGCGTACGACGTTTTCGTACCAAATCAACAAACACGTCTCCGCTCATGGGTGATCTACCAGCCGGTCGTGTTACCCCTACTCGTTTCAACGCTTCTGGAGTTATTATGCTGGCCCTTACACAGTCAAGTTTTTTACACTTCGCAGGATACAGCCTATAAAGGTGTACCTCTGCCTGTTCATCTGTTTTGCAACAAAAGCTGTACACATGGAAGTGGTTACTGATTTAACTACAGACGCCTTCATTGCAGCCCTTACGAGATTCATCTCTAGGAGAGGTCTTGTATCAGACCTGTACTCTGATTGTGGGACTAATTTCATAGGAGCTGCTTCTTTGCTCATAAGATGTTTTCAAGATCTCATGAAGCAACCAGAGATGCAAGATTTTGCTACGAACAACAGTATCACATTCCATTTCATTCCTCCGCGTGCACCTCACCAAGGTGGACTGTGGGAACGTGCTATTAAAGGTGCAAAATATCATCTCACCAGAGTCATAGGTGAACACATTTTAACGTACGAACAATTTACCACCTTAGTTGTGCGTGTTGAAGCTATCCTTAATTCGAGGCCGATAGCTCCTCTCTCGAATGACCCTTCAGATCTTCAACCTTTTACACCAGGACATTTTCTAACTGGAGGACCTCTTAATGCCCTGATTGAACCTCAACTAACTAATGCACCACTTAATCACTTAAAACGCTGGAAATTGGTTCAAGCCTTCACACAACATCTCTGGAAAAGATGGCAAATGGAGTACCTCCACACACTTCAAGAACGGTCCAAATGGATCAGACTTCAAGAAAATCTCAAAATAGGAGATTTAGTCATTATTCATGAAGCGAACCTGCCACCCCTCAAGTGGAAGCTCGGGAGAGTCATCTCCGTATCTCCAGGGAATGATGGAGTGGTACGTGTCGTCAACATGAAGACTGCCGGTGGAACCTTGACCCATCCTTCTGTTAAGGTTTCCCATTTACTAAAATCCTTGACCAGTCAACTGGCTACTGCCCCTTATAATTTAGTTTTGTTATACTCTTCCAAAGGATCAAATTTGTTCTTATGTTCTTTTAATGTTTCTTGTTGAACCAGTTGGTTCAAAGGGGCCGGTATGTCAGATATTTTGTTTTCATAACAATAGTTAAACTCACCCTATCTCTACTTCATTATCTCTAATAGAGTGCACTCCCATTACCTGTTTCAAAGTACAATTCACATTGTAATCAGCAATCATAATTAGAGCGTTTTTCTTTCCTGTAGTGTACGGTATATCGTGCAGTTCAGTTCTTTTTGGTTTATACACGCATACCGCAAGAATAGAAAGACTATTCACCGCTGTTGTTATTTTATTCCGCTTAATATAATATAAAACTCCGCTTATTTCATGTGTTTATTTTATGTGTTTAACATTTATTAGAATATTATTGTGAAGTTTAGGACTGCCTAAAAAATCAGCGAAGTGTTGCTTACAACGGGACATTTACAATGCACAAGGACAAGGTCAGTAAACGCTTAATATTTATGCATTGTTGATTACATGCGAATAAATCCTTTTAACTATTTTAGTTTTACAATATACAGTCCACTGCTAATAAAAAAGAACCCCACAACCTTGGTATTAAGAAATGAAATGGAACTATTCTGTTCGTGCTCTATTGTGAACTGTATTTGTTCAAAGCCCATTAGTTAGGATTTGAACAGAGATAAGATAGTGTCATGTTGGTCATATGGAATACATGTTATAATATCGTCCACGTATTTATATAAGAAGGGGAGTTTAAATGGTAGCGTAGGGATAACTGTGTCAAGAAACTGGTTCATGGTAATGTCAGCTAAGATGGGCCCGAGACTGCTACCCATAGCAGTGCCATGTTTGTTTAAAAAATTGTCCCTGAAATGTGAAATAACCATTATTGCAACAATGCGACAGAAGTTTAAGGAAACTATCCTTATCTAATGTTGTATGTGTGGAGATGCAGTTCCAATTTTTATTTAAAATGTTGATCACTGTTTGGATATTTACATTTAGTGAATAGGGAGGAAACATCTAGTGAAATTAAAACATGATTGGGAGGGTTTATGTGTTTCTTTATAGTTTCAACAAAGGTAAAGCTATCACTAATGTTGTACTTTTCAGAAGACGCATTTTTTAGAATATTTGCTAGCCATTTTGATGTTTCATAAATGTAGGGGAGTTTATAAATGAGATAATAGGTCTAAGAGGGTTGTCAGGTTTATGAGTTTTTACTAAGCCGTAAATTTTAGGTGGAGTTGGGGCATAGGGAACTAAGCGTTAGGTTAGTAGGTTAGGTAGTGTTGTCAATTTGTCCGTTTTTGAAAGCCTCTTTGAGTATTGTCACAGTTGAGTTGTTTAAAGAAGTAGTGGGGTCCCTATTAAGCTTAACATATGTATTACAATCACCTACTAATGAATTCATTCTATTGAAATACTCAGTTTTATACATGATAACTGTCTTGTTAGATTTATCTGCTTGCAGTACTAAAATGTCTTTATTGTCTGATAAGAAGTGTTTGGTGGCTTTACTAACAGTAGACAGCTGGTTGTTTTGGTGTTTTTTATTTGATTTATTTTTCTTAATGTGATTAGTAATAATATTAATACATTCACTCCTGAAAATTTCTGGATTTTTAACTTCAGGTAGGTTGTGAAGAACGTGTTCTACTTCGGTGATAATTTTCTCAGTGGGGATGCGATTATCATTATCCGTGAGGGCAAATTTTGGTCCTAGGGAAAGTAATGTTTTATATCGAGAGGAATGTCGATGTCAGTGAGATTTGTCAGCCAGTCCGGATTGAATTTTTGGAAGGTTGTCCTTATGTTGTTTTATCCGGTTTAGTTTCGCGATTTGCTTGTTTCGAATTTTTTCTACTATGTGTTGAAACGCACCACTTTGTTTATTTGAAAATTCGTTTATTATAGAAGCTGCTAAGTGTTGATGACTATTGAGTTTGATTTGATGTATCCTATTTTTTGTGTAATTAAGATTTTTTATGGAATTTTTAATTTCACTATTAAGATAGTCTCTTTTAAATCTATTTGCACTGTTCACAACACTATTGTACATTTGTTGTTCCATGGTGCGACGTTTAAAGTTGAACATTGCTTCTATATGCGCAGGAAATACTTTGAACTGTCGACACTTCAGCAGAAAAATACGTTGGTTAATGAGAGAAGCGAGTTTCCTGTTATCACTGGCCCATAATTTTAGGAGTCGGCAAGCTGGTTGTCCGTATGTGTCCTATATTTCTCTGTAGAATCCCATGTTTGTTGTTGAATAACCTCAGTTCTTAATTAAATCCTTAAATTTTTAGTGACCGTCAATCAATGAATGGTTTAGTGGATGGTTAGTGAGGATCGGTCAATAATACAAATTTTAGTTATTTTGCGTTGACGTTTCGACAGTACTTATTGTCATCTTCAGGACCTGTGTATGAAATACAATAGAAATATCAAACATAACAAAACAATTAAATATTTGGGTGAACGTGTTGGTGTATGTGAGTGTGTGCATGCGTATGTATGTATCATTTTATATGTGAAGACTTATGATAGTTTAATAATATATATACTTTCACTTATGAACTTACTATTGTCACTTCCCAAACGTTTCAAGATGTTTCTCTTCTTCAGTGGGTTGAGTACTAACTGTCGATTACAGAATAACCGTTACGGAATGGAGTGTGTGGTGGGGGGTTGATGGTGGGAAGGGGTTGGCGCTGAGGTTCGAATTATGTGTGTGGATCAGTGTGTCAAATAGTGTATGTGATTTGTAATGTATCTGTTCATTTAATATGTTGTTTGGTTGTAGTGTGTGATATCTGTATATTTCAAATTGTTCAGCTGTGTTTAGTTTTCTACTTTTTGGTAAGTAGTGTAATATTTCCATGTTGTGTTCTATGTTTGTGTAGCTGTGGTTTTCGTTATGTAAATGTGTGGCAAATGTGGAATGTATGTAGTTTGTGGTGAGGGCTTTTAAATGTTCAGAAAACCTGGAAGAAAAAGATCTTCCCGTCTGGCCGATGTAGAATTGTTGACAATCATTGCAATTTAATTTGTAAACCCCTGTTTTGCTGTATGTGTCAATGTCTTTGTTAGTATTGTTTATGTGTTTTCTAATGGTGTTGTTGGTTCTGTAAGCTACTTTATAATTTTGTTTCCTAAATGTGTTTGCAATTTTATGTGTATTGGAATTGTAGTATGTAAGTGTTATGTATTTACTGGGTTGTGTGCTGTTGGTCAGATGTGTTTTACTTTTTGTGTTGAGGATTCGTTTATGTAGTTTATTTATTAATTCAGGGTTGTATCCGTTTTTGACTGCTATGTATTTAATTGTGTTTAATTCATCTTGGTGGTCATGTGTGTTTAGGGGTATTGACGTGAGCCTATGGAGCATGTAGTTGAAAGCTGCATGTTTGTGTTGAGTTGGGTGGTTGGATGTGTTGTGTATGACCATGTCTGATGTGGTGGGTTTTCTGTATATTTTGTATGTGTGTGTGTTGTTTGTTTTGGTGATTGTAAGGTCTAAAAAGTTTATGCTATTGTTTAATTCTATTTCAAGTGTGAATTTTAATTTATGGTGTAAAGTGTTAATGTATTTATGGAAATTTTCTATTTGTCTTTTGTTGCCATTGTAAAGGAGTAAAATGTCATCGACATACCTGTGCCAATATATTATTTTATCGGTGTATTTGTTGTTGTTCAGTATGTGTTTCTGTTCTATGGTGTGTATGAATATTTCTGCTAGTATACCTGATATAGGGGAGCCCATGGGTAGTACATCTGTTTGTGTGTAATACATGCTATTGTGTGCGAAATAATTTTGATCTGTGATAATTTTAGTTAGATGGATGATCTCGTTTATGTGTGTTTCGGGTGTGTTATTTATTTTTAGTAATTGTTCTAATGTAATTATGGTTTCTTTTATGGGAACATTGGTGTATAGGTTTGTTATGTCGAATGAAGCGAGTGTGGAATTGTGGGGAATGTGTACAGGTTGAGTTTTATTCACTAGATCTATATTATTTTTGACAGTGGTGTTGTTTGTTAAATTTATGCTATTTCTGATCAATTTATCTAAATGTCTAGCTATTTTGTGTGCAGGTGATTGTGTGTTGTTTATGAGTGGTCTGATGGGAATGTTGGGTTTGTGTAATTTCGGTAGTGCATTTAGTGTAGGGGCTTTTGGTTTAATTTGTTTTAGATATTTGATGTTGTCAGGTGATACTATGTGTTTTGTGTTATTTAGGGTTTTGTTTATTTGTTTGTGAGATTTAGGGGTGGGGTCTTTATTTAATTTAGTGATGTTGTTTTCCTTAAAAAATGTTTCAATTTTGTTATTTAAAGCCTGTTTTTCTATTATGACATTAATATTACCTTTATCTGCTTTAAGTATTGTTAGGTTATGTTCGTGTAATTTTTGTTTTATGTTTTTTAGTGTTTGGATTTCATTATTGTGTTGTTTATTTTCGTATTTTTGTGTGTGTTGTAATTTACGCTTTATTTCATAACGTATTGTATCATGGTCTTGGTTCAGTGTGTGTTGTATGGCTGTTTCAGCGTCTAGGACTATGTCACGTGTATGTTTACTATTAGCGTTATTATTTGTATTGGTACATAAATTGTGTTTTAGACCTTTATCTAAGAGGTTTATTTCTGCGTTAGTGAAAATGGTAGTCGTTGTATTTACAGTGCGTGTGTGAAATCTATGTGTCGGTGTCGGGACAGTTACGTTCCTGCGTGTTAATATGTTATTGATTTTTCTGTTATGTACTTCCTGTATTTTTATTTGGATTTTCTCTATGATATTTCGTGTATGTTGTATTACGTGTTCGAATTCAATGTAGTGTAATATTTGTGTGAGTTTTACGTGTAGGTTATATGCCGTTTTGTTTAGTGTATCTTTTTATGGTATAAATCATTGATGATATTGTCTAGGTGTATTATTTCGGCTTTACGTTTTGTTTTTGTTGCTGCATATGTATTATTTTTTATTGTGATTTGTGCATGTGTGGGTATAATGTTGTGTTTATGGCAAGTTTTGTTGTAAGCGATGTTCAAGGAGGTTTTTGTTATCTGTACTCTAACATTTCTGTACTTGTGGATGTAATACGCTGTGTTGGCGGTATAAAAATTATCTTGTTGTTGCATCCTCTTCGTTCACTTATTAATTTAATAATATATATACTTTCACTTATGAACTTACTATTGTCACTTCCCAAACGTTTCAAGATGTTTCTCTTCTTCAGTGGGTTGAGTACTAACTGTCGATTACAGAATAACCGTTACGGAATGGAGTGTGTGGTGGGGGTTGATGGTGGGAAGGGGTTGGCGCTGAGGTTCGAATTATGTGTGTGGATCAGTGTGTCAAATAGTGTATGTGATTTGTAATGTATCTGTTCATTTAATATGTTGTTTGGTTGTAGTGTGTGATATCTGTATATTTCAAATTGTTCAGCTGTGTTTAGTTTTCTACTTTTTGGTAAGTAGTGTAATATTTCCATGTTGTGTTCTATGTTTGTGTAGCTGTGATTTTCGTTATGTAAATGTGTGGCAAATGTGGAATGTATGTAGTTTGTGGTGAGGGCTTTTAAATGTTCAGAAAACCTGGAAGAAAAAGATCTTCCCGTCTGGCCGATGTAGAATTGTTGACAATCATTGCAATTTAATTTGTAAACCCCTGTTTTGCTGTATGTGTCAATGTCTTTGTTAGTATTGTTTATGTGTTTTCTAATGGTGTTGTTGGTTCTGTAAGCTACTTTATAATTTTGTTTCCTAAATGTGTTTGCAATTTTATGTGTATTGGAATTGTAGTATGTAAGTGTTATGTATTTACTGGGTTGTGTGCTGTTGGTCAGATGTGTTTTACTTTTTGTGTTGAGGATTCGTTTATGTAGTTTATTTATTAATTCAGGGTTGTATCCGTTTTTGACTGCTATGTATTTAATTGTGTTTAATTCATCTTGGTGGTCATGTGTGTTTAGGGGTATTGACGTGAGCCTATGGAGCATGTAGTTGAAAGCTGCATGTTTGTGTTGAGTTGGGTGGTTGGATGTGTTGTGTATGACCATGTCTGATGTGGTGGGTTTTCTGTATATTTTGTATGTGTGTGTGTTGTTTGTTTTGGTGATTGTAAGGTCTAAAAAGTTTATGCTATTGTTTAATTCTATTTCAAGTGTGAATTTTAATTTATGGTGTAAAGTGTTAATGTATTTATGGAAATTTTCTATTTGTCTTTTGTTGCCATTGTAAAGGAGTAAAATGTCATCGACATACCTGTGCCAATATATTATTTTATCGGTGTATTTGTTGTTGTTCAGTATGTGTTTCTGTTCTATGGTGTGTATGAATATTTCTGCTAGTATACCTGATATAGGGGAGCCCATGGGTAGTCCATCTGTTTGTGTGTAATACATGCTATTGTGTGCGAAATAATTTTGATCTGTGATAATTTTAGTTAGATGGATGATCTCGTTTATGTGTGTTTCGGGTGTGTTATTTATTTTTAGTAATTGTTCTAATGTAATTATGGTTTCTTTTATGGGAACATTGGTGTATAGGTTTGTTATGTCGAATGAAGCGAGTGTGGAATTGTGGGGAATGTGTACATGTTGAGTTTTATTCACTAGATCTATATTATTTTTGACAGTGGTGTTGTTTGTTAAATTTATGCTATTTCTGATCAATTTATCTAAATGTCTAGCTATTTTGTGTGCAGGTGCTTGTGTGTTGTTTATGAGTGGTCTGATGGGAATGTTGGGTTTGTGTAATTTCGGTAGTGCATTTAGTGTAGGGGCTTTTGGTTTAATTTGTTTTAGATATTTGATGTTGTCAGGTGATACTATGTGTTTTGTGTTATTTAGGGTTTTGTTTATTTGTTTGTGATATTTAGGGTAATATTAATGTCATAATAGAAAAACAGGCTTTAAATAACAAAATTGAAACATTTTTTAAGGAAAACAACATCACTAAATTAAATAAAGACCCCACCCCTAAATATCACAAACAAATAAACAAAACCCTAAATAACACAAAACACATAGTATCACCTGACAACATCAAATATCTAAAACAAATTAAACCAAAAGCTCCTACACTAAATGCACTACCGAAATTACACAAACCGAACATTCCCATCAGACCACTCATAAACAACACACAAGCACCTGCACACAAAATAGCTAGACATTTAGATAAATTGATCAGAAATAGCATAAATTTAACAAACAACACCACTGTCAAAAATAATATAGATCTAGTGAATAAAACTCAACCTGTACACATTCCCCACAATTCCACACTCGCTTCATTCGACATAACAAACCTATACACCAATGTTCCCATAAAAGAAACCATAATTACATTAGAACAATTACTAAAAATAAATAACACACCCGAAACACACATAAACGAGATCATCCATCTAACTAAAATTATCACAGATCAAAATTATTTCGCACACAATAGCATGTATTACACACAAACAGATGGACTACCCATGGGCTCCCCTATATCAGGTATACTAGCAGAAATATTCATACACACCATAGAACAGAAACACATACTGAACAACAACAAATACACCGATAAAATAATATATTGGCACAGGTATGTCGATGACATTTTACTCCTTTACAATGGCAACAAAAGACAAATAGAAAATTTCCATAAATACATTAACACTTTACACCATAAATTAAAATTCACACTTGAAATAGAATTAAACAATAGCATAAACTTTTTAGACCTTACAATCACCAAAACAAACAACACACACACATACAAAATATACAGAAAACCCACCACATCAGACATGGTCATACACAACACATCCAACCACCCAACTCAACACAAACATGCAGCTTTCAACTACATGCTCCATAGGCTCACGTCAATACCCCTAAACACACATGACCACCAAGATGAATTAAACACAATTAAATACATAGCAGTCAAAAACGGATACAACCCTGAATTAATAAATAAACTACATAAACGAATCCTCAACACAAAAAGTAAAACACATCTGACCAACAGCACACAACCCAGTAAATACATAACACTTACATACTACAATTCCAATACACATAAAATTGCAAACACATTTAGGAAACAAAATTATAAAGTAGCTTACAGAACCAACAACACCATTGGAAAACACATAAACAATACTAACAAAGACATTGACACATACAGCAAAACAGGGGTTTACAAATTAAATTGCAATGATTGTCAACAATTCTACATCGGCCAGACGGGAAGATCTTTTTCTTCCAGGTTTTCTGAACATTTAAAAGCCCTCACCACAAACTACATACATTCCACATTTGCCACACATTTACATAACGAAAACCACAGCTACACAAACATAGAACACAACATGGAAATATTACACTACTTACCAAAAAGTAGAAAACTAAACACAGCTGAACAATTTGAAATATACAGATATCACACACTACAACCAAACAACATATTAAATGAACAGATACATTACAAATCACATACACTATTTGACACACTGATCCACACACATAATTCGAACCTCAGCGCCAACCCCTTCCCACCATCAACCCCCACCACACACTCCATTCCGTAACGGTTATTCTGTAATCGACAGTTAGTACTCAACCCACTGAAGAAGAGAAACATCTTGAAACGTTTGGGAAGTGACAATAGTAAGTTCATAAGTGAAAGTATATATATTATTAAATTAATAAGTGAACGAAGAGGATGCAACAACAAGATAATTTTTATACCGCCAACACAGCGTATTACATCCACAAGTACAGAAATGTTAGAGTACAGATAACAAAAACCTCCTTGAACATCGCTTACAACAAAACTTGCCATAAACACAACATTATACCCACACATGCACAAATCACAATAAAAAATAATACATATGCAGCAACAAAAACAAAACGTAAAGCCGAAATAATACACCTAGACAATATCATCAATGATTTATACCATAAAAAGATACACTAAACAAAACGGCATATAACCTACACGTAAAACTCACACAAATATTACACTACATTGAATTCGAACACGTAATACAACATACACGAAATATCATAGAGAAAATCCAAATAAAAATACAGGAAGTACATAACAGAAAAATCAATAACATATTAACACGCAGGAACGTAACTGTCCCGACACCGACACATAGATTTCACACACGCACTGTAAATACAACGACTACCATTTTCACTAACGCAGAAATAAACCTCTTAGATAAAGGTCTAAAACACAATTTATGTACCAATACAAATAATAACGCTAATAGTAAACATACACGTGACATAGTCCTAGACGCTGAAACAGCCATACAACACACACTGAACCAAGACCATGATACAATACGTTATGAAATAAAGCGTAAATTACAACACACACAAAAATACGAAAATAAACAACACAATAATGAAATCCAAACACTAAAAAACATAAAACAAAAATTACACGAACATAACCTAACAATACTTAAAGCAGATAAAGGTAATATTAATGTCATAATAGAAAAACAGGCTTTAAATAACAAAATTGAAACATTTTTTAAGGAAAACAACATCACTAAATTAAATAAAGACCCCACCCCTAAATCTCACAAACAAATAAACAAAACCCTAAATAACACAAAACACATAGTATCACCTGACAACATCAAATATCTAAAACAAATTAAACCAAAAGCCCCTACACTAAATGCACTACCGAAATTACACAAACCCAACATTCCCATCAGACCACTCATAAACAACACACAAGCACCTGCACACAAAATAGCTAGACATTTAGATAAATTGATCAGAAATAGCATAAATTTAACAAACAACACCACTGTCAAAAATAATATAGATCTAGTGAATAAAACTCAACCTGTACACATTCCCCACAATTCCACACTCGCTTCATTCGACATAACAAACCTATACACCAATGTTCCCATAAAAGAAACCATAATTACATTAGAACAATTACTAAAAATAAATAACACACCCGAAACACACATAAACGAGATCATCCATCTAACTAAAATTATCACAGATCAAAATTATTTCGCACACAATAGCATGTATTACACACAAACAGATGGACTACCCATGGGCTCCCCTATATCAGGTATACTAGCAGAAATATTCATACACACCATAGAACAGAAACACATACTGAACAACAACAAATACACCGATAAAATAATATATTGGCACAGGTATGTCGATGACATTTTACTCCTTTACAATGGCAACAAAAGACAAATAGAAAATTTCCATAAATACATTAACACTTTACACCATAAATTAAAATTCACACTTGAAATAGAATTAAACAATAGCATAAACTTTTTAGACCTTACAATCACCAAAACAAACAACACACACACATACAAAATATACAGAAAACCCACCACATCAGACATGGTCATACACAACACATCCAACCACCCAACTCAACACAAACATGCAGCTTTCAACTACATGCTCCATAGGCTCACGTCAATACCCCTAAACACACATGACCACCAAGATGAATTAAACACAATTAAATACATAGCAGTCAAAAACGGATACAACCCTGAATTAATAAATAAACTACATAAACGAATCCTCAACAAAGTCTTTGAGACCTCTATAGTTCAGGGATGTATGCAAAAAATTATTTGATTCTGTTTGAATTTGCGGCAGTTATCGTTTGCCATAGAAAAAAAAAATGTTGCAGGTAAACTACCCCTTCCCCTCAAACCGATCTTCACCAAAAACAATAGGTCTTGAGTACTCTACAAATCAGGGCTGTATGCAGAAAATTATTTGATTCTGTTTGAACTTGCGGCTGTTATCGTTTGCCATAGAAAATACCCTTGTTAAAAAAACGTTGCAGGTAAACTACCCCTTCCCCTCAACCGATCTTCACCAAAAACAATAGGTCGTGAGTACTCTACAAATCAGGGCTGTGTGCAGAAAATTATTTGATTCTGTTTGAACTTGCGGCTGTTATCGTTTGCCATAGAAAATACCCTTGTTGAAAAAACGTTGTAGGTAAACTACCCCTTTCCCTTAACCGATCTTCACCAAAAACAATAGGTCGCGAGTACTCTACAAATCAGGGCTGTATGCAAAAAATTATTTGATTCTGTTTGAATTTGCGGCAGTTATCGTTTGCCATTGAAAAAAATCTACAGACAGACAGACACACAGACAGACACACACACACACACACAGACACTTTTCGGAAAACGACTTTTTTTCATGTTTTGAGTGTAGTAGAATCAGAATCTGCAATAATCTCGAACACGATTTTTTTTGCCATCACCATACTTCCATTCCTTAAGGAATATGGAAGTAAAAAGATTAGTAATTAAGAAAGTCAGAGCCACTGTTAGCTGGATTTTTAATTTAAAAATGTTTGCCATCAGCGGCACCAATGCAGTTTGGAAATTGTGTTCGCTCGTAAAACTCATTCGCAATTTTTAACCAACCTTGGCAGTCTTTAGGAGGCACGTACTCAAGTAGTAGACATTCCCAAATAGCATCACATGTATCTCTAACTATTACTCGAATAGTTGAAGCACCCAATATGTATTCGTAATGGAGGGATACAAAACTATTTCCGGTTGCATAATGTTTAAAATAATGAATGAAAATATATATTTAAGAAAATAATATTTAAGAAACTAGTATGAAAATAATATTTATGAAGATATAAAACATTTTATTTTTTATAAACTGTCCGTTAATTGTAGAACTGTATGCTTTTCAGGGAAGGAGCTGCAAAAAAAATGGAAAAACTAGAGAACATGTTTCAAGAAAGAGTACAATGAACAAACAAAAATCAAATCTGGATCTGGTGCCAACAGAAAAAGGCGTAAATACGTTTATTTTGACCACTTGCTATTTCTGATACCAACAGTTTAATTGTTGAAGGACGATCAACTACGAGTAACTTGGATTCGCCGATCAGTGAGCCCGAAGACAACTTGGAAGATGCGGATGTAGAATCGGTTCAAATTTAGCAACCAATAACAGATTCATTCGAAACACCAACCGGTAGAAAAATGTCAAAAAAGAATTCTAAGAGAAACTACCAGGAGTCTTTACTAAAAATCTTGCAGAAGAAGAAAAATGATGACAAAGAAAACGATGAAGACAAATATTTTTTACTCTCGTTGTTGCCCACATTGAAATCATTCTATCATGATCAAAAATTCGACGCGAAGATAGAAATAATGAATGTGCTGCATCGTATCCGCGGGTATGGTAACATGGCTACACGACATGAGCAACCTAACTTATATTTCAGCAATCCACCTGTAATGAGAGCTCCATCCTCATATCCACAACAACATATGAATCAGCCCGTGTCATTTACATCAGATCCATCCGCATTTTCACAGCAGTATACGAACCTATCTACGTCAACTACACCTTCTACATCTGCATTTCCACAGCACCATATGAACCTATATATGCCATCTACACCTTCTGCATCCCTATTTCCACAGTGGCAGATCCAACCTACATAGTCTGCAGCGAATTAAATCTCCAGTTTTAATCCAGTAGATGAGTTGCAACAAGAAACAGCATGCGATAATGATGATAGTACTTCCTCGATTATGTCACTGCAATACAGTTTTATAATATGAATTTGTTGGTCTTTTCAGTAAAATATTTTGTCATAAAATTTTTCTTTGAAAAATATAGTAGTAGTAGTTTGAAAAAAATTTGAGCTTTGTACTTCAGATAGTCGGTAATAAAAGTTTCGTGCATATTTTCAATTCTTGGATTTCGTTGTCCATGACGTGTCCGTTAATTAACTTAATATAATTATTTCACTACGCCTCGGAACACAAAACGTTTTATGGGTAAAAACGTAAAAGTTTTACTTTATAACCTAAACCGGTTTTCACTTTTAAAAAGCTTCTTCAGTGGTTCGCCTTAAAAACCTCTGAAGAAGCTTTTTAAAAGTGAAACCCAGTTCAGGTTATAAGGTAAAACTTTTACGTTTTTACCCATAAAAAGCTTTGTGTTCCGAGTCGTAGTCAAATAATTATATATAGGCCTATATTTTCAAGTCTTTGTTTTTACCAGTAGGCAGCGCGTAGCTTGGCACTTGTATTATATACAGCTATAAAATAAGACTGAGAGAACAACACAATGTACGCGACACTGCAGTAACATACGTATCTTGGCCAAGCTAGTTATTTTCATAACTTAACTTATTTACTCATTATCAACATTATTTTAAGCTACTATAAATAAATATATAAAATGTGTAAATGTGGCAAATTGTTGGTGATTTCAAATAATGCAGATGTGACCAAACTGCAAAGTTTACAAAACTACAAAATATTTATGTAGGTGCTATAAGTGCACTGTGATTTTGGAAAGTAGAAATCCAAATCTCTCACTTGAAGAAATACAAAATTTCAGAGTAAATTGCTTAAACTTTTATCTTGAATGAGCATACCTTTTACAGCCGATTTCCTTTTAACAATTTAAAGCCTAAACCATCTAGAATTTCTAGATAGGAAAAATATTAATGATATTTGGTCACTGGTTTCAGCAGCAGCAGAAGCCTTTGAGAAAAGTATTGCGTGCTTCAAAAGCAATGCCATCTTTTTTTCTTACGTAATTGTGTAGTATATAGTAAGCTTTAATAATAGCGTCACAGAAGTTAGTGTTAACATGAGTGGTCAGTGAAAAATTCGCCATTTGTTTGCTAAAATCCCAAAGGTACATTCAACCATCCTACATGCCCTTGATAGTCTGTAATTCAAGATACGCTTAATTACAGTTAAATTTTGCCTGGCATATGGTCTCAAAATTTGACTTGAGTTTGCAAAAGCCTCATCTCCAACGAGTACGAATGGCATAGGTGTTCCCTCATTGTCATGAGGTAACTTTCTTGCATTTGGTGTATTCACTTTACCTTTCGACAATAAACTTCAAAACTTTGAGTTCTGGAAAATGAATTAATCGCTGCATGATCCGAATGATCCAACATCAATCGCTGTAAAGCAATAGTCTGCATCAGTTATGGCCATCAAAACGCTAGAAAAATATCGGTATGGAGAACAATACATGACTTCCATATTCTAAGATTTATATTTAAAATCATTTTCAGCCAAACAGCTAGGGAAGGAATTTTAACAAAAAAATACTTCTTTGTTGCCAATAACGTAGTACACATATAAAAAAAAATTATCCCCTCCCCCTTCAACTATAATTTTGATTTATAGAAAATTACCCCCAGCCCGTTCAACTAGCCTCTTCATTTATAGATATTTCATCTACGTTTCTACAGTGGATTATTAAGATCTTATCAGGATACTTTATCAAAATTAAGTACTTTACTCATGTTACAACAAAAAATGTTTCAGGTAAACCTGTCCTTTCCCCGTAACCGATCTTCACCAAAATCAACAGACATTGAGTTCTCTATAGCTCAGGCACATATGTAAAAAATTATTTGATTCTGTTTGAATTTACGGCAGTTATGGTTCGTCATATAAAAAATTACCCATGTTAAAACATAAAACATGAGATTTATAAAACATATCTAAGATTTATATTTAAAATCATTTTTGAAATAAAATATTTTCATAGAACCTACTAACGCTGGGGAAATCTGAGGAGCCAATCAGAGTTGGGCCTACCTGTCACTCTGCTGAATTTGGTGGAAAGCCCTGTCACTGTCGTCAAGTCCCCACCTCAATGAAGAACCCATTGTTTTATAAAAATATATTTAAATTTTGAAAACTGAAAATTCTTTTCTTGTAAATATTTATATTTTATAATCAAAATGACTTTATTTTTGTTACCTGGCAACAAAATTATTTTATTTTCAACAATTACCATTGTTTCAAAAAGTTTAAATAAATTTTCAAGTACTTTACTCTTGTTAAAACGTAAAAGGTTGCAGGTAAACTACCCCTTCCCCTTAACCGATCTTCACCAAAATCGAAAGTCCTTGAGACCTCTACAATTCAGTGATGTATGCAAAAAATTATTTGATTCTGTTTGAATTTGCGGCAGTTATCGTTTGCCGTAGAAAAAAAAACGTTGCAGGTAAACTACCCCTTCCCCTCAACCGATCTTCACCAAAAACAATAGGCCTTGAGTACTCTACAAATTAGGGCTGTATGCAGAAAATTATTTGATTCTGTTTGAACTTGCGGCTGTTATCGTTTGCCATAGAAAATACCCTTGTTAAAAAAACGTTGTAGGTAAACTACCCCTTTCCCTTAACCGATCTTCACCAAAAACAATAGGTCTTGAGAACTCTACAATTTAGGACTGTATGCAAATAATCTTTTGATTCTGTTTGAATTTGCGGCTGTTATCGTTTGCCATAGGAAATACCCTTGTTAAAACATAAAACGTTACAGGTAAACTACCCCTTTCCCTTAACCGATCTTCACCAAAAACAATAGGTCTTGAGTACTCTACAAATTAGGGCTGTATGCAGAAAATTATTTGATTCTGTTTGAACTTGCGGCTGTTATCGTTTGCCATAGAAAATACCCTTGTTAAAAAAACGTTGTAGGTAAACTACCCCTTTCCCTTAACCGATCTTCACCAAAAACAATAGGTCGCGAGTACTCTACAAATCAGGGCTGTATGCAAAAAATTATTTGATTCTGTTTGAATTTGCGGCTGTTATCGTTTGCCATAGAAAAAAAATCTACAGACAGACAGACAGACACACACACACACACAGACACTTTTCGGAAAACGACTTTTTTTCATGTTTTGAGTGTAGTAGAATCAGAATCTGCAATAATCTCGAACACGATTTTTTTTGCCATCACCATACTTCCATTCCTTAAGGAATATGGAAGTAAAAAGATTAGTAATTAAGAAAGTCAGAGCCACTGTTAGCTGGATTTTTAATTTAAAAATGTTTGCCATCAGCGGCACCAATGCAGTTTGGAAATTGTGTTCGCTCGTAAAACTCATTCGCAATTTTTAACCAACCTTGGCAGTCTTTAGGAGGCATGTACTCAAGTAGTAGACATTCCCAAATAGCATCACATGTATCTCTAACTATTACTCGAATAGTTGAAGCACCCAATATGTATTCGTAATGGAGGGATACAAAACTATTTCCGGTTGCATAATGTTTAAAATAATGAATGAAAATATATATTTAAGAAAATAATATTTAAGAAAGTAGTATGAAAATAATATTTATGAAGATATAAAACATTTTATTTTTTATAAACTGTCCGTTAATTGTAGAATTGTATGCTTTTCAGGGAAGGAGCTGCAAAAAAAATGGAAAAACTAGAGAACATGTTTCAAGAAAGAGTACAATGAACAAACAAAAATCAAATCTGGATCTGGTGCCAACAGAAAAAGGCGTAAATACGTTTATTTTGACCACTTGCTATTTCTGATACCAACAGTTTAATTGTTGAAGGACGATCAACTACGAGTAACTTGGATTCGCCGATCAGTGAGCCCGAAGACAACTTGGAAGATGCGGATGTAGAATCGGTTCAAATTCAGCAACCAATAACAGATTCATTCGAAACACCAACCGGTAGAAAAATGTCAAAAAAGAATTCTAAGAGAAACTACCAGGAGTCTTTACTAAAAATCTTGCAGAAGAAGAAATATGATGACAAAGAAAACGATGAAGACAAATATTTTTTACTCTCGTTGTTGCCCACATTGAAATCATTCTATCATGATCAAAAATTCGACGCGAAGATAGAAATAATGAATGTGCTGCATCGTATCCGCGGGTATGGTAACATGGCTACACGACATGAGCAACCTAACTTATATTTCAGCAATCCACCTGTAATGAGAGCTCCATCCTCATATCCACAACAACATATGAATCAGCCCGTGTCATTTACATCAGATCCATCCGCATTTCCACAGCAGTATATGAACCTATCTACGTCAACTACACCTTCTACATCTGCATTTCCACAGCACCATATGAACCTATCTATGCCATCTACACCTTCTGCATCCCTATTTCCACAGTGGCAGTTCCAACCTACATAGTCTGCAGCGAATTAAATCTCCAGTTTTAATCCAGTAGATGAGTTGCAACAAGAAACAGCATGCGATAATGATGATAGTACTTCCTCGATTATGTCACTGCAATACATTTTTATAATATGAATTTGTTGGTCTTTTCAGTAAAATATTTTGTCATAAAATTTTTCTTTGAAAAATATAGTAGTAGTAGTTTGAAAAAATTTGAGCTTTGTACTTCAGATAGTCGGTAATAAAAGTTTCGTGCATATTTTCAATTCTTGGATTTCGTTGTCCATGACGTGTCCGTTAATTAACTTAATATAATTATTTCACTACGCCTCGGAACACAAAACGTTTTATGGGTAAAAACGTAAAAGTTTTACTTTATAACCTAAACCGGTTTTCACTTTTAAAAAGCTTCTTCAGAGGTTCGCCTTAAAAACCTCTGAAGAAGCTTTTTAAAAGTGAAACCCAGTTCAGGTTATAAGGTAAAACTTTTACGTTTTTACCCATAAAAAGCTTTGTGTTCCGAGTCGTAGTCAAATAATTATATATAGGCCTATATTTTCAAGTCTTTGTTTTTACCAGTAGGCAGCGCGTAGCTTGGCACTTGTATTATATACAGCTATAAAATAAGACCGAGAGAACAACACAATGTACACGACACTGCAGTAACATACGTATCTTGGCCAAGCTAGTTATTTTCATAACTTAACTTATTTACTCATTATCAACATTATTTTAAGCTACTATAAATAAATATATAAAATGTGTAAATGTGGCAAATTGTTGGTGATTTCAAATAATGCAGATGTGACCAAACTGCAAAGTTTACAAAACTACAAAATATTTATGTAGGTGCTATAAGTGCACTGTGATTTTGGAAAGTAGAAATCCAAATCTCTCACTTGAAGAAATACAAAATTTCAGAGTAAATTGCTTAAACTTTTATCTTGAATGAGCACACCTTTTACAGCCGATTTCCTTTTAACAATTTAAAGCCTAAACCGTCTAGAATTTCTAGATAGGAAAAATATTAATGATATTTGGTCACTGGTTTCAGCAGCAGCAGAAGCCTTTGAGAAAAGTATTGCGTGCTTCAAAAGCAATGCCATCTTTTTTTCTTACGTAATTGTGTAGTATATAGCAAGCTTTAATAATAGCGTCACAGAAGTTAGTGTTAACATGAGTGGTCAGTGAAAAATTCGCCATTTGTTTGCTAAAATCCCAAAGGTACATTCAACCATCCTACATGCCCTTGATAGTCTGTAATTCAAGATACGCTTAATTACAGTTAAATTTTGCCTGGCATATGGTCTCAAAATTTGACTTGAGTTTGCAAAAGCCTCATCTCCAACGAGTACGAATGGCATAGGTGTTCCCTCATTGTCATGAGGTAACTTTCTTGCATTTGGTGTATTCACTTTACCTTTCGACAATAAACTTCAAAACTTTGAGTTCTGGAAAATGAATTAATCGCTGCATGATCCGAATGATCCAACATCAATCGCTGTAAAGCAATAGTCTGCATCAGTTATGGCCATCAAAACGCTAGAAAAATATCGGTATGGAGAACAATACATGACTTCCATATTCTAAGATTTATATTTAAAATCATTTTCAGCCAAACAGCTAGGGAAGGAATTTTAACAAAAAAATACTTCTTTGTAGCCAATAACGTAGTACACATATAAAAAAAAATTATCCCCTCCCCCTTCAACTATAATTTTGATTTATAGAAAATTACCCCCAGCCCGTTCAACTAGCCTCTTCATTTATAGATATTTCATCTACGTTTCTACAGTGGATTATTAAGATCTTATCAGGATACTTTATCAAAATTAAGTACTTTACTCATGTTACAACAAAAAATGTTTCAGGTAAACCTGCCCTTTCCCCGTAACCGATCTTCACCAAAATCAACAGACATTGAGTTCTCTATAGCTCAGGCACATATGTAAAAAATTATTTGATTCTGTTTGAATTTACGTCAGTTATGGTTCGTCATATAAAAAATTACCCATGTTAAAACATAAAACATGAGATTTATAAAACATATCTAAGATTTATATTTAAAATCATTTTTGAAATAAAATATTTTCATAGAACCTACTAACGCTGGGGAAATCTGAGGAGCCAATCAGAGTTGGGCCTACCTGTCACTCTGCTGAATTTGGTGGAAAGCCCTGTCACTGTCGTCAAGTCCCCACCTCAATGAAGAACCCATTGTTTTATAAAAATATATTTAAATTTTGAAAACTGAAAATTCTTTTCTTGTAAATATTTATATTTTATAATCAAAATGACTTTATTTTTGTTACCTGGCAACAAAATTATTTTATTTTCAACAATTACCATTGTTTCAAAAAGTTTAAATAAATTTTCAAGTACTTTACTCTTGTTAAAACGTAAAAGGTTGCAGGTAAACTACCCCTTCCCCTTAACCGATCTTCACCAAAATCGAAAGTCCTTGAGACCTCTACAATTCAGGGACGTATGCAAAAAATTATTTGATTCTGTTTGAATTTGCGGCAGTTATCGTTTGCCGTAGAAAAAAAACGTTGCAGGTAAACTACCCCTTCCCCTCAACCGATCTTCACCAAAAACAATAGGTCTTGAGTACTCTACAAATCAGGGCTGTATGCAGAAAATTATTTGATTCTGTTTGAACTTGCGGCTGTTATCGTTTGCCATAGAAAATACCCTTGTTAAAAAAACGTTGCAGGTAAACTACCCCTTTCCCTTAACCGATCTTCACCAAAAACAACAGGTCTTGAGAACTCTACAATTTAGGGCTGTATGCAAATAATCTTTTGATTCTGTTTGAATTTGCGGCTGTTATCGTTTGCCATAGGAAATACCCTTGTTAAAACATAAAACGATACAGGTAAACTACCCCTTTCCCTTAACCGATCTTCACCAAAAACAATAGGTCTTGAGAACTCTACAATTCAGGGCTGTATGCGAAAAATTATTTGATTCTGTTTGAATTTGCGGCAGTTATCGTTTGCCATAGAAAAAAAATCTACAGACAGACAGACACACACACACACACAGACACTTTTCGGAAAACGACTTTTTTTCATGTTTTGAGTGTAGTAGAATCAGAATCTGCAATAATCTCGAACACGATTTTTTTTGCCATCACCATACTTCCATTCCTTAAGGAATATGGAAGTAAAAAGATTAGTAATTAAGAAAGTCAGAGCCACTGTTAGCTGGATTTTTAATTTAAAAATGTTTGCCATCAGCGGCACCAATGCAGTTTGGAAATTGTGTTCGCTCGTAAAACTCATTCGCAATTTTTAACCAACCTTGGCAGTCTTTAGGAGGCATGTACTCAAGTAGTAGACATTCCCAAATAGCATCACATGTATCTCTAACTATTACTCGAATAGTTGAAGCACCCAATATGTATTCGTAATGGAGGGATACAAAACTATTTCCGGTTGCATAATGTTTAAAATAATGAATGAAAATATATATTTAAGAAAATAATATTTAAGAAAGTAGTATGAAAATAATATTTATGAAGATATAAAACATTTTATTTTTTATAAACTGTCCGTTAATTGTAGAATTGTATGCTTTTCAGGGAAGGAGCTGCAAAAAAAATGGAAAAACTAGAGAACATGTTTCAAGAAAGAGTACAATGAACAAACAAAAATCAAATCTGGATCTGGTGCCAACAGAAAAAGGCGTAAATACGTTTATTTTGACCACTTGCTATTTCTGATACCAACAGTTTAATTGTTGAAGGACGATCAACTACGAGTAACTTGGATTCGCCGATCAGTGAGCCCGAAGACAACTTGGAAGATGCGGATGTAGAATCGGTTCAAATTCAGCAACCAATAACAGATTCATTCGAAACACCAACCGGTAGAAAAATGTCAAAAAAGAATTCTAAGAGAAACTACCAGGAGTCTTTACTAAAAATCTTGCAGAAGAAGAAATATGATGACAAAGAAAACGATGAAGACAAATATTTTTTACTCTCGTTGTTGCCCACATTGAAATCATTCTATCATGATCAAAAATTCGACGCGAAGATAGAAATAATGAATGTGCTGCATCGTATCCGCGGGTATGGTAACATGGCTACACGACATGAGCAACCTAACTTATATTTCAGCAATCCACCTGTAATGAGAGCTCCATCCTCATATCCACAACAACATATGAATCAGCCCGTGTCATTTACATCAGATCCATCCGCATTTCCACAGCAGTATATGAACCTATCTACGTCAACTACACCTTCTACATCTGCATTTCCACAGCACCATATGAACCTATCTATGCCATCTACACCTTCTGCATCCCTATTTCCACAGTGGCAGTTCCAACCTACATAGTCTGCAGCGAATTAAATCTCCAGTTTTAATCCAGTAGATGAGTTGCAACAAGAAACAGCATGCGATAATGATGATAGTACTTCCTCGATTATGTCACTGCAATACATTTTTATAATATGAATTTGTTGGTCTTTTCAGTAAAATATTTTGTCATAAAATTTTTCTTTGAAAAATATAGTAGTAGTAGTTTGAAAAAATTTGAGCTTTGTACTTCAGATAGTCGGTAATAAAAGTTTCGTGCATATTTTCAATTCTTGGATTTCGTTGTCCATGACGTGTCCGTTAATTAACTTAATATAATTATTTCACTACGCCTCGGAACACAAAACGTTTTATGGGTAAAAACGTAAAAGTTTTACTTTATAACCTAAACCGGTTTTCACTTTTAAAAAGCTTCTTCAGAGGTTCGCCTTAAAAACCTCTGAAGAAGCTTTTTAAAAGTGAAACCCAGTTCAGGTTATAAGGTAAAACTTTTACGTTTTTACCCATAAAAAGCTTTGTGTTCCGAGTCGTAGTCAAATAATTATATATAGGCCTATATTTTCAAGTCTTTGTTTTTACCAGTAGGCAGCGCGTAGCTTGGCACTTGTATTATATACAGCTATAAAATAAGACCGAGAGAACAACACAATGTACGCGACACTGCAGTAACATACGTATCTTGGCCAAGCTAGTTATTTTCATAACTTAACTTATTTACTCATTATCAACATTATTTTAAGCTACTATAAATAAATATATAAAATGTGTAAATGTGGCAAATTGTTGGTGATTTCAAATAATGCAGATGTGACCAAACTGCAAAGTTTACAAAACTACAAAATATTTATGTAGGTGCTATAAGTGCACTGTGATTTTGGAAAGTAGAAATCCAAATCTCTCACTTGAAGAAATACAAAATTTCAGAGTAAATTGCTTAAACTTTTATCTTGAATGAGCACACCTTTTACAGCCGATTTCCTTTTAACAATTTAAAGCCTAAACCGTCTAGAATTTCTAGATAGGAAAAATATTAATGATATTTGGTCACTGGTTTCAGCAGCAGCAGAAGCCTTTGAGAAAAGTATTGCGTGCTTCAAAAGCAATGCCATCTTTTTTTCTTACGTAATTGTGTAGTATATAGCAAGCTTTAATAATAGCGTCACAGAAGTTAGTGTTAACATGAGTGGTCAGTGAAAAATTCGCCATTTGTTTGCTAAAATCCCAAAGGTACATTCAACCATCCTACATGCCCTTGATAGTCTGTAATTCAAGATACGCTTAATTACAGTTAAATTTTGCCTGGCATATGGTCTCAAAATTTGACTTGAGTTTGCAAAAGCCTCATCTCCAACGAGTACGAATGGCATAGGTGTTCCCTCATTGTCATGAGGTAACTTTCTTGCATTTGGTGTATTCACTTTACCTTTCGACAATAAACTTCAAAACTTTGAGTTCTGGAAAATGAATTAATCGCTGCATGATCCGAATGATCCAACATCAATCGCTGTAAAGCAATAGTCTGCATCAGTTATGGCCATCAAAACGCTAGAAAAATATCGGTATGGAGAACAATACATGACTTCCATATTCTAAGATTTATATTTAAAATCATTTTCAGCCAAACAGCTAGGGAAGGAATTTTAACAAAAAAATACTTCTTTGTAGCCAATAACGTAGTACACATATAAAAAAAAATTATCCCCTCCCCCTTCAACTATAATTTTGATTTATAGAAAATTACCCCCAGCCCGTTCAACTAGCCTCTTCATTTATAGATATTTCATCTACGTTTCTACAGTGGATTATTAAGATCTTATCAGGATACTTTATCAAAATTAAGTACTTTACTCATGTTACAACAAAAAATGTTTCAGGTAAACCTGCCCTTTCCCCGTAACCGATCTTCACCAAAATCAACAGACATTGAGTTCTCTATAGCTCAGGCACATATGTAAAAAATTATTTGATTCTGTTTGAATTTACGTCAGTTATGGTTCGTCATATAAAAAATTACCCATGTTAAAACATAAAACATGAGATTTATAAAACATATCTAAGATTTATATTTAAAATCATTTTTGAAATAAAATATTTTCATAGAACCTACTAACGCTGGGGAAATCTGAGGAGCCAATCAGAGTTGGGCCTACCTGTCACTCTGCTGAATTTGGTGGAAAGCCCTGTCACTGTCGTCAAGTCCCCACCTCAATGAAGAACCCATTGTTTTATAAAAATATATTTAAATTTTGAAAACTGAAAATTCTTTTCTTGTAAATATTTATATTTTATAATCAAAATGACTTTATTTTTGTTACCTGGCAACAAAATTATTTTATTTTCAACAATTACCATTGTTTCAAAAAGTTTAAATAAATTTTCAAGTACTTTACTCTTGTTAAAACGTAAAAGGTTGCAGGTAAACTACCCCTTCCCCTTAACCGATCTTCACCAAAATCGAAAGTCCTTGAGACCTCTACAATTCAGGGATGTATGCAAAAAATTATTTGATTCTGTTTGAATTTGCGGCAGTTATCGTTTGCCGTAGAAAAAAAACGTTGCAGGTAAACTACCCCTTCCCCTCAACCGATCTTCACCAAAAACAATAGGTCTTGAGTACTCTACAAATCAGGGCTGTATGCAGAAAATTATTTGATTCTGTTTGAACTTGCGGCTGTTATCGTTTGCCATAGAAAATACCCTTGTTAAAAAAACGTTGCAGGTAAACTACCCCTTTCCCTTAACCGATCTTCACCAAAAACAACAGGTCTTGAGAACTCTACAATTTAGGGCTGTATGCAAATAATCTTTTGATTCTGTTTGAATTTGCGGCTGTTATCGTTTGCCATAGGAAATACCCTTGTTAAAACATAAAACGATACAGGTAAACTACCCCTTTCCCTTAACCGATCTTCACCAAAAACAATAGGTCTTGAGAACTCTACAATTCAGGGCTGTATGCGAAAAATTATTTGATTCTGTTTGAATTTGCGGCAGTTATCGTTTGCCATAGAAAAAAAATCTACAGACAGACAGACACACACACACACACAGACACTTTTCGGAAAACGACTTTTTTTCATGTTTTGAGTGTAGTAGAATCAGAATCTGCAATAATCTCGAACACGAATTTTTTTGCCATCACCATACTTCCATTCCTTAAGGAATATGGAAGTAAAAAGATTAGTAATTAAGAAAGTCAGAGCCACTGTTAGCTGGATTTTTAATTTAAAAATGTTTGCCATCAGCGGCACCAATGCAGTTTGGAAATTGTGTTCGCTCGTAAAACTCATTCGCAATTTTTAACCAACCTTGGCAGTCTTTAGGAGGCATGTACTCAAGTAGTAGACATTCCCAAATAGCATCACATGTATCTCTAACTATTACTCGAATAGTTGAAGCACCCAATATGTATTCGTAATGGAGGGATACAAAACTATTTCCGGTTGCATAATGTTTAAAATAATGAATGAAAATATATATTTAAGAAAATAATATTTAAGAAAGTAGTATGAAAATAATATTTATGAAGATATAAAACATTTTATTTTTTATAAACTGTCCGTTAATTGTAGAATTGTATGCTTTTCAGGGAAGGAGCTGCAAAAAAAATGGAAAAACTAGAGAACATGTTTCAAGAAAGAGTACAATGAACAAACAAAAATCAAATCTGGATCTGGTGCCAACAGAAAAAGGCGTAAATACGTTTATTTTGACCACTTGCTATTTCTGATACCAACAGTTTAATTGTTGAAGGACGATCAACTACGAGTAACTTGGATTCGCCGATCAGTGAGCCCGAAGACAACTTGGAAGATGCGGATGTAGAATCGGTTCAAATTCAGCAACCAATAACAGATTCATTCGAAACACCAACCGGTAGAAAAATGTCAAAAAAGAATTCTAAGAGAAACTACCAGGAGTCTTTACTAAAAATCTTGCAGAAGAAGAAATATGATGACAAAGAAAACGATGAAGACAAATATTTTTTACTCTCGTTGTTGCCCACATTGAAATCATTCTATCATGATCAAAAATTCGACGCGAAGATAGAAATAATGAATGTGCTGCATCGTATCCGCGGGTATGGTAACATGGCTACACGACATGAGCAACCTAACTTATATTTCAGCAATCCACCTGTAATGAGAGCTCCATCCTCATATCCACAACAACATATGAATCAGCCCGTGTCATTTACATCAGATCCATCCGCATTTCCACAGCAGTATATGAACCTATCTACGTCAACTACACCTTCTACATCTGCATTTCCACAGCACCATATGAACCTATCTATGCCATCTACACCTTCTGCATCCCTATTTCCACAGTGGCAGTTCCAACCTACATAGTCTGCAGCGAATTAAATCTCCAGTTTTAATCCAGTAGATGAGTTGCAACAAGAAACAGCATGCGATAATGATGATAGTACTTCCTCGATTATGTCACTGCAATACATTTTTATAATATGAATTTGTTGGTCTTTTCAGTAAAATATTTTGTCATAAAATTTTTCTTTGAAAAATATAGTAGTAGTAGTTTGAAAAAATTTGAGCTTTGTACTTCAGATAGTCGGTAATAAAAGTTTCGTGCATATTTTCAATTCTTGGATTTCGTTGTCCATGACGTGTCCGTTAATTAACTTAATATAATTATTTCACTACGCCTCGGAACACAAAACGTTTTATGGGTAAAAACGTAAAAGTTTTACTTTATAACCTAAACCGGTTTTCACTTTTAAAAAGCTTCTTCAGAGGTTCGCCTTAAAAACCTCTGAAGAAGCTTTTTAAAAGTGAAACCCAGTTCAGGTTATAAGGTAAAACTTTTACGTTTTTACCCATAAAAAGCTTTGTGTTCCGAGTCGTAGTCAAATAATTATATATAGGCCTATATTTTCAAGTCTTTGTTTTTACCAGTAGGCAGCGCGTAGCTTGGCACTTGTATTATGTACAGCTATAAAATAAGACCGAGAGAACAACACAATGTACGCGACACTGCAGTAACATACGTATCTTGGCCAAGCTAGTTATTTTCATAACTTAACTTATTTACTCATTATCAACATTATTTTAAGCTACTATAAATAAATATATAAAATGTGTAAATGTGGCAAATTGTTGGTGATTTCAAATAATGCAGATGTGACCAAACTGCAAAGTTTACAAAACTACAAAATATTTATGTAGGTGCTATAAGTGCACTGTGATTTTGGAAAGTAGAAATCCAAATCTCTCACTTGAAGAAATACAAAATTTCAGAGTAAATTGCTTAAACTTTTATCTTGAATGAGCACACCTTTTACAGCCGATTTCCTTTTAACAATTTAAAGCCTAAACCGTCTAGAATTTCTAGATAGGAAAAATATTAATGATATTTGGTCACTGGTTTCAGCAGCAGCAGAAGCCTTTGAGAAAAGTATTGCGTGCTTCAAAAGCAATGCCATCTTTTTTTCTTACGTAATTGTGTAGTATATAGCAAGCTTTAATAATAGCGTCACAGAAGTTAGTGTTAACATGAGTGGTCAGTGAAAAATTCGCCATTTGTTTGCTAAAATCCCAAAGGTACATTCAACCATCCTACATGCCCTTGATAGTCTGTAATTCAAGATACGCTTAATTACAGTTAAATTTTGCCTGGCATATGGTCTCAAAATTTGACTTGAGTTTGCAAAAGCCTCATCTCCAACGAGTACGAATGGCATAGGTGTTCCCTCATTGTCATGAGGTAACTTTCTTGCATTTGGTGTATTCACTTTACCTTTCGACAATAAACTTCAAAACTTTGAGTTCTGGAAAATGAATTAATCGCTGCATGATCCGAATGATCCAACATCAATCGCTGTAAAGCAATAGTCTGCATCAGTTATGGCCATCAAAACGCTAGAAAAATATCGGTATGGAGAACAATACATGACTTCCATATTCTAAGATTTATATTTAAAATCATTTTCAGCCAAACAGCTAGGGAAGGAATTTTAACAAAAAAATACTTCTTTGTAGCCAATAACGTAGTACACATATAAAAAAAAATTATCCCCTCCCCCTTCAACTATAATTTTGATTTATAGAAAATTACCCCCAGCCCGTTCAACTAGCCTCTTCATTTATAGATATTTCATCTACGTTTCTACAGTGGATTATTAAGATCTTATCAGGATACTTTATCAAAATTAAGTACTTTACTCATGTTACAACAAAAAATGTTTCAGGTAAACCTGCCCTTTCCCCGTAACCGATCTTCACCAAAATCAACAGACATTGAGTTCTCTATAGCTCAGGCACATATGTAAAAAATTATTTGATTCTGTTTGAATTTACGTCAGTTATGGTTCGTCATATAAAAAATTACCCATGTTAAAACATAAAACATGAGATTTATAAAACATATCTAAGATTTATATTTAAAATCATTTTTGAAATAAAATATTTTCATAGAACCTACTAACGCTGGGGAAATCTGAGGAGCCAATCAGAGTTGGGCCTACCTGTCACTCTGCTGAATTTGGTGGAAAGCCCTGTCACTGTCGTCAAGTCCCCACCTCAATGAAGAACCCATTGTTTTATAAAAATATATTTAAATTTTGAAAACTGAAAATTCTTTTCTTGTAAATATTTATATTTTATAATCAAAATGACTTTATTTTTGTTACCTGGCAACAAAATTATTTTATTTTCAACAATTACCATTGTTTCAAAAAGTTTAAATAAATTTTCAAGTACTTTACTCTTGTTAAAACGTAAAAGGTTGCAGGTAAACTACCCCTTCCCCTTAACCGATCTTCACCAAAATCGAAAGTCCTTGAGACCTCTACAATTCAGGGACGTATGCAAAAAATTATTTGATTCTGTTTGAATTTGCGGCAGTTATCGTTTGCCGTAGAAAAAAAACGTTGCAGGTAAACTACCCCTTCCCCTCAACCGATCTTCACCAAAAACAATAGGTCTTGAGTACTCTACAAATCAGGGCTGTATGCAGAAAATTATTTGATTCTGTTTGAACTTGCGGCTGTTATCGTTTGCCATAGAAAATACCCTTGTTAAAAAAACGTTGCAGGTAAACTACCCCTTTCCCTTAACCGATCTTCACCAAAAACAACAGGTCTTGAGAACTCTACAATTTAGGGCTGTATGCAAATAATCTTTTGATTCTGTTTGAATTTGCGGCTGTTATCGTTTGCCATAGGAAATACCCTTGTTAAAACATAAAACGATACAGGTAAACTACCCCTTTCCCTTAACCGATCTTCACCAAAAACAATAGGTCTTGAGAACTCTACAATTCAGGGCTGTATGCGAAAAATTATTTGATTCTGTTTGAATTTGCGGCAGTTATCGTTTGCCATAGAAAAAAAATCTACAGACAGACAGACACACACACACACACAGACACTTTTCGGAAAACGACTTTTTTTCATGTTTTGAGTGTAGTAGAATCAGAATCTGCAATAATCTCGAACACGAATTTTTTTGCCATCACCATACTTCCATTCCTTAAGGAATATGGAAGTAAAAAGATTAGTAATTAAGAAAGTCAGAGCCACTGTTAGCTGGATTTTTAATTTAAAAATGTTTGCCATCAGCGGCACCAATGCAGTTTGGAAATTGTGTTCGCTCGTAAAACTCATTCGCAATTTTTAACCAACCTTGGCAGTCTTTAGGAGGCATGTACTCAAGTAGTAGACATTCCCAAATAGCATCACATGTATCTCTAACTATTACTCGAATAGTTGAAGCACCCAATATGTATTCGTAATGGAGGGATACAAAACTATTTCCGGTTGCATAATGTTTAAAATAATGAATGAAAATATATATTTAAGAAAATAATATTTAAGAAAGTAGTATGAAAATAATATTTATGAAGATATAAAACATTTTATTTTTTATAAACTGTCCGTTAATTGTAGAATTGTATGCTTTTCAGGGAAGGAGCTGCAAAAAAAATGGAAAAACTAGAGAACATGTTTCAAGAAAGAGTACAATGAACAAACAAAAATCAAATCTGGATCTGGTGCCAACAGAAAAAGGCGTAAATACGTTTATTTTGACCACTTGCTATTTCTGATACCAACAGTTTAATTGTTGAAGGACGATCAACTACGAGTAACTTGGATTCGCCGATCAGTGAGCCCGAAGACAACTTGGAAGATGCGGATGTAGAATCGGTTCAAATTCAGCAACCAATAACAGATTCATTCGAAACACCAACCGGTAGAAAAATGTCAAAAAAGAATTCTAAGAGAAACTACCAGGAGTCTTTACTAAAAATCTTGCAGAAGAAGAAATGTGATGACAAAGAAAACGATGAAGACAAATATTTTTTACTCTCGTTGTTGCCCACATTGAAATCATTCTATCATGATCAAAAATTCGACGCGAAGATAGAAATAATGAATGTGCTGCATCGTATCCGCGGGTATGGTAACATGGCTACACGACATGAGCAACCTAACTTATATTTCAGCAATCCACCTGTAATGAGAGCTCCATCCTCATATCCACAACAACATATGAATCAGCCCGTGTCATTTACATCAGATCCATCCGCATTTCCACAGCAGTATATGAACCTATCTACGTCAACTACACCTTCTACATCTGCATTTCCACAGCACCATATGAACCTATCTATGCCATCTACACCTTCTGCATCCCTATTTCCACAGTGGCAGTTCCAACCTACATAGTCTGCAGCGAATTAAATCTCCAGTTTTAATCCAGTAGATGAGTTGCAACAAGAAACAGCATGCGATAATGATGATAGTACTTCCTCGATTATGTCACTGCAATACATTTTTATAATATGAATTTGTTGGTCTTTTCAGTAAAATATTTTGTCATAAAATTTTTCTTTGAAAAATATAGTAGTAGTAGTTTGAAAAAATTTGAGCTTTGTACTTCAGATAGTCGGTAATAAAAGTTTCGTGCATATTTTCAATTCTTGGATTTCGTTGTCCATGACGTGTCCGTTAATTAACTTAATATAATTATTTCACTACGCCTCGGAACACAAAACGTTTTATGGGTAAAAACGTAAAAGTTTTACTTTATAACCTAAACCGGTTTTCACTTTTAAAAAGCTTCTTCAGAGGTTCGCCTTAAAAACCTCTGAAGAAGCTTTTTAAAAGTGAAACCCAGTTCAGGTTATAAGGTAAAACTTTTACGTTTTTACCCATAAAAAGCTTTGTGTTCCGAGTCGTAGTCAAATAATTATATATAGGCCTATATTTTCAAGTCTTTGTTTTTACCAGTAGGCAGCGCGTAGCTTGGCACTTGTATTATATACAGCTATAAAATAAGACCGAGAGAACAACACAATGTACGCGACACTGCAGTAACATACGTATCTTGGCCAAGCTAGTTATTTTCATAACTTAACTTATTTACTCATTATCAACATTATTTTAAGCTACTATAAATAAATATATAAAATGTGTAAATGTGGCAAATTGTTGGTGATTTCAAATAATGCAGATGTGACCAAACTGCAAAGTTTACAAAACTACAAAATATTTATGTAGGTGCTATAAGTGCACTGTGATTTTGGAAAGTAGAAATCCAAATCTCTCACTTGAAGAAATACAAAATTTCAGAGTAAATTGCTTAAACTTTTATCTTGAATGAGCACACCTTTTACAGCCGATTTCCTTTTAACAATTTAAAGCCTAAACCGTCTAGAATTTCTAGATAGGAAAAATATTAATGATATTTGGTCACTGGTTTCAGCAGCAGCAGAAGCCTTTGAGAAAAGTATTGCGTGCTTCAAAAGCAATGCCATCTTTTTTTCTTACGTAATTGTGTAGTATATAGCAAGCTTTAATAATAGCGTCACAGAAGTTAGTGTTAACATGAGTGGTCAGTGAAAAATTCGCCATTTGTTTGCTAAAATCCCAAAGGTACATTCAACCATCCTACATGCCCTTGATAGTCTGTAATTCAAGATACGCTTAATTACAGTTAAATTTTGCCTGGCATATGGTCTCAAAATTTGACTTGAGTTTGCAAAAGCCTCATCTCCAACGAGTACGAATGGCATAGGTGTTCCCTCATTGTCATGAGGTAACTTTCTTGCATTTGGTGTATTCACTTTACCTTTCGACAATAAACTTCAAAACTTTGAGTTCTGGAAAATGAATTAATCGCTGCATGATCCGAATGATCCAACATCAATCGCTGTAAAGCAATAGTCTGCATCAGTTATGGCCATCAAAACGCTAGAAAAATATCGGTATGGAGAACAATACATGACTTCCATATTCTAAGATTTATATTTAAAATCATTTTCAGCCAAACAGCTAGGGAAGGAATTTTAACAAAAAAATACTTCTTTGTAGCCAATAACGTAGTACACATATAAAAAAAAATTATCCCCTCCCCCTTCAACTATAATTTTGATTTATAGAAAATTACCCCCAGCCCGTTCAACTAGCCTCTTCATTTATAGATATTTCATCTACGTTTCTACAGTGGATTATTAAGATCTTATCAGGATACTTTATCAAAATTAAGTACTTTACTCATGTTACAACAAAAAATGTTTCAGGTAAACCTGCCCTTTCCCCGTAACCGATCTTCACCAAAATCAACAGACATTGAGTTCTCTATAGCTCAGGCACATATGTAAAAAATTATTTGATTCTGTTTGAATTTACGTCAGTTATGGTTCGTCATATAAAAAATTACCCATGTTAAAACATAAAACATGAGATTTATAAAACATATCTAAGATTTATATTTAAAATCATTTTTGAAATAAAATATTTTCATAGAACCTACTAACGCTGGGGAAATCTGAGGAGCCAATCAGAGTTGGGCCTACCTGTCACTCTGCTGAATTTGGTGGAAAGCCCTGTCACTGTCGTCAAGTCCCCACCTCAATGAAGAACCCATTGTTTTATAAAAATATATTTAAATTTTGAAAACTGAAAATTCTTTTCTTGTAAATATTTATATTTTATAATCAAAATGACTTTATTTTTGTTACCTGGCAACAAAATTATTTTATTTTCAACAATTACCATTGTTTCAAAAAGTTTAAATAAATTTTCAAGTACTTTACTCTTGTTAAAACGTAAAAGGTTGCAGGTAAACTACCCCTTCCCCTTAACCGATCTTCACCAAAATCGAAAGTCCTTGAGACCTCTACAATTCAGGGATGTATGCAAAAAATTATTTGATTCTGTTTGAATTTGCGGCAGTTATCGTTTGCCGTAGAAAAAAAACGTTGCAGGTAAACTACCCCTTCCCCTCAACCGATCTTCACCAAAAACAATAGGTCTTGAGTACTCTACAAATCAGGGCTGTATGCAGAAAATTATTTGATTCTGTTTGAACTTGCGGCTGTTATCGTTTGCCATAGAAAATACCCTTGTTAAAAAAACGTTGCAGGTAAACTACCCCTTTCCCTTAACCGATCTTCACCAAAAACAACAGGTCTTGAGAACTCTACAATTTAGGGCTGTATGCAAATAATCTTTTGATTCTGTTTGAATTTGCGGCTGTTATCGTTTGCCATAGGAAATACCCTTGTTAAAACATAAAACGATACAGGTAAACTACCCCTTTCCCTTAACCGATCTTCACCAAAAACAATAGGTCTTGAGAACTCTACAATTCAGGGCTGTATGCGAAAAATTATTTGATTCTGTTTGAATTTGCGGCAGTTATCGTTTGCCATAGAAAAAAAATCTACAGACAGACAGACACACACACACACACAGACACTTTTCGGAAAACGACTTTTTTTCATGTTTTGAGTGTAGTAGAATCAGAATCTGCAATAATCTCGAACACGAATTTTTTTGCCATCACCATACTTCCATTCCTTAAGGAATATGGAAGTAAAAAGATTAGTAATTAAGAAAGTCAGAGCCACTGTTAGCTGGATTTTTAATTTAAAAATGTTTGCCATCAGCGGCACCAATGCAGTTTGGAAATTGTGTTCGCTCGTAAAACTCATTCGCAATTTTTAACCAACCTTGGCAGTCTTTAGGAGGCATGTACTCAAGTAGTAGACATTCCCAAATAGCATCACATGTATCTCTAACTATTACTCGAATAGTTGAAGCACCCAATATGTATTCGTAATGGAGGGATACAAAACTATTTCCGGTTGCATAATGTTTAAAATAATGAATGAAAATATATATTTAAGAAAATAATATTTAAGAAAGTAGTATGAAAATAATATTTATGAAGATATAAAACATTTTATTTTTTATAAACTGTCCGTTAATTGTAGAATTGTATGCTTTTCAGGGAAGGAGCTGCAAAAAAAATGGAAAAACTAGAGAACATGTTTCAAGAAAGAGTACAATGAACAAACAAAAATCAAATCTGGATCTGGTGCCAACAGAAAAAGGCGTAAATACGTTTATTTTGACCACTTGCTATTTCTGATACCAACAGTTTAATTGTTGAAGGACGATCAACTACGAGTAACTTGGATTCGCCGATCAGTGAGCCCGAAGACAACTTGGAAGATGCGGATGTAGAATCGGTTCAAATTCAGCAACCAATAACAGATTCATTCGAAACACCAACCGGTAGAAAAATGTCAAAAAAGAATTCTAAGAGAAACTACCAGGAGTCTTTACTAAAAATCTTGCAGAAGAAGAAATATGATGACAAAGAAAACGATGAAGACAAATATTTTTTACTCTCGTTGTTGCCCACATTGAAATCATTCTATCATGATCAAAAATTCGACGCGAAGATAGAAATAATGAATGTGCTGCATCGTATCCGCGGGTATGGTAACATGGCTACACGACATGAGCAACCTAACTTATATTTCAGCAATCCACCTGTAATGAGAGCTCCATCCTCATATCCACAACAACATATGAATCAGCCCGTGTCATTTACATCAGATCCATCCGCATTTCCACAGCAGTATATGAACCTATCTACGTCAACTACACCTTCTACATCTGCATTTCCACAGCACCATATGAACCTATCTATGCCATCTACACCTTCTGCATCCCTATTTCCACAGTGGCAGTTCCAACCTACATAGTCTGCAGCGAATTAAATCTCCAGTTTTAATCCAGTAGATGAGTTGCAACAAGAAACAGCATGCGATAATGATGATAGTACTTCCTCGATTATGTCACTGCAATACATTTTTATAATATGAATTTGTTGGTCTTTTCAGTAAAATATTTTGTCATAAAATTTTTCTTTGAAAAATATAGTAGTAGTAGTTTGAAAAAATTTGAGCTTTGTACTTCAGATAGTCGGTAATAAAAGTTTCGTGCATATTTTCAATTCTTGGATTTCGTTGTCCATGACGTGTCCGTTAATTAACTTAATATAATTATTTCACTACGCCTCGGAACACAAAACGTTTTATGGGTAAAAACGTAAAAGTTTTACTTTATAACCTAAACCGGTTTTCACTTTTAAAAAGCTTCTTCAGAGGTTCGCCTTAAAAACCTCTGAAGAAGCTTTTTAAAAGTGAAACCCAGTTCAGGTTATAAGGTAAAACTTTTACGTTTTTACCCATAAAAAGCTTTGTGTTCCGAGTCGTAGTCAAATAATTATATATAGGCCTATATTTTCAAGTCTTTGTTTTTACCAGTAGGCAGCGCGTAGCTTGGCACTTGTATTATATACAGCTATAAAATAAGACCGAGAGAACAACACAATGTACGCGACACTGCAGTAACATACGTATCTTGGCCAAGCTAGTTATTTTCATAACTTAACTTATTTACTCATTATCAACATTATTTTAAGCTACTATAAATAAATATATAAAATGTGTAAATGTGGCAAATTGTTGGTGATTTCAAATAATGCAGATGTGACCAAACTGCAAAGTTTACAAAACTACAAAATATTTATGTAGGTGCTATAAGTGCACTGTGATTTTGGAAAGTAGAAATCCAAATCTCTCACTTGAAGAAATACAAAATTTCAGAGTAAATTGCTTAAACTTTTATCTTGAATGAGCACACCTTTTACAGCCGATTTCCTTTTAACAATTTAAAGCCTAAACCGTCTAGAATTTCTAGATAGGAAAAATATTAATGATATTTGGTCACTGGTTTCAGCAGCAGCAGAAGCCTTTGAGAAAAGTATTGCGTGCTTCAAAAGCAATGCCATCTTTTTTTCTTACGTAATTGTGTAGTATATAGCAAGCTTTAATAATAGCGTCACAGAAGTTAGTGTTAACATGAGTGGTCAGTGAAAAATTCGCCATTTGTTTGCTAAAATCCCAAAGGTACATTCAACCATCCTACATGCCCTTGATAGTCTGTAATTCAAGATACGCTTAATTACAGTTAAATTTTGCCTGGCATATGGTCTCAAAATTTGACTTGAGTTTGCAAAAGCCTCATCTCCAACGAGTACGAATGGCATAGGTGTTCCCTCATTGTCATGAGGTAACTTTCTTGCATTTGGTGTATTCACTTTACCTTTCGACAATAAACTTCAAAACTTTGAGTTCTGGAAAATGAATTAATCGCTGCATGATCCGAATGATCCAACATCAATCGCTGTAAAGCAATAGTCTGCATCAGTTATGGCCATCAAAACGCTAGAAAAATATCGGTATGGAGAACAATACATGACTTCCATATTCTAAGATTTATATTTAAAATCATTTTCAGCCAAACAGCTAGGGAAGGAATTTTAACAAAAAAATACTTCTTTGTAGCCAATAACGTAGTACACATATAAAAAAAAATTATCCCCTCCCCCTTCAACTATAATTTTGATTTATAGAAAATTACCCCCAGCCCGTTCAACTAGCCTCTTCATTTATAGATATTTCATCTACGTTTCTACAGTGGATTATTAAGATCTTATCAGGATACTTTATCAAAATTAAGTACTTTACTCATGTTACAACAAAAAATGTTTCAGGTAAACCTGCCCTTTCCCCGTAACCGATCTTCACCAAAATCAACAGACATTGAGTTCTCTATAGCTCAGGCACATATGTAAAAAATTATTTGATTCTGTTTGAATTTACGTCAGTTATGGTTCGTCATATAAAAAATTACCCATGTTAAAACATAAAACATGAGATTTATAAAACATATCTAAGATTTATATTTAAAATCATTTTTGAAATAAAATATTTTCATAGAACCTACTAACGCTGGGGAAATCTGAGGAGCCAATCAGAGTTGGGCCTACCTGTCACTCTGCTGAATTTGGTGGAAAGCCCTGTCACTGTCGTCAAGTCCCCACCTCAATGAAGAACCCATTGTTTTATAAAAATATATTTAAATTTTGAAAACTGAAAATTCTTTTCTTGTAAATATTTATATTTTATAATCAAAATGACTTTATTTTTGTTACCTGGCAACAAAATTATTTTATTTTCAACAATTACCATTGTTTCAAAAAGTTTAAATAAATTTTCAAGTACTTTACTCTTGTTAAAACGTAAAAGGTTGCAGGTAAACTACCCCTTCCCCTTAACCGATCTTCACCAAAATCGAAAGTCCTTGAGACCTCTACAATTCAGGGACGTATGCAAAAAATTATTTGATTCTGTTTGAATTTGCGGCAGTTATCGTTTGCCGTAGAAAAAAAACGTTGCAGGTAAACTACCCCTTCCCCTCAACCGATCTTCACCAAAAACAATAGGTCTTGAGTACTCTACAAATCAGGGCTGTATGCAGAAAATTATTTGATTCTGTTTGAACTTGCGGCTGTTATCGTTTGCCATAGAAAATACCCTTGTTAAAAAAACGTTGCAGGTAAACTACCCCTTTCCCTTAACCGATCTTCACCAAAAACAACAGGTCTTGAGAACTCTACAATTTAGGGCTGTATGCAAATAATCTTTTGATTCTGTTTGAATTTGCGGCTGTTATCGTTTGCCATAGGAAATACCCTTGTTAAAACATAAAACGATACAGGTAAACTACCCCTTTCCCTTAACCGATCTTCACCAAAAACAATAGGTCTTGAGAACTCTACAATTCAGGGCTGTATGCGAAAAATTATTTGATTCTGTTTGAATTTGCGGCAGTTATCGTTTGCCATAGAAAAAAAATCTACAGACAGACAGACACACACACACACACAGACACTTTTCGGAAAACGACTTTTTTTCATGTTTTGAGTGTAGTAGAATCAGAATCTGCAATAATCTCGAACACGAATTTTTTTGCCATCACCATACTTCCATTCCTTAAGGAATATGGAAGTAAAAAGATTAGTAATTAAGAAAGTCAGAGCCACTGTTAGCTGGATTTTTAATTTAAAAATGTTTGCCATCAGCGGCACCAATGCAGTTTGGAAATTGTGTTCGCTCGTAAAACTCATTCGCAATTTTTAACCAACCTTGGCAGTCTTTAGGAGGCATGTACTCAAGTAGTAGACATTCCCAAATAGCATCACATGTATCTCTAACTATTACTCGAATAGTTGAAGCACCCAATATGTATTCGTAATGGAGGGATACAAAACTATTTCCGGTTGCATAATGTTTAAAATAATGAATGAAAATATATATTTAAGAAAATAATATTTAAGAAAGTAGTATGAAAATAATATTTATGAAGATATAAAACATTTTATTTTTTATAAACTGTCCGTTAATTGTAGAATTGTATGCTTTTCAGGGAAGGAGCTGCAAAAAAAATGGAAAAACTAGAGAACATGTTTCAAGAAAGAGTACAATGAACAAACAAAAATCAAATCTGGATCTGGTGCCAACAGAAAAAGGCGTAAATACGTTTATTTTGACCACTTGCTATTTCTGATACCAACAGTTTAATTGTTGAAGGACGATCAACTACGAGTAACTTGGATTCGCCGATCAGTGAGCCCGAAGACAACTTGGAAGATGCGGATGTAGAATCGGTTCAAATTCAGCAACCAATAACAGATTCATTCGAAACACCAACCGGTAGAAAAATGTCAAAAAAGAATTCTAAGAGAAACTACCAGGAGTCTTTACTAAAAATCTTGCAGAAGAAGAAATGTGATGACAAAGAAAACGATGAAGACAAATATTTTTTACTCTCGTTGTTGCCCACATTGAAATCATTCTATCATGATCAAAAATTCGACGCGAAGATAGAAATAATGAATGTGCTGCATCGTATCCGCGGGTATGGTAACATGGCTACACGACATGAGCAACCTAACTTATATTTCAGCAATCCACCTGTAATGAGAGCTCCATCCTCATATCCACAACAACATATGAATCAGCCCGTGTCATTTACATCAGATCCATCCGCATTTCCACAGCAGTATATGAACCTATCTACGTCAACTACACCTTCTACATCTGCATTTCCACAGCACCATATGAACCTATCTATGCCATCTACACCTTCTGCATCCCTATTTCCACAGTGGCAGTTCCAACCTACATAGTCTGCAGCGAATTAAATCTCCAGTTTTAATCCAGTAGATGAGTTGCAACAAGAAACAGCATGCGATAATGATGATAGTACTTCCTCGATTATGTCACTGCAATACATTTTTATAATATGAATTTGTTGGTCTTTTCAGTAAAATATTTTGTCATAAAATTTTTCTTTGAAAAATATAGTAGTAGTAGTTTGAAAAAATTTGAGCTTTGTACTTCAGATAGTCGGTAATAAAAGTTTCGTGCATATTTTCAATTCTTGGATTTCGTTGTCCATGACGTGTCCGTTAATTAACTTAATATAATTATTTCACTACGCCTCGGAACACAAAACGTTTTATGGGTAAAAACGTAAAAGTTTTACTTTATAACCTAAACCGGTTTTCACTTTTAAAAAGCTTCTTCAGAGGTTCGCCTTAAAAACCTCTGAAGAAGCTTTTTAAAAGTGAAACCCAGTTCAGGTTATAAGGTAAAACTTTTACGTTTTTACCCATAAAAAGCTTTGTGTTCCGAGTCGTAGTCAAATAATTATATATAGGCCTATATTTTCAAGTCTTTGTTTTTACCAGTAGGCAGCGCGTAGCTTGGCACTTGTATTATATACAGCTATAAAATAAGACCGAGAGAACAACACAATGTACGCGACACTGCAGTAACATACGTATCTTGGCCAAGCTAGTTATTTTCATAACTTAACTTATTTACTCATTATCAACATTATTTTAAGCTACTATAAATAAATATATAAAATGTGTAAATGTGGCAAATTGTTGGTGATTTCAAATAATGCAGATGTGACCAAACTGCAAAGTTTACAAAACTACAAAATATTTATGTAGGTGCTATAAGTGCACTGTGATTTTGGAAAGTAGAAATCCAAATCTCTCACTTGAAGAAATACAAAATTTCAGAGTAAATTGCTTAAACTTTTATCTTGAATGAGCACACCTTTTACAGCCGATTTCCTTTTAACAATTTAAAGCCTAAACCGTCTAGAATTTCTAGATAGGAAAAATATTAATGATATTTGGTCACTGGTTTCAGCAGCAGCAGAAGCCTTTGAGAAAAGTATTGCGTGCTTCAAAAGCAATGCCATCTTTTTTTCTTACGTAATTGTGTAGTATATAGCAAGCTTTAATAATAGCGTCACAGAAGTTAGTGTTAACATGAGTGGTCAGTGAAAAATTCGCCATTTGTTTGCTAAAATCCCAAAGGTACATTCAACCATCCTACATGCCCTTGATAGTCTGTAATTCAAGATACGCTTAATTACAGTTAAATTTTGCCTGGCATATGGTCTCAAAATTTGACTTGAGTTTGCAAAAGCCTCATCTCCAACGAGTACGAATGGCATAGGTGTTCCCTCATTGTCATGAGGTAACTTTCTTGCATTTGGTGTATTCACTTTACCTTTCGACAATAAACTTCAAAACTTTGAGTTCTGGAAAATGAATTAATCGCTGCATGATCCGAATGATCCAACATCAATCGCTGTAAAGCAATAGTCTGCATCAGTTATGGCCATCAAAACGCTAGAAAAATATCGGTATGGAGAACAATACATGACTTCCATATTCTAAGATTTATATTTAAAATCATTTTCAGCCAAACAGCTAGGGAAGGAATTTTAACAAAAAAATACTTCTTTGTAGCCAATAACGTAGTACACATATAAAAAAAAATTATCCCCTCCCCCTTCAACTATAATTTTGATTTATAGAAAATTACCCCCAGCCCGTTCAACTAGCCTCTTCATTTATAGATATTTCATCTACGTTTCTACAGTGGATTATTAAGATCTTATCAGGATACTTTATCAAAATTAAGTACTTTACTCATGTTACAACAAAAAATGTTTCAGGTAAACCTGCCCTTTCCCCGTAACCGATCTTCACCAAAATCAACAGACATTGAGTTCTCTATAGCTCAGGCACATATGTAAAAAATTATTTGATTCTGTTTGAATTTACGTCAGTTATGGTTCGTCATATAAAAAATTACCCATGTTAAAACATAAAACATGAGATTTATAAAACATATCTAAGATTTATATTTAAAATCATTTTTGAAATAAAATATTTTCATAGAACCTACTAACGCTGGGGAAATCTGAGGAGCCAATCAGAGTTGGGCCTACCTGTCACTCTGCTGAATTTGGTGGAAAGCCCTGTCACTGTCGTCAAGTCCCCACCTCAATGAAGAACCCATTGTTTTATAAAAATATATTTAAATTTTGAAAACTGAAAATTCTTTTCTTGTAAATATTTATATTTTATAATCAAAATGACTTTATTTTTGTTACCTGGCAACAAAATTATTTTATTTTCAACAATTACCATTGTTTCAAAAAGTTTAAATAAATTTTCAAGTACTTTACTCTTGTTAAAACGTAAAAGGTTGCAGGTAAACTACCCCTTCCCCTTAACCGATCTTCACCAAAATCGAAAGTCCTTGAGACCTCTACAATTCAGGGACGTATGCAAAAAATTATTTGATTCTGTTTGAATTTGCGGCAGTTATCGTTTGCCGTAGAAAAAAAAACGTTGCAGGTAAACTACCCCTTCCCCTCAACCGATCTTCACCAAAAACAATAGGTCTTGAGTACTCTACAAATCAGGGCTGTATGCAGAAAATTATTTGATTCTGTTTGAACTTGCGGCTGTTATCGTTTGCCATAGAAAATACCCTTGTTAAAAAAACGTTGCTGGTAAACTACCCCTTTCCCTTAACCGATCTTCACCAAAAACAACAGGTCTTGAGAACTCTACAATTTAGGGCTGTATGCAAATAATCTTTTGATTCTGTTTGAATTTGCGGCTGTTATCGTTTGCCATAGGAAATACCCTTGTTAAAACATAAAACGATACAGGTAAACTACCCCTTTCCCTTAACCGATCTTCACCAAAAACAATAGGTCTTGAGAACTCTACAATTCAGGGCTGTATGCGAAAAATTATTTGATTCTGTTTGAATTTGCGGCAGTTATCGTTTGCCATAGAAAAAAAATCTACAGACAGACAGACAGACACACACACACACACACACACACTTTTCGGAAAACGACTTTTTTTCATGTTTTGAGTGTAGTAGAATCAGAATCTGCAATAATCTCGAACACGATTTTTTTTGCTATCACCATACTTCCATTCCTTAAGGAATATGGAAGTAAAAAGATTAGTAATTAAGAAAGTCAGAGCCACTGTTAGCTGGATTTTTAATTTAAAAATGTTTGCCATCAGCGGCACCAATGCAGTTTGGTAATTGTGTTCGCTCGTAAAACTCATTCGCAATTTTTAACCAACCTTGGCAGTCTTTAGGAGGCATGTACTCAAGTAGTAGACATTCCCAAATAGCATCACATGTATCTCTAACTATTACTCGAATAGTTGAAGCACCCAATATGTATTCGTAATGGAGGGATACAAAACTATTTCCGGTTGCATAATGTTTAAAATAATGAATGAAAATATATATTTAAGAAAATAATATTTAAGAAAGTAGTATGAAAATAATATTTATGAAGATATAAAACATTTTATTTTTTATAAACTGTCCGTTAATTGTAGAATTGTATGCTTTTCAGGGAAGGAGCTGCAAAAAAAATAGAAAAACTAGAGAACATGTTTCAAGAAAGAGTACAATGAACAAACAAAAATCAAATCTGGATCTGGTGCCAACAGAAAAAGGCGTAAATACGTTTATTTTGACCACTTGCTATTTCTGATACCAACAGTTTAATTGTTGAAGGACGATCAACTACGAGTAACTTGGATTCGCCGATCAGTGAGCCCGAAGACAACTTGGAAGATGCGGATGTAGAATCGGTTCAAATTCAGCAACCAATAACAGATTCATTCGAAACACCAACCGGTAGAAAAATGTCAAAAAAGAATTCTAAGAGAAACTACCAGGAGTCTTTACTAAAAATCTTGCAGAAGAAGAAATATGATGACAAAGAAAACGATGAAGACAAATATTTTTTACTCTCGTTGTTGCCCACATTGAAATCATTCTATCATGATCAAAAATTCGACGCGAAGATAGAAATAATGAATGTGCTGCATCGTATCCGCGGGTATGGTAACATGGCTACACGACATGAGCAACCTAACTTATATTTCAGCAATCCACCTGTAATGAGAGCTCCATCCTCATATCCACAACAACATATGAATCAGCCCGTGTCATTTACATCAGATCCATCCGCATTTCCACAGCAGTATATGAACCTATCTACGTCAACTACACCTTCTACATCTGCATTTCCACAGCACCATATGAACCTATCTATGCCATCTACACCTTCTGCATCCCTATTTCCACAGTGGCAGTTCCAACCTACATAGTCTGCAGCGAATTAAATCTCCAGTTTTAATCCAGTAGATGAGTTGCAACAAGAAACAGCATGCGATAATGATGATAGTACTTCCTCGATTATGTCACTGCAATACATTTTTATAATATGAATTTGTTGGTCTTTTCAGTAAAATATTTTGTCATAAAATTTTTCTTTGAAAAATATAGTAGTAGTAGTTTGAAAAAATTTGAGCTTTGTACTTCAGATAGTCGGTAATAAAAGTTTCGTGCATATTTTCAATTCTTGGATTTCGTTGTCCATGACGTGTCCGTTAATTAACTTAATATAATTATTTCACTACGCCTCGGAACACAAAACGTTTTATGGGTAAAAACGTAAAAGTTTTACTTTATAACCTAAACCGGTTTTCACTTTTAAAAAGCTTCTTCAGAGGTTCGCCTTAAAAACCTCTGAAGAAGCTTTTTAAAAGTGAAACCCAGTTCAGGTTATAAGGTAAAACTTGTCGTTTTTACCCATAAAAAGCTTTGTGTTCCGAGTCGTAGTCAAATAATTATATATATATTTTCAAGTCTTTGTTTTTACCAGTAGGCAGCACGTAGCTCGGCACTTGTATTATATACAGCTATAAAATAAGACCGAGAGAACAACACAATGTACGCGACACTGCAGTAACATACGTATCTTGGCCAAGCTAGTTATTTTCATAACTTAACTTATTTACTCATTATAAACATTATTTTAAGCTACTATAAATAAATATATAAAATGTGTAAATGTGGCAAATTGTTGGTGATTTCAAATAATGCAGATGTGACCAAACTGCAAAGTTTACAAAACTACAAAATATTTATGTAGGTGCTATAAGTGCACTGTGATTTTGGAAAGTAGAAATCCAAATCTCTCACTTGAAGAAATACAATATTTCAGATTAAATTGCTTAAACTTTTATCTTGAATGAGCACACCTTTTACAGCCGATTTCCTTTTAACAATTTAAAGCCTAAACCGTCTAGAATTTCTAGATAGGAAAAATATTAATGATATTTGGTCACTGGTTTCAGCAGCAGCAGAAGCCTTTGAGAAAAGTATTGCGTGCTTCAAAAGCAATGCCATCTTTTTTTCTTACGTAATTGTGTAGTATATAGCAAGCTTTAATAATAGCGTCACAGAAGTTAGTGTTAACATGAGTGGTCAGTGAAAAATTCGCCATTTGTTTGCTAAAATCCCAAAGGTACATTCAACCATCCTACATGCCCTTGATAGTCTGTAATTCAAGATACGCTTAATTACAGTTAAATTTTGCCTGGCATATGGTCTCAAAATTTGACTTGAGTTTGCAAAAGCCTCATCTCCAACGAGTACGAATGGCATAGGTGTTCCCTCATTGTCATGAGGTAACTTTCTTGCATTTGGTGTATTCACTTTACCTTTCGACAATAAACTTCAAAACTTTGAGTTCTGGAAAATGAATTAATCACTGCATGATCCGAATGATCCAACATCAATCGCTGTAAAGCAATAGTCTGCATCAGTTATGGCCATCAAAACGCTAGAAAAATATCGGTATGGAGAACAATACATGACTTCCATATTCTAAGATTTATATTTAAAATCATTTTCAGCCAAACAGCCAGGGAAGGAATTTTAACAAAAAAATACTTCTTTGTTGCCAATAACGTAGTACACATATAAAAAAAAATTATCCCCTCCCCCTTCAACTATAATTTTGATTTATAGAAAATTACCCCCAGCCCGTTCAACTAGCCTCTTCATTTATAGATATTTCATCTACGTTTCTACAGTGGATTATTAAGATCTTATCAGGATACTTTATCAAAATTAAGTACTTTACTCATGTTACAACAAAAAATGTTTCAGGTAAACCTGCCCTTTCCCCGTAACCGATCTTCACCAAAATCAACAGACATTGAGTTCTCTATAGCTCAGGCACATATGTAAAAAATTATTTGATTCTGTTTGAATTTACGTCAGTTATGGTTCGTCATATAAAAAATTACCCATGTTAAAACATAAAACATGAGATTTATAAAACATATCTAAGATTTATATTTAAAATCATTTTTGAAATAAAATATTTTCATAGAACCTACTAACGCTGGGGAAATCTGAGGAGCCAATCAGAGTTGGGCCTACCTGTCACTCTGCTGAATTTGGTGGAAAGCCCTGTCACTGTCGTCAAGTCCCCACCTCAATGAAGAACCCATTGTTTTATAAAAATATATTTAAATTTTGAAAACTGAAAATTCTTTTCTTGTAAATATTTATATTTTATAATCAAAATGACTTTATTTTTGTTACCTGGCAACAAAATTATTTTATTTTCAACAATTACCATTGTTTCAAAAAGTTTAAATAAATTTTCAAGTACTTTACTCTTGTTAAAACGTAAAAGGTTGCAGGTAAACTACCCCTTCCCCTTAACCGATCTTCACCAAAATCGAAAGTCCTTGAGACCTCTACAATTCAGGGATGTATGCAAAAAATTATTTGATTCTGTTTGAATTTGCGGCAGTTATCGTTTGCCGTAGAAAAAAAAACGTTGCAGGTAAACTACCCCTTCCCCTCAACCGATCTTCACCAAAAACAATAGGTCTTGAGTACTCTACAAATCAGGGCTGTATGCAGAAAATTATTTGATTCTGTTTGAACTTGCGGCTGTTATCGTTTGCCATAGAAAATACCCTTGTTAAAAAAACGTTGTAGGTAAACTACCCCTTTCCCTTAACCGATCTTCACCAAAAACAATAGATCTTGAGAACTCTACAATTTAGGGCTGCATGCAAATAATCTTTTGATTCTGTTTGAATTTGCGGCTGTTATCGTTTGCCATAGGAAATACCCTTGTTAAAACATAAAACGATACAGGTAAACTACCCCTTTCCCTTAACCGATCTTCACCAAAAACAATAAGTCTTGAGAACTCTACAATTCAGGGCTGTATGCGACAAATTATTTGATTCTGTTTGAATTTGCTGCTGTTATCGTTTGCCAAAAAAAAAATTCCCTTGATAAAAAAAACGGTTGCAGGTAAACTACCCCTTTCCCTCAACCGATCTTCACCAAAAACAATAGGTCGCGAGTACTCTACAAATCAGGGCTGTATGCAAAAAATTATTTGATTCTGTTTGAATTTGCGGCAGTTATCGTTTGCCATAGAAAAAAAATCTACAGACAGACAGACACACAGACAGACACACACACACACAGACACTTTTCGGAAAACGACTTTTTTTCATGTTTTGAGTGTAGTAGAATCAGAATCTGCAATAATGTCGAACACGATTTTTTTTGCCATCACCATACTTCCATTCCTTAAGGAATATGGAAGTAAAAAGATTAGTAATTAAGAAAGTCAGAGCCACTGTTAGCTGGATTTTTAATTTAAAAATGTTTGCCATCAGCGGCACCAATGCAGTTTGGAAATTGTGTTCGCTCGTAAAACTCATTCGCAATTTTTAACCAACCTTGGCAGTCTTTAGGAGGCATGTACTCAAGTAGTAGACATTCCCAAATAGCATCACATGTATCTCTAACTATTACTCGAATAGTTGAAGCACCCAATATGTATTCGTAATGGAGGGATACAAAACTATTTCCGGTTGCATAATGTTTAAAATAATGAATGAAAATATATATTTAAGAAAATAATATTTAAGAAAGTAGTATGAAAATAATATTTATGAAGATATAAAACATTTTATTTTTTATAAACTGTCCGTTAATTGTAGAACTGTATGCTTTTCAGGGAAGGAGCTGCAAAAAAAATGGAAAAACTAGAGAACATGTTTCAAGAAAGAGTACAATGAACAAACAAAAATCAAATCTGGATCTGGTGCCAACAGAAAAAGGCGTAAATACGTTTATTTTGACCACTTGCTATTTCTGATACCAACAGTTTAATTGTTGAAGGACGATCAACTACGAGTAACTTGGATTCGCCGATCAGTGAGCCCGAAGACAACTTGGAAGATGCGGATGTAGAATCGGTTCAAATTCAGCAACCAATAACAGATTCATTCGAAACACCAACCAGTAGAAAAATGTCAAAAAAGAATTCTAAGAGAAACTACCAGGAGTCTTTACTAAAAATCTTGCAGAAGAAGAAATATGATGACAAAGAAAACGATGAAGACAAATATTTTTTACTCTCGTTGTTGCCCACATTGAAATCATTCTATCATGATCAAAAATTCGACGCGAAGATAGAAATAATGAATGTGCTGCATCGTATCCGCGGGTATGGTAACATGGCTACACGACATGAGCAACCTAACTTATATTTCAGCAATCCACCTGTAATGAGAGCTCCATCCTCATATCCACAACAACATATGAATCAGCCCGTGTCATTTACATCAGATCCATCCGCATTTCCACAGCAGTATATGAACCTATCTACGTCAACTACACCTTCTGCATCCATATTTCCACAGTGGCAGATCCAACCTACATAGTCTGCAGCGAATTAAATCTCCAGTTTTAATCCAGTAGATGAGTTGCAACAAGAAACAGCATGCGATAATGATGATAGTACTTCCTCGATTATGTCACTGCAATACATTTTTATAATATGAATTTGTTGGTCTTTTCAGTAAAATATTTTGTCATAAAATTTTTCTTTGAAAAATATAGTAGTAGTAGTTTGAAAAAAATTTGAGCTTTGTAGTGCAGATAGTCGGTAATAAAAGTTTCGTGCATATTTTCAATTCTTGGATTTCGTTGTCCATGACGTGTCCGTTAATTAACTTAATATAATTATTTCACTACGCCTCGGAACACAAAACGTTTTATGGGTAAAAACGTAAAAGTTTTACTTTATAACCTAAACCGGTTTTCACTTTTAAAAAGCTTCTTCAGAGGTTCGCCTTAAAAACCTCTGAAGAATTTTTTTAAAAGTGAAACCCAGTTCAGGTTATAAGGTAAAACTTTTACGTTTTTACCCATAAAAAGCTTTGTGTTCCGAGTCGTAGTCAAATAATTATATATAGGGCTATATTTTCAAGTCTTTGTTTTTACCAGTAGGCAGCGCGTAGCTCGGCACTTGTATTATATACAGCTATAAAATAAGACCGAGAGAACAACACAATGTACGCGACACTGCAGTAACATACGTATCTTGGCCATGCTAGTTATTTTCATAACTTAACTTATTTACTCATTATAAACATTATTTTAAGCTACTATAAATAAATATATAAAATGTGTAAATGTGGCAAATTGTTGGTGATTTCAAATAATGCAGATGTGACCAAACTGCAAAGTTTACAAAACTACAAAATATTTATGTAGGTGCTATAAGTGCACTGTGATTTTGGAAAGTAGAAATCCAAATCTCTCACTTGAAGAAATACAATATTTCAGATTAAATTGCTTAAACTTTTATCTTGAATGAGCACACCTTTTACAGCCGATTTCCTTTTAACAATTTAAAGCCTAAACCGTCTAGAATTTCTAGATAGGAAAAATATTAATGATATTTGGTCACTGGTTTCAGCAGCAGCAGAAGCCTTTGAGAAAAGTATTGCGTGCTTCAAAAGCAATGCCATCTTTTTTTCTTACGTAATTGTGTAGTATATAGCAAGCTTTAATAATAGCGTCACAGAAGTTAGTGTTAACATGAGTGGTCAGTGAAAAATTCGCCATTTGTTTGCTAAAATCCCAAAGGTACATTCAACCATCCTACATGCCCTTGATAGTCTGTAATTCAAGATACGCTTAATTACAGTTAAATTTTGCCTGGCATATGGTCTCAAAATTTGACTTGAGTTTGCAAAAGCCTCATCTCCAACGAGTACGAATGGCATAGGTGTTCCCTCATTGTCATGAGGTAACTTTCTTGCATTTGGTGTATTCACTTTACCTTTCGACAATAAACTTCAAAACTTTGAGTTCTGGAAAATGAATTAATCACTGCATGATCCGAATGATCCAACATCAATCGCTGTAAAGCAATAGTCTGCATCAGTTATGGCCATCAAAACGCTAGAAAAATATCGGTATGGAGAACAATACATGACTTCCATATTCTAAGATTTATATTTAAAATCATTTTCAGCCAAACAGCCAGGGAAGGAATTTTAACAAAAAAATACTTCTTTGTTGCCAATAACGTAGTACACATATAAAAAAAAATTATCCCCTCCCCCTTCAACTATAATTTTGATTTATAGAAAATTACCCCCAGCCCGTTCAACTAGCCTCTTCATTTATAGATATTTCATCTACGTTTCTACAGTGGATTATTAAGATCTTATCAGGATACTTTATCAAAATTAAGTACTTTACTCATGTTACAACAAAAAATGTTTCAGGTAAACCTGCCCTTTCCCCGTAACCGATCTTCACCAAAATCAACAGACATTGAGTTCTCTATAGCTCAGGCACATATGTAAAAAATTATTTGATTCTGTTTGAATTTACGTCAGTTATGGTTCGTCATATAAAAAATTACCCATGTTAAAACATAAAACATGAGATTTATAAAACATATCTAAGATTTATATTTAAAATCATTTTTGAAATAAAATATTTTCATAGAACCTACTAACGCTGGGGAAATCTGAGGAGCCAATCAGAGTTGGGCCTACCTGTCACTCTGCTGAATTTGGTGGAAAGCCCTGTCACTGTCGTCAAGTCCCCACCTCAATGAAGAACCCATTGTTTTATAAAAATATATTTAAATTTTGAAAACTGAAAATTCTTTTCTTGTAAATATTTATATTTTATAATCAAAATGACTTTATTTTTGTTACCTGGCAACAAAATTATTTTATTTTCAACAATTACCATTGTTTCAAAAAGTTTAAATAAATTTTCAAGTACTTTACTCTTGTTAAAACGTAAAAGGTTGCAGGTAAACTACCCCTTCCCCTTAACCGATCTTCACCAAAATCGAAAGTCCTTGAGACCTCTACAATTCAGGGATGTATGCAAAAAATTATTTGATTCTGTTTGAATTTGCGGCAGTTATCGTTTGCCGTAGAAAAAAAAACGTTGCAGGTAAACTACCCCTTCCCCTCAACCGATCTTCACCAAAAACAATAGGTCTTGAGTACTCTACAAATCAGGGCTGTATGCAGAAAATTATTTGATTCTGTTTGAACTTGCGGCTGTTATCGTTTGCCATAGAAAATACCCTTGTTAAAAAAACGTTGTAGGTAAACTACCCCTTTCCCTTAACCGATCTTCACCAAAAACAATAGATCTTGAGAACTCTACAATTTAGGGCTGCATGCAAATAATCTTTTGATTCTGTTTGAATTTGCGGCTGTTATCGTTTGCCATAGGAAATACCCTTGTTAAAACATAAAACGATACAGGTAAACTACCCCTTTCCCTTAACCGATCTTCACCAAAAACAATAAGTCTTGAGAACTCTACAATTCAGGGCTGTATGCGACAAATTATTTGATTCTGTTTGAATTTGCTGCTGTTATCGTTTGCCAAAAAAAAAATTCCCTTGATAAAAAAAACGGTTGCAGGTAAACTACCCCTTTCCCTCAACCGATCTTCACCAAAAACAATAGGTCGCGAGTACTCTACAAATCAGGGCTGTATGCAAAAAATTATTTGATTCTGTTTGAATTTGCGGCAGTTATCGTTTGCCATAGAAAAAAAATCTACAGACAGACAGACACACAGACAGACACACACACACACAGACACTTTTCGGAAAACGACTTTTTTTCATGTTTTGAGTGTAGTAGAATCAGAATCTGCAATAATGTCGAACACGATTTTTTTTGCCATCACCATACTTCCATTCCTTAAGGAATATGGAAGTAAAAAGATTAGTAATTAAGAAAGTCAGAGCCACTGTTAGCTGGATTTTTAATTTAAAAATGTTTGCCATCAGCGGCACCAATGCAGTTTGGAAATTGTGTTCGCTCGTAAAACTCATTCGCAATTTTTAACCAACCTTGGCAGTCTTTAGGAGGCATGTACTCAAGTAGTAGACATTCCCAAATAGCATCACATGTATCTCTAACTATTACTCGAATAGTTGAAGCACCCAATATGTATTCGTAATGGAGGGATACAAAACTATTTCCGGTTGCATAATGTTTAAAATAATGAATGAAAATATATATTTAAGAAAATAATATTTAAGAAAGTAGTATGAAAATAATATTTATGAAGATATAAAACATTTTATTTTTTATAAACTGTCCGTTAATTGTAGAACTGTATGCTTTTCAGGGAAGGAGCTGCAAAAAAAAATGGAAAAACTAGAGAACATGTTTCAAGAAAGAGTACAATGAACAAACAAAAATCAAATCTGGATCTGGTGCCAACAGAAAAAGGCGTAAATACGTTTATTTTGACCACTTGCTATTTCTGATACCAACAGTTTAATTGTTGAAGGACGATCAACTACGAGTAACTTGGATTCGCCGATCAGTGAGCCCGAAGACAACTTGGAAGATGCGGATGTAGAATCGGTTCAAATTCAGCAACCAATAACAGATTCATTCGAAACACCAACCAGTAGAAAAATGTCAAAAAAGAATTCTAAGAGAAACTACCAGGAGTCTTTACTAAAAATCTTGCAGAAGAAGAAATATGATGACAAAGAAAACGATGAAGACAAATATTTTTTACTCTCGTTGTTGCCCACATTGAAATCATTCTATCATGATCAAAAATTCGACGCGAAGATAGAAATAATGAATGTGCTGCATCGTATCCGCGGGTATGGTAACATGGCTACACGACATGAGCAACCTAACTTATATTTCAGCAATCCACCTGTAATGAGAGCTCCATCCTCATATCCACAACAACATATGAATCAGCCCGTGTCATTTACATCAGATCCATCCGCATTTCCACAGCAGTATATGAACCTATCTACGTCAACTACACCTTCTGCATCCATATTTCCACAGTGGCAGATCCAACCTACATAGTCTGCAGCGAATTAAATCTCCAGTTTTAATCCAGTAGATGAGTTGCAACAAGAAACAGCATGCGATAATGATGATAGTACTTCCTCGATTATGTCACTGCAATACATTTTTATAATATGAATTTGTTGGTCTTTTCAGTAAAATATTTTGTCATAAAATTTTTCTTTGAAAAATATAGTAGTAGTAGTTTGAAAAAAATTTGAGCTTTGTAGTGCAGATAGTCGGTAATAAAAGTTTCGTGCATATTTTCAATTCTTGGATTTCGTTGTCCATGACGTGTCCGTTAATTAACTTAATATAATTATTTCACTACGCCTCGGAACACAAAACGTTTTATGGGTAAAAACGTAAAAGTTTTACTTTATAACCTAAACCGGTTTTCACTTTTAAAAAGCTTCTTCAGAGGTTCGCCTTAAAAACCTCTGAAGAATTTTTTTAAAAGTGAAACCCAGTTCAGGTTATAAGGTAAAACTTTTACGTTTTTACCCATAAAAAGCTTTGTGTTCCGAGTCGTAGTCAAATAATTATATATAGGGCTATATTTTCAAGTCTTTGTTTTTACCAGTAGGCAGCGCGTAGCTCGGCACTTGTATTATATACAGCTATAAAATAAGACCGAGAGAACAACACAATGTACGCGACACTGCAGTAACATACGTATCTTGGCCATGCTAGTTATTTTCATAACTTAACTTATTTACTCATTATAAACATTATTTTAAGCTACTATAAATAAATATATAAAATGTGTAAATGTGGCAAATTGTTGGTGATTTCAAATAATGCAGATGTGACCAAACTGCAAAGTTTACAAAACTACAAAATATTTATGTAGGTGCTATAAGTGCACTGTGATTTTGGAAAGTAGAAATCCAAATCTCTCACTTGAAGAAATACAAAATTTCAGAGTAAATTGCTTAAACTTTTATCTTGAATGAGCACACCTTTTACAGCCGATTTCCTTTTAACAATTTAAAGCCTAAACCGTCTAGAATTTCTAGATAGGAAAAATATTAATGATATTTGGTCACTGGTTTCAGCAGCAGCAGCAGCCTTTGAGAAAAGTATTGAAATAAACATGGTAAATCTAGTCAGGGAATAGACAGAGTTCTTAGGAATACAAATATTAATGTGTATTAATAATGTGTACTTAAATAATTTTGTGTCTTATCTATTTACTTTACCAGTTTAGTAATGGGTGTGTTGAAAGGATTTTTAGTGCAATCAGTGTTAATAAAAACAAAATCAGTTGGGTACTGAGACACTGTTTGGCCAGATGCATAGGAAAATCGTTCAAGCAAACAAAATAAATCCTGTTTCGATTGTCAAATGAGTCAATGCTGGTGAAACACAGCAACTATGTGTAGGCCTATGTGAACTAAAAACAGGTGTGAATGGGTGTAAATTGTTTTTGTGAATTAAACAATTGGAAAGGTGTTAAATATAGTGTAATGTGTGAATATTGACTCAAACCTATAACGAACTAAGTGTGTAAAAAGGATTTCAAAAACTACTGAGGCTGCAATTCAAAAACTATATCATTCTTGTAATAGTATTTAAATATTTAGAATATACTCAGACTCTATAAAATGAGACACTCTGCATAAAGTACACGAATGTGTGGGCATTTCGATGGCAAAGTGGGGAAATTTTGGGTACCCATGTGGGGAAAAGAGGACTGATTGACCTGGCAACACTGAGGCACGTTCCGTATCCAAACTCACTGAAGAAGGAGAACACCACTTCGAAACGTCGTCTGAGTGAATAAAACAAGTAAGTTTACAGTGAAAGTAACACCAATATTAATAATTATTATGTGTGTAAAGAAACAAGTGATGAACATTCAAAATACAAGGATAAATCCTTCTTACAGCCACAGCCAGTTTAGCACTAGAAACGAAATTAAACCAGAACGAAAAAACGCAAACTCACGTGCCGCATGACGACGGTTTGTCAATTACTGAAATACGTCTCAGAACGTCAACCAAACTTCACGTGACGGAAAAGAAAGATACAAACGGTGTCTCTAAACAACAACTAGAGAAACGAAAACATTAAGAGATATACATTATGAAAACAATGTTTTAGACACAAAGCATTGTTATGTTGTCATGTCTAATGTATGGCCTAATAAATGAAGCTACTTTTTAAAAATAAATCATTTATTTTACATTAGGCTGTGATAGTTTTAATAAGTACGATATAAGAACCTGTATGTATGAGTTTGTGTGTTTTATGTTTTCCGTTTCTGTAATTGTTGTTTAGAGACACCGTTTGTATCTTTCTTTTCCGTCACGTGAAGTTTGGTTGACGTTCTGAGACGTATTTCAGTAATTGACGAACCGTCGTCATGCGGCACGTGAGTTTTCATTTTTTCGTTCTGGTTTACTTTGGTTTCTAGTGCTATACGGGCTGTGCCTGTAAGAAGGTTTTATCCTTGCCCAAGGTTTAGACATGGTATATACTTTTAATTTAGTCCGAAATACAGGAATGGCAGTTGTAGAACCACTGAATTTTATTTTGTGAAATTTAATATTACATGTAGACCTTTTTCCCGGATACAGACATTTTATGAAATTAAGAAAATGTATATTGTTTCAAAAAAAATTTCTTATGTCACAGATTATTGGGCGAGGCAATTGTCGCCCGTCGATCTGTATCGTACATGTTTGTACATGTTTGTCGATTCATTCGAAACACCAACCGGTAGAAAAATGTCAAAAAAGAATTCTAAGAGAAACTACCAGGAGTCTTTATTAAAAATCTTGCAGAAGAAGAAAAATAATGACAAAGAAAACGATGAAGACAAATATTTTTTACTCTCGTTGTTGCCCACATTGAAATCATTCAATCACGATCAAAAATTCGACGCGAAGATAGAAATAATGAATGTGCTGCATCGTATCCGCGGGTATGGTAACATGGCTACACGACATGAGCAACCAAACTTATATTTCAGCAATCCACGTGTAATGAGAGCTCCATCCTCATATCCACAACAACATATGAATCAGCCTGTGTCATTTACATCAGATCCATCCACATTTCCACAGCAGTATATGAACCTATCTACGTCAACTACACCTTCTACATCTGCATTTCCACAGCACCATATGAACCTATCTACACCTTCTGCATCCCTATTTCCACAGTGGCAGATCCAACCTACATTGTCCGCAGCGAATTACATCTCCAGTTTTAATCCAGTAGAGGAGTTGCAACAATAAACAGCATGCGATAATGATGATAGTACTTCCTCGATTATGTCACTGTAATAAATTTTTAAAATTTGAATTTGTTGGTCTTTTGAGTAAAATATTTTGTTTTCTATATTTTTCTTTGAAAAAAATAGTAGTAGTAGTTTGAAAAAAATTTGAATTTTGTACTTCAGATAGTCAGTAATAAAAGTTTCGTGCATATTTTCAATTCTTGGATTTCGTTGTCCATGACGTGTGCGTTACTTAACTAAATATAATTATTTCACTACGACTCGGAACACAAAACTTTTTATGGGTAAAAACGTAAAATATTTCCTTATAACCTAAACCGGTTTTCACTTTTAAAAAGCTTCTTCAGAGGTTCGCCTTAAAAACCTCAAGAAGCTTTTTAAAAGTGAAACCCAGTTCAGGTTATAAGGTAAAACTTTTACGTTTTTACCCATAAAAAGTTTTGTGTTCCGAGTCGTAGTCAAATAATTATACATATATTTTCAAGTCTTTGTTTTTACCAGTAGGCAGCGCGTAGCTCGGCACTTGTATTATATACAGCTATAAAATAAGACCGAGAGAACAACACAATGTACGCGACACACGTATCTTGGCCAAGCTAGTTATTTTCATAACTTCACTTATTTACTCATTATCAACATTATTTTAAGCTACTTTAAATAAATATATAAAATGGTTATTGTTTTCGTTAATTCCTCAAAACAATCAGTTATTTGCCTCTCAGCTACATGGTTTTGGCATGAATATAATAGTACACTCGGAACACACCAAGTGCCGAGCTACGCGCCTTCCTCTCTCACGATTGGGCAATTTCGGTTCACCCCATATAACGCCGATAGTACTCCAGCACGTCGTGTCGAGCTTGCCGTTTTCGTAGCCGAGTACAGTAAAGTTCACTAGACATGAATCAACCGTTTTCGTGCTAACAGCGCATGTTACGAATTGCGCATGCGTCAGCAGAGAAACAAACACAGTTGCCTCGGAGACGGCTGTGGAGATTATTATGTGCGTACTTTTCAAAAAACATCAGTATTCATCGAGTGTAGGTTTAGTTTCATTTATGTAGTTTGTTGCTTTTTTTTCCGGTTTGTCGAGTGAAATGGATCAGTCTGGTTCACCGTCGACTTCTGTGCAAAGGAAAGTCATACATAGTCAGAGTCGGAAAATAATTTATAACGTTTACAAGTTTATGAAATCTGAAGGCAAAGAAACATCAGAAAGAAAATTACAGGAACGGGTGCTCAGGCGTGTGGTGTGTCCCAAAGTAGTGTTTTTAGAATCATTAAAGAAGCATCCGCGTATACGGGTGATACAAAATCTTTCAGCACTCCCCATAAAAACGCCCAAGAAAAAAAGTAAAAACCGATATAGACGATTTTGACAAGTGTACTATTCGACGAATTATTCACGACTGTCACACAACGGAAGGGGAAAGGCCAACATTAAAAGTTATTTTAAGAATTTTACGAGAACGAATTAATTATAATGGTAGTGTATCATCTAGTCTTAGACAAAATATTCGACAAATGGGATTTCGGTGGAAACGTGGTGAAAACAATAGAAAACTTTTAATAGAGAAACATGACACTATAAACTTAAGAGTAGATTTTATAAGAAAAATACAGCAGTAGAGAGGAGAACGGCGGGCCATAGTGTACACGGACGAAACCTATTTTCACAGTTCAACGTCAGTTACAAAAACGTGGTCAGACAGTGATAAAAGTGGCCTAAAAACTCCAATAAATAAAGGACAGCGGGTGGTTGTAGTTCATGCTGGTGGTGAAACTGGGTTTGTATCCAATGCTCTCTTAATGTTTAAATCGGGTTCCAAAAAAGGCGATTATCACAACGACATGAACTACGAAAATTATGAAAAGTGGGTGAGTGAAATGCTTATACCGAACTTGAATAAGAACAGTGTAGTAGTAATAGACAATGCCCCCTACCACAATGTACAATTAAATCCACCTCCAACATCATTAACAAAAAATGGAGACATGATTAAATGGTCACAGAACCATAACATTCCTTGTAGTCCATCTATGTTAAAACCTGAGCTCTATGCACTAATTAAGCAACAAAAACCAACATACAAAACTTTTAAAATAGATGCTATTTTGGCAAACCATGGACATTCCGTTTTACGACTTCCACCCTACCACCCGGATCTTAATCCTATTGAACTGATTTGGGCAACCGTGAAGGAGCGTGTTAAAAGAAAGAACGTGCATTTTTCTGTAGACAGTGTCATAAACTTAGCGAAAACAGAATTTGATTGTATGTATTTCTCCCGCAGGCTGGAGATCAAGATATGAACACGTCATGAAAATTGAAAACGACTAAGTGAGATCGGACCAAATAATGGATACTGTGACAGATCGTTTAGAAATTAATATTGGACGGGATAGCAGCAGTGAAGACGATTTTAGTGATAGTGATAGTAACAGTGCCGGAAATATTAGTGGGGTGGAAGAACTGACCTAAATAATTGTAATTGCACGTAAGTAAATAAACTCTATATTACTTAAATAGTTTTAGTCTAATAGTTGCATTAATATTGTCTCTCCTGTTATTTATGGATAGTTTACATCTGCTTGTTTAAAAAAACACACAGGCAGTCATTTCGCATCTGTTGTTGATGTTACTTACTCAAACAAATTAAGATGCCAGAGGAATATTACTACGCCCATTCCAAAATGTCTAGGCTCGAGTTTGGAGAAACATTGGAACAGACACAACACGCCAAGTCACTGTTTACAAAATAATGGCAGTATTAAGCATTTTATAACTGTGTGAAAGCTTTATTAGATCGTCTCTTTCTGTTGTGTCTGACGCTTGTTTCGTCTTAAAAAATGTCCACGTTTACTATCTGGTCGTGTCGTAATCGAAATCAAAACTTACCTACAACCAAATTTTTAGTATTTAGTAACTTAGTAAAAAAGTAGTGAATTAAATATAAAGCGTACTAAACTGTAAAAACCTTAAAAACAATTAAAAGAATAACAAAACAATTTGAAAATTATAAGAATAATTAGTTAGTAAAAAGTTAGGTAAGTTAGTAAAAAGTAAGTTACATATATGTGTGTGTGTGGTGTTGGTAGGGCTATAAAATTTAGTTGGGTAAATTTGGTAATATAGTTAAAAATGTAGCTAATGAAATATATAAAACAATAAACCCATAACAACGTTACAAATTAAAAATAAACAATTGAAAGCATTATAAGAACGCATAGACAATCCAAAATTAAGTAAATAAAGTTATAAAAATAATAAAACGTAAATTATTGTGAATCGACAAGGCAGTATAACTGCTTTATTTCAGCTGTCATTATAAGCGATATCAGTTTTTAAATTTTAGTACGTTTACAGGGAAAAACGTAAATTTTACTTTTCTTTCATCTTTAATTAAAGATGCGTAACTTCGGCACAATAGGTATAAAAATCGTAGTATTTTCAATTTTCCGCATTGCTAAGGCTTTCACGGCTGGCATCAACACTGTTGATATTACTTTCTGCCGGGCCATTAGGATGTGGCCTGCTGCTAATATTATCTGAAGCAATTTCCGCATTCCTAAGGATTTCACGGCTGGCATCAACTTTGTTGATATTACTTTCTGCCGGGCCATTAGGATGTGGCTTGCTGCTAATATTATCTGAAGCAATTTCCGCATTCCCAAGGCTTTCACGGCTGGCATCAACACTGTTGATATTACTTTCTGCCGGGCCATTAGGATGTGGCTTGCTGCTAATATTATCTGAAGCAATTTCCGCATTCCCAAGGCTTTCACGGCTGGCATCAACTTTGTTGATATTACTTTCTGCCGGGCCATTAGGATGTGGCTTGCTGCTAATATTATCTGAAGCAATTTCCGCATTCCCAAGGCTTTCACGGCTGGCATCAACACTGTTGATATTACTTTCTGCCGGGACATTAGGATGTAGCCTGCTGCTAACATTATCTGAAGCAATTTCCGCATTCCCAAGGCTTTCACGGCTGGCATCAACACTGTTGATATTACTTTCTGCCGGGCCATTAGGATGTAGCCTGCTGCTAATATTATCTGAAGCAATTTCCGCATTCCTAAGGATTTCACGGCTGGCATCAACTTTGTTGATATTACTTTCTGCCGGGCCATTAGGATGTGGCTTGCTGCTAATATTATCTGAAGCAATTTCCGCATTCCTAAGGATTTCACGGCTAGCATCAACTTTGTTGATATTACTTTCTGCCGGGCCATTAGGATGTGGCTTGCTGCTAATATTATCTGAAGCAATTTCCGCATTCCCAAGGCTTTCACGGCTGGCATCAACACTGTTGATATTACTTTCTGCCGGGCCATTAGGATGTGGCTTGCTGCTAATATTATCTGAAGCATTTCCGCATTCCCAAGGCTTTCACGGCTGGCATCAACTTTGTTGATATTACTTTCTGCCGGGCCATTAGGATGTGGCTTGCTGCTAATATTATCTGAAGCAATTTCCGCATTCCCAAGGCTTTCACGGCTGGCATCAACACTGTTGATATTACTTTCTGCCGGGCCATTAGGATGTAGCCTGCTGCTAACATTATCTGAAGCAATTTCCGCATTCCCAAGGCTTTCACGGCTGGCATCAACACTGTTGATATTACTTTCTGCCGGGCCATTAGGATGTAGCCTGCTGCTAATATTATCTGAAGCAATTTCCGCATTCTTAAGGATTTCACGGCTGGCATCAACTTTGTTGATATTACTTTCTGCCGGGCCATTAGGATGTGGCTTGCTGCTAATATTATCTGAAGCAATTTCCGCATTCCCAAGGCTTTCACGGCTGGCATCAACACTGTTGATATTACTTTCTGCCGGGCCATTAGGATGTGGCTTGCTGCTAACATTATCTGAAGCAATTTCCGCATTCCCAAGGCTTTCACGGCTGGCATCAACACTGTTGATATTACTTTCTGCCGGGCCATTAGGATGTGGCCTGCTGCTAACATTATCTGAAGCAATTTCCGCATTCCTAAGGCTTTCACGGCTTGCATCAACACTGTTGATATTGCTTTCTGCCGGGCCATTAGGATGTGGCCTGCTGCTAACATTATCTGAAGCAATTTCCGCATTCCTAAGGCTTTCACGGCTGGCATCAACACTGCTGATATTACTTTCTGCCGGGCCATTAGGCTGTGGCCTGCTGCTAATATTATCTGAAGCAATTTCCGCATTCCTAAGGCTTTCACGGCTGGCATCAACACTGTCGATATTACTTTCTGCCGGGCCATTAGGTTGTGGCTTGCTGCTAATATTATCTGAAGCAATTTCCGCATTCCCAAGGCTTTCACGGCTGGCATCAACACTGTCGATATTACTTTCTGCCGGGCCATTAGGATGTGGCCTGCTGCTAATATTATCTGAAGCAATTTCCGCATTCCCAAGGCTTTCACGGCTGGCATCAACACTGTTGATATTACTTTCTGCCGGGCCATTAGGATGTGGCCTGCTGCTAATATTATCTGAAGCAATTTCCGCATTCCTAAGGCTTTCACGGCTGGCATCAACACTGTCGATATTACTTTCTGCCGGGCCATTAGGATGTGGCTTGCTGCTAATATTATCTGAAGCAATTTCCGCATTCCCAAGGCTTTCACGGCTGGCATCAACACTGTTGATATTACTTTCTGCCGGGCCATTAGGATGTGGCCTGCTGCTAACATTATCTGAAGCAATTTCCGCATTCCTAAGGCTTTCACGGCTGGCATCAACACTGTCGATATTACTTTCTGCCGGGCCATTAGGATGTGGCTTGCTGCTAATATTATCTGAAGCAATTTCCGCATTCCCAAGGCTTTCACGGCTGGCATCAACACTGTCGATATTACTTTCTGCCGGGCCATTAGGATGTGGCCTGCTGCTAACATTATCTGAAGCAATTTCCGCATTCCCAAGGCTTTCACGGCTGGCATCAACACTGTTGATATTACTTTCTGCCGGGCCATTAGGATGTGGCCTGCTGCTAACATTATCTGAAGCAATTTCCGCATTCCCAAGGCTTTTCACGGTTGGCATCAACACTGTCGATATTACTTTCTGCCGGGCCATTAGGATGTGGCCTGCTGCTAATATTATCTGAAGCAATTTCCGCATTCCCAAGGCTTTCACGGCTGGCATCAACACTGTTGATATTACTTTCTGCCGGGCCATTAGGATGTGGCCTGCTGCTAATATTATCTGAAGCAATTTCCGCATTCCTAAGGCTTTCACGGCTGGCATCAACACTGTCGATATTACTTTCTGCCGGGCCATTAGGATGTGGCTTGCTGCTAATATTATCTGAAGCAATTTCCGCATTCCTGAGGCTTTCACGGCTGGCATCAACACTGTTGATATTACTTTCTGCCGGGCCATTAGGATGTGGCCTGCTGCTAATATTATCTGAAGCAATTTCCGCATTCCTGAGGCTTTCACGGCTGGCATCAACACTGTCGATATTACTTTCTACCGGGCCATTAGGATGTAGCCTGCTGCTAATATTATCTGAAGCAATTTCCGCATTCCTGAGGCTTTCACGGCTGGCATCAACACTGCTGATATTACTTTCTGCCGAGCCATTAGGATGTGGTCTGCTGCTAATATTATCTGAAGCAATTGCGGCATTCCTGAGGCTTTCACGGCTGGCATCAACACTGTCGATATTACTTTCTGCCGGGCCATTAGGATGTAGCCTGCTGCTAATATTATCTGAAGCAGTTGCCGCATTCCTGAGGCTTTCACGGCTGGCATGAACACTGCTGATATTACTTTCTGCCGGGCCATTAGGATGTAGCCTGCTGCTAATATTATCTGAAGCAATTTCCGCATTCCTGAGGCTTTCACGGCTGGCATCAACACTGCTGATATTACTTTCTGCCGGGCCATTAGGATGTAGCCTGCTGCTAATATTATCTGAAGCAGTTGCCGCATTCCTGAGGCTTTCAGGGCTGGCATCAACACTGCTGATATTACTTTCTGCCGGGCCATTAGGATGTGGTCTGCTGCTAATAATATCTGAAGCAATTTCCGCATTCCTGAGGCTTTCACGGCTGGCATCAACACTGTCGATATTACTTTCTGCCGGGCCATTAGGATGTAGCCTGCTGCTAACATTATCTGAAGCAATTTCCGCATTCCTGAGGCTTTCACGGCTGGCATCAACACTGCTGATATTACTTTCTGCCGGGCCATTAGGATGTAGCCTGCTGCTAATATTATCTGAAGCAATTTCCGCATTCCTGAGGCTTTCACGGCTGGCATCAACACTGCTGATATTACTTTCTGCCGGGCCATTAGGATGTGGTCTGCTGCTAATATTATCTGAAGCAATTGCCGCATTCCTGAGGCTTTCACGGCTGGCATCAACACTGTCCATATTACTTTCTGCCGGGCCATTAGGATGTAGCCTGCTGCTAATATTATCTGAAGCAGTTGCCGCATTCCTGAGGCTTTCACGGCTGGCATCAACACTGCTGATATTACTTTCTGCCGGGCCATTAGGATGTGGTCTGCTGCTAATATTATCTGAAACAATTTCCGCATTCCTGAGGCTTTCACGGCTGGCATCAACACTGCTGATATTACTTTCTGCCGGGCCATTAGGATGTGGTCTGCTGCTAATATTATCTGAAGCAATTTCCGCATTCTTGAGGCTTTCACGGCTGGCATCAACACTCCTGATATTACTTTCTGCCGGGCCATTAGGCTGTGGCCTGCTGCTAATATTATCTGAAGCAATTTCCGCATTCCTAAGGCTTTCACGGCTGGCATCAACACTGCTGATATTACTTTCTGCCGGGCCATTAGGCTGTGGCCTGCTGCTAATATTATCTGAAGCAATTTCCGCATTCCTGAGGCTTTCACGGCTGGCATCAACACTCCTGATATTACTTTCTGCCGGGCCATTAGGCTGTGGCCTGCTGCTAATATTATCTGAAGCAATTTCCGCATTCCTAAGGCTTTCACGGCTGGCATCAACACTGCTGATATTACTTTCTGCCGGGCCATTAGGCTGTGGCCTGCTGCTAATATTATCTGAAGCAATTTCCGCATTCCTAAGGCTTTCACGGCTGGCATCAACACTGTCGATATTACTTTCTGCCGGGCCATTAGGCTGTGGCCTGCTGCTAATATTATCTGAAGCAATTTCCGCATTCCTGAGGCTTTCACGGCTGGCATCAACACTCCTGATATTACTTTCTGCCGGGCCATTAGGCTGTGGCCTGCTGCTAATATTATTTGAAGCAATTTCCGCATTCCTAAGGCTTTCACGGCTGGCATCAACACTGCTGATATTACTTTCTGCCGGGCCATTAGGCTGTGGCCTGCTGCTAATATTATCTGAAGCAATTTCCGCATTCCTAAGGCTTTCACGGCTGGCATCAACACTGTCGATATTACTTTCTGCCGGGCCATTATGCTGTGGCCTGCTGCTAATATTATCTGAAGCAATTTCCGCATTCCTTAGGCTTTCACGGCTGGCATCAACACTGCTGATATTACTTTCTGCCGGGCCATTAGGATGTGGCCTGCTGCTAATATTATCTGAAGCAATTTCCGCATTCCTGAGGCTTTCACGGCTGGCATCAACACTGCTGATATTACTTTCTGCCGGGCCATTAGGATGTGGTCTGCTGCTATGTATGTAAACAGAAAATAACCTGTATACAAATTACGAATTCTTCACACACGCTTTTTAACACTTCAAAAACGAATTGTAATTAACTCTAATAGTATATAAGTACCATCAATGTAAGGTAGTGTACTTTATTATCATCTTATTAATATTTTTTCGTAACCAAAAGAACTCAGATTAAACGAACAGAAAGAGAATAAACACCAAACGACAGCCTTGTCGATTTAATAACGTTAATCAAATTTAGCCAACCTTGAGAAAAATTGTCTATTTATAGCCGGAGCAACTTTGTTTAATAACAGTATATAATTTGGTGTTGAATTGAATAACTGATAATTTCACGTTAATAAACTAGTACTGAGTAGTAATAACCGTCCTTTATTTCATTGTAAATTGCATTATAAAGTTTGTGTACATTAGCGACGAGCGAGATTGACGGCCAGCGTTAGACGTCGGCAGCACGGCGAACTACTAGCGAGATTCATACGCCCGCCAATTGCGAGGGTAATTTGAATCAGTGAACACCGTCTAGAACGACCGCTCGATTTCATTTTGTTTTAATTGTTTTCATAAACAATTTGGCGCCACCCGGGAATTAAAATTACTAATTAAAGGACAGGTAAGGTTTACACTCGCGAGATATTGGTACTGGTAATACGTGAGTTCGCGACGGACATCGTCAGCGTAACAAAAAGAAAAGTAAGTAAGTAAACATAAAGTAACGACTACAACGTGTGAGGCTAACACACGATAAAACACTCTTTTACAGAGACGAAAGAGACGACTCGTTACAATGTAAACAATTTCGTTATTTTTCTTTATAAAAATCGCAAGTTCTTTTAGTCTGCAAAATACACTTTAACTACAGAAATGCACTACTGTAATAATGAGTAGGCGGAGAATAAAAAATATTATTTGTTTCTTTAACATAACACAAAATTTGAACGATTGTTCATTACTTGAAATTGAGGTTAACTAGGGTTCATCGTAACCTTACTTATTTGATATTAATTGACTAATGCTTCCTTGAATGCATTACTTATTTTATATAACATTGTTATTAATTAAATTCAGTGATATTTTCATGAATTATCTCCTAAAAGTGGATGTAAACAAAGAACAGGTAATTAACAATCATCTACCACTAGGGTTAACTCGTATGTTACATTGAGTTAAGGTTCTACAATTAAACACAATAATAATCTAAAAATATTAAATGTTAGGGTACATTGGTTCCCTCATTGATTATTCAATGTCTTTTTATTAGATATTACAATTGATTTTAAGCTAGAAAGTCTACATTGTTATTAGTCAACGCTTTCGTTGCTTATTGTTTATTCAATTGGTAAATTCCCTTTTCTTATAGAAATAGGGTTATATTTTATTTAACTTGGATAAATAAAATTCGCTAGTAGCGTTCTTTATTTGATTAATTACTTTTTTATACAATATAATAACCACTGATACTTGCGTGTACCGTTGACTCGAAGTATCACTATCAAAAAACTTTTTTAATTTTCAAAAATTAAAAACACTTGAATTAATATTTATTAATTCTTTTCACACACTGCCTATACGCATGCACTCCGTTAAAGAACACTGTCAAAATAATACTTCGCTGTCCCTCTAATCGGACCTAACCTCAACTCGGAGTTTCGAGGTTAGTATGCGTTATCAGCTGTCGGCTATCAATTCAATGTTTGATGGTCACTCTGCCCACGTGGAGTCTGCCTCCATTGCTGGTGATGAACTGTTATTGTTACGTGTGTCGGGATTCGGCACTTCGTACTTTTTAATGAGCTCTGATTGGCTAATTGTCTTTATTTCGTGTACACTCGGCGAAGTTCGTCAAAATAGATGCGCAAGTAAGCGTTACTACGCTGGGGTTGAGAGTGTGATTTTCTGGTTACAAAGGCACGCGCACGGGCTTGCAGTTTATTAGTTTTTCTTATAAATCAAATAATTTATTTATAATTACACAGATAACATTTTTATCACTACCATTGTTTCTATCTTTTGATTACGAGTAATTTGCATACCCTTATCATATAGTTCTGATATGGGGTTGATAAAAACACACTTCGTATAAACTAATAATATCTCTTATGTTATATAATACATTAAATACATTGTTTTTATTCACTGTGTTTATGGTGAGAACTTATTAGTACTGTATTATGAACTTTTCACACATGGTTATTTACTTACAGTTACGAATTATTCATTTTCATAGGGTCAAACTCTAAGCCTATTATCACATTAATTATTTATTAATTAATTCATAATATTAGTTGTTGATAATGCAACTTTGTTATGGCCTATGCATAATCCACTGGTCATTACCACTTCTGATAGTGTCAGTTTTATTTATTACTGGTTTTTATTACTTTAATTACATTCCTTTTAATGAGTTTTTAGTACTCTTGAATGTTACATTTTTCGTGAGCTGTAATTCTTTCACATTTATCTCATTATTGTATTTTTATTTCTTATCAATATTTTGATAACACTGTTAGTACTGGGCAGTGGTTAATTCTGCCTTTATATTGACGATTACATTTGTTTGAAGTTACTCAGACTTCTTGCATCTAGTTGTTACTAGTGTTTACTTATTATTTGTTTTATTTTTATTAATTAGGTGGATATAACCCTTGAATTGTCTCATCTGAGCGTTATTCTGCATTATTCAGTGTTATAGGTTGAGTTCCTATTCTGTTATTACAAGTTTAAGTGATATTTTTGCTGTCTCAAGTAACCATTCTATGTGATGCATATGGTTATATTAATTTACATTTATTTAGCATTTATGTTTCTTTAACATATTATCTTTTGTACACTGAATGTTCCTTATAGTATCTAGTTATGTTATACTATAACACATTTTGGTTTAACATCCCTTTGGTTATAGTTTTCTACTGTTTTATTGAAATCTAGTTGGCCAGATTAGGTTATGTTCTAATTTGGTCTCTCAACAATGGCTGAGTGTCAGTTTCAATTTTCTACATAATGCATGATTTATTTATCCTTATCTAACACTGGCATATTATTGTTTATAGCTAGATTTCAATTTGGTTATTTTCACAATCTTTATTATTGATAATTAGTGGTCATTGACAATTTTAATTCCACTTTACAACTTTTTATTAGTACTTTGGACATTGTCTCTTTGTAATGTTTATACATCATTTAGTTATGTAATTACCATACTGGTACTCATTCTCCTTATTAAATTCTGTTTTCAATAGTTAATTTTATTGAGTTCTTTTTGTATTGTTCTGTTATTGAATGTATTTGATTAATAAGTAGGTCAATGTCAAGTCACAGCTTAGGGATTTAAATCATGTTGGTTGACTCACTTTTACTTTCTTTTTCAATAATAATACTGTTATTTTCATATGTTAATTTGTTCTCACTTATATTATCTCCCTTTGGCGTTTGACTTGATCAGGTTTTCACCTTATTGGCACTGATTCCTTCCTCACTCTTAATAAGTTTATTCTTGGTGTTGTTGTCATTGGTTTCCTTCTCACTGTTTGATCTATTGGGTAATTAGGTACATTGTCTTGTCATTAGTCTTGTCTTCTTTTCTTCAGTTGTACATTTACTTGTAAATCATAGTTTATTTTATTCCTCTATTTTGGTTATAATACTTCCTCTGTTCTTGATTGTAGGTTCAACTTTTGTAGATAGATTCATTTATAGTGGTTTTTAATCCATTTGTGATATGTTGGTGTTGGGTGTGTTATATGTACCATTACATATTGCCTCCTTACTAGAATTGATTATTTCTGAAATTCTCCTTTTGTATTGAAGAAATTATCAATTTTTATTTTATTCTTCTGCATAATACTTCTTCAGTGATGCTTGGTTATAAACTCTCTTTGTTCTTTTGGTAATGGGGTCCATAATTTCATAGGTGTTGTTCTGGTTATCTCTAATTATTGTATATGGTCCGATGTACAGCAGCAGAAACTTTTTTGCAATTCCTTCGATGGTACTTGGGAGTTCTCGGTTTTTTAATAGTACCTCCTCTCCTATTTTATACTTGATGATTTTAGGTTGTAGCTTTTTGTATTTCTCTCTTAGCTTTTCTGCTCGTTCTACTGTTTTGTTGTAGAATCTTATTTGGTCGAATTTATACTTATCACTCGGAGGAAAGCTTATCAACTCTGTAATTTCTCTGGGTGGTCTTCTCTCAAACATGGCTGTGAATGGGGTAGTGTCTATCGCTTGGTGATGTGCCAAGTTGATAAAATCTTCTGTAGATGGCATTTCCTCTGTTGTTGGTGACAGTAGGTTCTCAAAATTCTCCCTACTTCTCGGAGAACTCGTTCAGCTGGGTTGCTACTAGGGTAGTATACTGATGTCTTAAATGTTTTCACTCCATGGTTTAATAGTGTTTCCTTCCATCTCCTCCCCTTAAATTGAGTCCCATGATCCGTTATTATTGATCTTGGTGTTCCCACTTCTGTTATATATTTCTGGATAATTAATTCTAAAAGCTTCTTGGTTGTGGCTCTGTTAATTGGGTAGAGCTTAGTAAATTTTGTATAGTGGTCAAAGATTATGATAATGAATTTATATTGTCGTCTTCCCCCACTTCTTGGTAATGGACCATGTGGCTTTCTTGAAGCCTGGGTGGTGTAACATCACTGATTCTAAAAATTTGTCTTTGATTAGTTGGAAGGTGGTGTCCTGTTCTGGTCCCCACTTCCACTTGTCTTTGGATGATAGCTGGTGTGAAATTCTGATGTTAATTTGGAGTAATTGCTCTGACATTTTCTATAATAGTTGCAGATGCCTAAAAATGATTGTAACTGCTTCTTGTTCTTGGGCGTTGGGAATAGTTGTATTGACTCTATTTTCTCCTGTGATGGGGTGATTCCATTTTCTGATAGGTTGAAGCCCAGAAATTGTACTTCATCTGCGATGAACTTCGATTTTTCCAGCTTCAGTGTCACATTATTTTCTGCTAATTTTAATAATACTTGTTCAACCCTTCTGCAATGATCTTCCCAGTTGTCTGAAGTAATTAGCAGATCATCCACATATACGGTTGTAAATTGTAATGCTTCTTGTCCTAGAATTTTATCCATATATTTTTTGCAAATACAGTACTGCTACTGAATTTACAAGTCCAAATGGTAGCCTTTTAAATTGATAATTGCGCCCTTCAAATATGAATGCCATATATTTTCGGCTATTGGGGTGCAATTCCACTTGCCAATACCCGCAAACGGTGTCCCAGGTACTAATGAAACGTGTACCGTAAAACTTCTTGAGGATTTCTTCGATCTCTCCTGGTGATGTTCGATCGTTTATTATTATCTTGTTTATTTCCCTGGCGTCCAAGCATATTCTCACCTTGCCATTTTTCTTCGGTACTGCTACAATAGGATTGGTATATGGGGAATAACTGTATTCGATTATATCTTCTTCAATTAGTCTTTTAATCTCCGTTCAGACTGCTTCTTTTTGAGAGTAGGCAATAGGGTATGATTTCTTTTTAAAATCAACTGGTTCCTTAAACTTGATTTCGCACTGGAAATTCTTTATTTTTCCGGGAGTGTCTGAAAATACGTGCCGATATCGCTTATATATTGCGATCAATTCCTCTACCTGATCGTTGGTTATTAGTCCATCACTTTTAGCTGTTTGGAAATTTCGGATTTCTTCTAACTTCTCTTCACATAGGTCGTCCCTTTCGTCTTCATAATTAATTTCTTCTAAATATCACTATAATATTGACGACTCGGAACACTAAGTTTTTTATAAGTAAAAACGTAAAGTTTTACCTTACAGCCTAAACCGGCTTTCACCTATAGAAGGCTTCATCAGAGGCTGTCGTAAGTAGCGCTGTTCGTCTTGTTGTTGGCGACGAGATAGTGTTTCGAAAGATCGAAGCTGTGTGTGTGTGGTGAGATGTGTTCGAATAATGCGTGCGATTTGAATTGTGTCTGTTCGTTTAGGATGTCGTTTTTATTTGTTTTTGTGTGTTTGTATATTTCTAATTGTTCTAGAATGTCTAGTTTTCGGCCTTTTGTGTGTACGTGTAGTATGTTCATGTTATTGTCGATGTTTTTATATGTGTGGTTTGCTTCAATGAGGTGGTTTGCGAAGGTAGATTCTGTAGTGGTGTGGAGTGCTTTTGTGTGTTCAATGTATCTCTGTTTGAAGCTACGTCCTGTCTGGCCTATGTAGAATTTATTGCAATTTGAACAATTTAGTTTATATACACCGGGTAGATCGAATTTGTTTTGTGCTTTGGGCATGCGTTTTGATAGTGTGTGTTCTGTTTTGTTAGTAGTTTTGTAAGCGATTCTGTATCCTGCTTTTTTGAATTTGTGGGCAATTTTTTCTGTTTGTTTGTTGATGTATGTTAGTGTTATGAATTTGTTGTTTTCTGTCTTTGTCTGTTGTTTGTTTTGTGTTTTGTGTAGGAGTTTACTGACTATTGTTCTGTCATAACCGTTAGATTCTGCTAGATATTTTATCGTGTTTAGTTCGTCTTTGTAGTCTATTTCATCTAAGGGGATGTTGTTAAGTCTATGTATCATGGTTCTAAAAGCAGCTAGTTTGTGTTGTATTGGGTGATTGGAGGTGTTGTGTATTAGTGTGTCAGTTGTAGTTGGTTTTCTGTATATACTGAATTTGTGCCTGTGTTCTAGTTTTGTGATGGAGAGGTCTAAGAAGTTTATGGTATTGTTGTGTTCGTATTCGGCAGTGAAGGTTATGTTTTTATGTATTTTGTTTATGTGCGTTAGTAACTGTTCACATTGTCTTTTGTTTCCCCTGTATAGTATTAGAATGTCATCAGCGTATCTGTGCCAATATAGTATTTTATGTGAGTGTCTGTCATTGTTTGTGAGTATTTTTGTTTTTTTTTCTAAGTGTTGGAGGAAGACTTCTGCTAGAATGCTGGATATGGGGGAGCCCATGGGTAGGCCATCGTTCTGTGTGTAGTATTTATTGTTATAAGTAAAGTAGTTTTGTTTTGTGATAATGTTCAGAGTTTCTGTTATTTCATTGATAAGTTCATCTGGTGTGTTGTTCTGTTTGAGTTTGTTTTGTAGGATGGTGATAGTTTCAGAGATGGGGATGTTTGTGTACAGGTTTTTAATGTCAAAGGAGGCTAATGTGGCGTTATGGGGGATGTGTATGTCTTTTATTTTTGTTACTAGGTCAGTGTTGTTTTTTACTGCAATGTTGTTGTCTATTTGTGTGTGTTGTCTAATAATTTTGTCTAGATATTTTGCCAGTTTGTGTGCAGGGGCATTACGGTAGTTGATAATGGGGCGGATCGGAATGTCTTCTTTATGGATTTTGGGAAGAGCTTGGAGTGTAGGTGCTGATGGTCGGATTTGTTTCATGTAGGGCTTTTGTTTATGTGTCATAATGTGTTTGGCTTTGTTGACTATTTGTTTTACTGAGTTTTTGTATCTGTCGGTGGGGTCGTGTTTTAGTTCTGTGATGTTGTTCTGTTCCATGAAGTCTTGTACTTTTTTGTGTAGGTTGTCTGTGGGGATAATTACAGTCGTGTTGCCTTTGTCAGCTTTTACAAATGTGATGTTGTGTTTGTGTGCCTTTTCCCTCAGTTTGATGGCTGTGTGTATTTCTGAGTTGTGGTTGTTGTTGTCTGGTGTCTTATGTACTCCTATTGTGTTGTTTATATTATGTCTTAATGTGTCTTGATGTTCTGGTGCTGTGTTTTGTATATTTGTTTCTGTGTCAATTATGAGCTTTGTTAGTGTTTGGTTGTTATGTTTGTAATGTATGTTATGTTTTAGGCCTTTATCAAGGAGTGTTTGTTCGTTTTTTGTGAGTGTGACGTTCGTGAGGTTTAAACCTCAAGGAGGTTTTGAGTATACCTTGTTAGTAGTATAAAAGTGGGGGTACGAGAACACTTCCGGGTTCCGAACGAAAACACTACCGGGTTCCAGTTCATGACGTCATAGAGGCACTGGTAGCTGTTGTCCGAGCTGTCCATGTGACGTCGTATAACTAGCTGCCTAATCCGCTCAGCCAAATTATCCAGCAGATGCCGGTCGTGGACGGGCTGGATGTGGACAAGTTGTTGCCCTTCTTTAAGACCCTTCCAGTTATCAGACTTTCCTGGAATGTCGGACCGGACTCTCCTCGAGCTCGTTTACCCTTAATGTCGTGGCTCTATGGCTGAGAAGGTGGCTCACACACTGCGGTACGGGGGTAGCGTTGCGGCGTTCCACCGGGAGGTGATGGATTCGTTTGTGCCTGGGAGGTTAGAGTAGTTGAGACACAAGCATTTTTATCGTGTTCAGTCCAGGGGCGAGAGCTTGTCTGGTTTTGTACATAGTGTCCGAAATGCAGCGCGGATACTCGGGTTGGGGTTGTCAGAGGAGGAGATAGTACAGATAATTTTGGAAGGGGTAACCCCCCAAGAGAGGCTGAGATTGGTGTTCGCGGAAAGTCCGCGTCGCTTTGTAGATCTTGATAAATTGTGCGTGATGTCCCGGGCCATTCAGGGAAATGACGAGGCAAGGGGAGGTGGAAACATGGACATCCCATATTTTCCGAGGGGAGAGCGACGTGGCGGGCCCTCACATCCCCGACAGGCGCAGTCCACCAGCGAGAGAGGGAGCAGTGCTAGGGTTGTCTGTTATCGCTGTGATAGACCTGGGCATTTTGCCCGAAACTGTCCGCGAGGCCGTGTGCATCCAACACCTTCACCGCAGGGACCCTCCCCAAAAAACGAAGCTACAAGGGGAAGATAAATCGGAGGTCGCAGATCTTCTAAATTACTTACCTCCAGGCAAGTGGTAGGCCCCACGACTTCTGGCATCAAGGTCCTGCCAACCATCTCTAAGGACACTTCAGTATGCCCCTTCTTGTCGCTCGAGTTAAAAAGGGGTCAACTCAGAGCCTTAGTTGACTCTGGATCAGCCCGATCCATTATTTCATCTAGAGTGTGTGCGGACCTTGAGAAACAGGGCTTTATAAAAGGATCTGATCCGTCTTCGGTGGTATGCTGGACGGCATCCCGGGAAATTCGCCCATCTCCCGGGTGGTTTCCTTCAAATTTAAGATCGAGGGTTTTTCCTGGGTGTGGCGCTTTTTGGTTTCTCCGGCTCTGGGAGTTGGCTGTATTATAGGTGCCGACTTCATCTCTAAGAGTGGTCTCGTATTAGATATTCATGGGCACCAATGCTATTTCAAGTTCAATCGGGGAGTCGTCATTCCTTTCCTTGGATATCAGGGAGCTAGGGAAGGTATCCAAGAGATAGAGTGTCCCGATTCATTTAGAGACCATCTCACTCAGTCCCAGCTGCGCGCCGTAAATCAGTTGTGTGAGCAGTTCCCCACCGTGTTAACTCTTACCCTGGGGCTCACACACCTCTTGGAGTACAAAATCCGTCTTACGGACTCCAAGATAGTGCGCTCACACCCATACACGTTCGCTCCTCCGAAAATGGCTGTTCTGAGGGAGAAGGTTCAAGAATTGCTAGAGCAAGGGGTGATTGAGCCTTCCAATTCAAGCTATGCTACTCCAGCGCTTCTGGTTCCCAAGCCTGGGGGTAAACACCGAATGGTTATTGATTACCGTAAATTAAATGCTAATATTGAAGTGGATTCCGTTCCCCTTCCGGATCTACATTCTGCATTCGATTGGTTCAGTGAGGCCAAGTACTTCACCGTGATTGACCTCAATGCTGCATATCACCAGATCCCTTTGTCGAAGGAAAGTAGGCCATACACGGCGTTTTGTGTACCCTGGAATCTTTATCAATACACTAGGGTTCCCATGGGCCTGGCGGTGGAGGCCCAAACCCTCACTCGTCTACTTGACACCGTCTTTCATGACGTCAAGCTTAAGTTCGATTTCAACTATTTGGATGACTTGCTGGTACACAGTAAAACCTATGAGGAGCATTTGTGTCATCTGAGAGAGGTGATGTGCAGGTTGAGGAGTGCGGGCCTCACTGTAAATCCGGAGAAGGTTAAATTCGTACAAAAAAGTATTGTCTTTTTGGGACATCTCGTCTCACACAGGGGTGTCACTGTTGACCACGAGAGGACACAGGGCATCCGGGATTTTCCTCCTCCCAGGTATGCCAAGGGTATCGCTAGATTCGTTGGCATGGTGAATTTCTATCGGAGATTCATTCCCAATGCCGCGGAGATTGCCGCCCCCTTAAACGAACTAAGGAAAAAGGGGACTAAATTTGAATGGGGAAAGCGCCAACAGAAGGCCTTTGATACCCTTAAGGAAACTATCTTCTCCCCTCCTGTGTTATGGATGCCAGATTTTTCTAAACCTTTTGTCCTACAAACGGACGCGAGTTCGGTGGCGCTCGGGGTGGTTCTCTCCCAGGTCGTTGATGGTGCTAGACAGCCTGTGGCCTTCATATCCTGAACCTTGACCCAGCAAGAAAGGAAGTCATCAGTATACGAACTAGAGTGTTTGGCTGTGGTGTACGCTCTAGATAAGTTCAGGCTTTTCTTGGAACATGCTGAGTTCCTGCTCGAGACCGACAATCAGGCTCTCTCTTGGCTTCTTGCTCATCCCCGGCAACTGGGTAAAATTGGAAGATGGGTGGTCAAGATCTCATCCTTTATATTCAAGGTGCAACACATTCGGGGTACTCAAAATGTGGTTGCGACGCTTTGTCACGCATGTTTTCCCAACCCAGTGAAGTCCAATCTGAGCAACCCTGTTCTGTTCTATTAGACTTTCCATTAGCTTTCACTGATGTGTTACCCCATCAGTTAGATGATGAAGAGCTGGGTCCGGTCATCCAAAAAAAAGGAGGGTAACGTACAGGCCCCTTACTTCTTGTCCAAGGGCGTCCTGTGTTGCAGGGAAAGAAAAGGACGTGCCCCTAAGATCGTGCTGCCTAGCAAGTTAGTGCCCATGGTTTTCAGTTATTACCACAATTCCCCGGTAGGTGGACATAAAGGGATCTCGAAGACCGTTTCCAGTATTAGGAAACATTTCATCTGGAAGGGCATGGATAGGGACATTGCAGCGAGAGTGAAGACTTGTCATCTCTGTGGTTTGAGTAAGCCTGCTCAAAATACCAAGTTGGGTTTGTTGTCATCCGATGTGGCGGGCAGACCTATGGAGAAGTTATTCATCGACTACGTGGGGCCTTCCCGCGTAGCAAGTCAGGTAATGCTTACCTACTTGTTTGTGTGGATGCTTTTTCTAAGTTTGTCTGGCTATTGCCCTTACGGCAGGCAAATTCTCGCTTGACCATTCTCGCGCTTCAGAACCATGTGTTTCAGCAATTCGGACTTCCGGCCATCATTGTCTCTGACAATGGTCTACAGTTTATTTCGGGCGAATTTCGGCGAACGTGTTTCGCAACGGGTATCAAGCACGTAACCACCTCCCCCTACTACCCACAGCCGTCCCACGCGGAGAGATTCAACAGGGATCTCAGGTCCGCGCTTATTGCTTACCACGCTGAGCAACAGAACACCTGGGACCAGAATCTTAAGTCGTTACAACTAGCTTTCAAAACGGCCCTCCATGAGAGTCATAAGGCCGTACCCTTTGAAATTATGTTTGGATTCTCGCCCGCACTGCCGTTGACTAACTTGTGGGAAATAGAAGATCTTCTACCCTGTGAGCCAAATAGTAGGACGGCATATAGGTGGAAAGAGGCTCGGAAGAATCTGCTGCGAGCACACGAGCGCGTCCGTCATCGATATAATCGGGGACGAATTCCTAACCCCTTTAAGCTTGGGGATTGGGTCTACTGCCAGAGCCATCCAATCAGCTCGGCCGCGGATAACAGGGCCGCGAAACTCTGCTACCGTTGGTAGGGGCCATACCGCATTCTAAGATTTGCGTCGCCTGTTACAGTGAAGTTGGGGGAGCCCGGGTGTGATTTAGAAAAGATAACCACTCACATATCAAAAGTGAAGTTTTGTCATAAAGCATGAGTATGTGAGTGGTGGCAAATGGGTTTGTCCCGCTGGGGACGTTATTTGGCTCTTGGGCTGGGAGTTGGGAGGCCTTACGAGATGAGAGCTCTTGGGTCCAAAACTGGTCTTTCTTCTTTTCTCCTTCTTCTTTGTCTCGGTATGCTGGCCCTGGCCAGGTCAGCATGCACACCTCATACTCACACACAAACACATTCGGGCACACATGCATGTACACACTACACTTCTTCCTTCTTCTTCTTTCGTTTTCTCTCTGAGCCTCTGTTCTCTTAAGTGCGGAGAAATGTCTGAGATTTCCGGCAATGCCAAATTGGTGAGGTGGAAGTAATGGTCTAGAGGACCGGCGTCCTGGACTGTGTGTCAACAGTTTTGAATTTTGTAGGCAACCAGATTGCCTTTTTGGAGTGGGGGTGTGCCGCGACTAGTAAAATAACATCGCGGCTAGTTTTCCTTATTTTATTTTACGTCTCTTTTTCGCGGGGACAGTTATACCGCGTGCCGTCGTCTATTGCAGCGAGCCGTCAGTTGTGCATTGCCATGCGCTCTGTTGACTAATTGCCGTACTACGCTTTCCCTTGAACGGGGTTTTCACGTGGGGAAGGCGTCCAGTTGCCTCCGGTATCTCGACCCGTTAACATCTGGACGCCGGCGTCGAAATAAGAATTCTGTCTGTTCTTCTACTTTCTGCCATGGGCGAGTAATTTTATTAAGGACCTCTGGTGAGTTTCTTTTGAGTATACCTTGTTAGTAGTATAAAAGTGGGGGTACGAGAACACTTCCGGGTTCCGAACGAAAACACTACCGGGTTGCAGTTCATGACGTCATAGAGGCACAGGTAGCTGTTGTCCGAGCTGTCCATGTGACGTTACTGTTTTTTGTATGTGTGTGTATGTGTGACTGAAACACTTCCGTGTTCCAGTTCATGACATCACACAGAGGCCCAAGTCGCTGGCGTCCGCATGGCTAAAACCTGTTTCAAGGCGTCACGGAGGCCGTGGTTTCTGCATGTCCAAAATTTTGTAGCCGAAAATAACGTGTAGCGGATGGGGGTACCCGGAATTCGGCGGTTGCCCGGATGCACAGAGGCGATGTCATCGGGTACCGTTACGCGAAATTTTGGGGGCATCGGGTACCGTTACCCGAAATGTTTAAATCAACGGATGGGGGTACCCGAAATTTGTGGGTACGCCCTAACCGGGTTCCAGTTCATGACATCACACAGAGGCCCTGGCAGCTGGTGTCCGAATGTTAAAACACTTACGCGTTCTGGTTTATTTTGATGTAACAAAATAATCGTTCTCTCTCGAAATTTTTAATGTCAGAATTTTGGTACCATAAATGATTAAAACAACGGATGGGGGTACCCGAAATTTGTGGGTACGCCCACGTGACGCATGTATAAAACACTGGTTATGACGAAACAGGAGGCTGGGTGGATATGATATCTGGTTCGACGACGACGTAGAGGGCGTGATGTCTGAAATGTTTAAATCAACGGATGGGGGTACCCGAAATTTTTGGTGTCTGAATTTTAGTACCCGAAATGTTTAAATCAACGGATGGGGTTACCCGAAATTTTTGGTGTCCGAAATTTTAACACCGAAATGTACGACCACATGACGCATGTGTTCGACTGTAACAATGGTATGTCATTGGATATTAATTTTTACATAAAAATAAATTATGGCCCCTCCGGGATTTGAACCCGGGACCTCCGGTACACCAAACCGGCGTGCATCCACTACACCAAGGGGCCGTTATCGCTTAACTGTAATTATTTCTGTACTTATATTTCTCGTCTCTTACTTGTAACCATGAGGTGGACGAGTGATATCTACTGTCGTCCTATGTGTAAAATCATAAAAGCACAATATAAGTTTATTTATTATTAAATAAATAAACATTTCGTTATACTTCTACTTTTTTACCTCTCATCCTCTTCCTAGCAGCCTGAGGGAGGCGAATGAGAGCCTGCTACGCTTTTTTTAACGTGGTTTCCCCAACTTTACAGATTCGTAAAGCAGGCCTACTCCACGTTATCTATCGCTGTACTATTGACTAGTACAGTGGTAGATAATAATAAAGATACACTATGCAATGCTAAGCCAATGTGTAAAAGCAGTACATATTTTTTTACTTACTTTTTTTATTTATTTTTTATTTTTTTAATCGGGTGAATATGTTGTTCATACATGATGCGTATTCACATTTGCTGTACCGTAATGAGTAATTTTCACACCCATACTGGTTCTTGGCGAGTTTACAGGTATATCTACCGTGCCAGTGACCCGTCTCGAACTACCAGGACTACGTTTATGAGTATTTCTACCGCGACAGTGACGTAGTCAAGGTTAGCACACACGCACACACTACGGTACCTAATTCTACGTTTATGGACATTTCTGCCACGTAGCATTCACACCAACACCATGATGAAAACATGTTCACAACCGACTATATTTTATATCGTTGCCGCAACCATTCTGCATAAAACAAAGCTTTGCGCAATGCACAGTGTAAAGGGGGAGTGGTAACGGGTTGACGATGAGGAACAGGACATTGTATGATGGATACAAAGGATCTAGGAACTACAGGTGCTTGAATATCGTTTAAGTCAATCACCTCACCATGGTGATACAACTGTCGTAAGAAATTTGCCTTCTCAAACCCTTTCGTATAGACAACAGGATAATCTGAAAAAATGTCTGCAACGATGCGTACCATATTCTTGTACGACACATTACCATCGTTCCATCGTATCCTGTGATAATGTGTTTCCAACCAGTCATTGATTTTTCGGAATTTCTGGTGCAGTCGTGCACTTTCGTATGGTGGAGCGAACAACACGATAAAAAAACGTCCAGTTGTTATGTCAACTGTAACGAACTCTTTGATTACATATTCATTTTTGTCACCGCGAAACGCTTCAAACTCGGCAATAACCGTCCTACTCAAGTTCATTTTTCCGAGTGACACATGTCCGCATCGAGTACGTTAATTTTTTGAAATTCCCCCTCTACTTTTCCTTCCAACACCAGTTCATCGTAAAGACGATCAAATGTTAGCTGTTGGTCGTGACGACTGCTTTCCAATCGAAAAAACGAGGGGAAAAAAAAGGATGGTGGTACATAACACCCCTTGGCTACTACTTGATTAATGTACGATTTGAAGTGATCTTGATCATAAAACAAGCGAATAAGATATTTCTTTAGTACGGTTAATAAATAACCAAAACGCATCCACTCGGGTTCTGTGAAAACAAATGTTTCGTTCTTACTACCGTTAATCCGAACAAACGTTTTCCCAAAGTGATGACTGATCATCACACTCTTTTTATTTTCACGGTTTTCACCTTCTTTGTACAATAACATACTGGATAGTAACTGTTCACGAAAGATCATCAAGTAATTCCACTCAGAAAAATCAAGTAATATACGTTTCTTTTTCCCGTTTGTAAACAAAACACCCGGTTCATAGTTGAGTTCTTTATACAGTCCGACGGTAACGAACTTAGAGTACGAGTTGATCGGATATGCAAGAGACAAGTAAACGTTATACTCACAATGGCTGCTGCTGCTGCTGCTGTCACAGTCACTTCCATCGTTGAAATGGACTTAGGTTGTTGTAAGGTAGAGATCGCTAATACCTATCTTTATAAACTAGTAGAGGGGAGAACAAGTTTTTTTTATGACAAACGATGAACAGTATTCGACAACGCTGTGTATTGTACTATCCTATCGTGTATAAGCAAAGCGTAAGCGGTGGTTTTATCTGGGAAATTTTTACTGGATTCAAATTCTAAACGCACATCAACGGCAGACGACTTGATTGGTTCTTCTTGTCTGGAACAATCGATGACAAACAACGGTGCTTTCGTTATAAATTCATTAGGTGTCAAAAGAGGCGTTCTGTTGCGACGGTCGTAGTATGATGTTTGGAAACGTGTATACATGTCGTAGAACAGGGCGTAACGTTTTTTATCGATATCCTGGTTCAGGTTATCGTACGGATAGTATTTATCGTTCAGAAAAAGCTTGACATTCGTTAAATTGCAGTGATCAAATTCCGACGCGTTTTTCGCTATATTGTTCTTCCTATCCGTCTGAAATATTAATATTACATACCGAGGTTTTTCCAACTGTGACGATGTCTTCAAGGTCCACGAATGTCGATTTGTCGTCGGTAGAACGGGATACTCGTGCAATTCCCAACTGCGGAACGGCATCACTAGTTCATGATCCTCCTCGATGTGCTCCAATAGCGGTATTCGGTACTTGTTTGACACGCGCACATAGGGCATCTTCCAGTGTACTTTGTTTATTACGAGATTACCGTTTGCAGTTGCACCCGATTCTTTTAGCACCATTGCGTTCTGCTCGGTAGAGGTACGCAACAGAATCAATTCTTGCTTAACGTTCAGCATGATGCGTGTATAGTCTTCGTTGAAACCGAGTAGCATTTTCAACTGAAGACAAAACGTAAAATCACCGGTACTCTCGTGTACTGTCAACGACTCGTCGGTTGTCGTCACCCATCCTGCATTGATTAGATGCTTTCTTTCATGCTCATTGCTCGATAGTAACAATTTCACAGTGCTCATAATTCCAACGTTTTTCGTACGATCCACTTCCACACCGCACACTTCGTAACGGATCTCCTCAAACAAGAAAGCCATTGCATTGTTGATTAATTTCACGTTCAACGCTGTGTCGGTAGCGTTAACCTTGGTCAATGTTCCTTCGATGTACAGAAAACTCTCCGCCGGTAAAGTGAAAACATCCTGTTGTTGGATGGGTATACGTATTTCATCGTTGTTACCGTATCGGGTGGAAGCATACGGTACGTGCGTACGATATTCGAACTCAACGATTCTGTTATCGAAAGCCGCTCCTCGTTCGATAGCTAGAATTTCACCCGACATTATTTTAATCGTATAATTTGAATCCAAGTGAAAGTAAGAAACGCTTGTTCCTTGATGTCAATCGCTTCAACGTTGAACACCGACTACCATGTTTCTTTCGTACACACTCCCTTTTTACAGGTGACGTTTGTCCGAAATACAATCCCATATTTTCAGATGCAGTCGTATCGTGATAACTTCACCGCGAAAATCGACTAAATCCCCGTCCTGATCAACGAGAGACAAAATTATGTTGTCAACGCGTTGTACGTTTACCGGTAAGTATATTACGTTTGTCGGTGTTTCAACTATTTTGAAACCTGGTGCCACGGTCGGATAAAACGAATGCAACGTGTGCTGGTCCTGGCCGTCCTTGTACGCACCCTGTACGATATTACTCCGTACGTGAACGTGTTAAATTTGATTATGTCGACGGGTACGTTCGACTCGTGTGTTTTATACGCTTCCAGCTGTTGATTCTCCTTGAATCCTAACATACTTGCAATGGTATTCGGTGTATGCGAAAAGTCGATGACATGCTTACAGTAAATTTCACACTTTAATGTGTTGTTGTTTGGACGTAAACTGATTGTTCTCTCGCCTAACTGTTTCTGCAGATACGTTTCGATATCACTGATTTCGTAGGTGCCGGTAGGCAACTTGATGACGGACCACTGAGCCTTGGAAATTTTTACTGGAAATGCATTATTTTTTCCTTCAGTAACGTTTGGTATTGAATTATACGATGTAAAATCCAATAGTCCAACGTACCATTCACCGTATAACTCGAGAGGTGGGAAAAAGTTACACACGAGATTCGCAGCGTCTGTACCCGTCACGGTGACCGTTAGCGACGACAGGCTGAAGTTTACTGATCAGAAGACGATAAAAAGTCTAAACATAAATGACCGCAGATGACCGTGTTAGGAGGTTGCTTTCGTTCATAGTTGTAACGAACCTCGGCTGTATCACCAAAATATTGCATCAGCTCGAGAGGTGGACGTAAATTACCGAACCCGTCAAAATAGTGTACTCGATTTCCACGCTTCTTGTAACATACCCAGTGGGTTCCCGGTCCGCTCTCGTCGTCCAAATTCACGATGACGCTTTCGTTCTTCCACGGCGCTGTGTCCGGTAATGCGTTACGCATGTAAACACCTCTAAAATACGGTATGTTTAGCTTTTTTGCGTATACACGTAATTCATCTTCGGACAACGGCGGAGCGGTATGTGAATTAGTTTTTTCGGTACGGACATAGATACAATCCGGACGCAGTTCTCTTCTTTTTCCTAGCGGTTCGGACAGTTTTCTTCCTCCTCTTTTTCATCCCACCACCAGCACCACGACCACGACTACTCACATTCTTTTTATTTTTACGACGTCGACCGCTTCCTATTGGTGATTTTGCTTTCATGGCCGCTGCAACTGCTGTCGCATAAGCTCGTTCGCTGATACCCGAATCCAAAGCCTTTACCCGTCCCCACGCTTTTTCCGCGAGTTTACGATCTGCAATACGTCTACTTTCGTTGTCTTTGTATTGAGCGTAAGCGATGTCGTGTTCGCGACAGGCTTCGTCTAGTTGATTGATTCCACGATCACCACGTGCTAATCTTTCTTCGAGTTTCGTGCCCGGTCCACAGAATCTGTAACCCGGCAGATGTAATTCGACAGGTAGTGCGTCCACCACTCGATTGATAACTGACGAAACAACGGACGGTACAACGTTTTTAAGCACGTTTCCGACGCCCCACCCCTTTTTCCTCTTAACGTTGTTGTACATCGTAAACCGATCTCCAGTCTTTCTCTTCTGTGTTTTTATCGTATTCATCTATTAATCTTTTTATTTCCTTCGTGTCGAGTGTCCACTCGTCTTCTGAACTACGTGGCTTAGACAATTTCAATAAGTAGTAATCCAGTTGATACTGAAATGTTTTAACGACTTTATACATCTCGCTCTTTACGTATCGTCTCACGTCATTTAATTGTTGTAAGTTAACAGCATCGCTCTCCGCAAAACCATCCGCTACGTCTGTTATTCTCTTTTCCGCTGCTTTAAAAACACCATTTTCGCCCAAGCTAACGGTGTTCTGCAACATGTATTTTACGTTAACCGCGTCATCTGCAAAAATCGGTGAACTCACTCCCGACAACGAGCTCTGCCCAAACAAATAGCTGTTCGATACTTTTTTAATGACGTTCGAGTCTACGTAGTTTTTGTTGACCGCATCGGTCGCTTGTTCCGGACTTTGAACGTTGATTACCCATCGATCTCGTGCATCGATGACCTCACCTCTCTCTTGACTCGAGTGTTGTATACAGTTGTCATCAACGTAATATTTGTTGACTACGTCTTTAACGTCTACAGGAGTATCAACATTTTTCAATCTACACCCTTTAACGTCCACGCTTTTACGTTCATCATCGAGTAGCAGACAATGTGTTTGCATATAAGTCAGGGATACAGCATCCTTTGCTGCATCCGGTTCGTTCAAATTGCGGATCTTTTTGTTTTCAACATCTATATGCCCATCATTCGTAATCTTAAATCCTACAGTATCGCGTAATTGTCTTTTTGTTTCTCGTCGCACGCTCACGGCGCTTTGATGTCTCCTGAACATGTCCACAACCATTGTACGACTGCACGCTACAAATGATGTGCTAACCGTTTTAAGTAACGACACTGTGGTTACCATCGCGTGTGTAACACAATCGGATCGTCACCCTCTTTCGAACGAAAGATTTCTATACCGCAAAATGAACATCGAGCCCTGTCAATTTCATTTGTGTAATGAAAGCCTGCGGCAACCATAGCGGTTGGACTGATGAAATGCACAGGCCATGATGTAAAGGTTTTCAGTCTCTCGTTTTCGACTTCAAAGTCAGGTGTCAAATCTAACCCGCACATGTTGACAGTGTTGACGTCAATGAGTTGTTACACCGACGTTCATAACATTTATACGATAATGTTGGCTTCACGTAATTCCTCCACAACGGAGATGATTTCGTTGTCGTGTCCGGTGTGACCGGCGCGTTTTGAACTTACCAGCAGTCTCAACCGTTCAACCAGTTCGTTGGGATCGTTCCAGTGTACGTAATCAATACCACGTCCGCTGCGCGGTGGGAACAATCGGGCGATTATCTCTCTGTACTTTACACCTTTGTTTGTATTTATTTTAGCACCGGGTAAATGATAATGTTTATGTGCGTTAGTGTCCGACAGTATAGATTTGTACGCTGCTAAATCGTTTTCATCGTAGACGCTCTTGTTGGGTTTTTTCATAAACATAAGTTCGTAGAGACCCGGTGTACCCCTGTATCGTTTTCCAGCTATGTAGAAGCTGTCGTCTTGATTGATCTCCAACACCGAATTGCCCACCATCCATTTGTCTGCAACGTTACGGACACCGTACGTATGATCCATCTTTTTTTCTCGATCATCAGATAAAGCGTGTAGTAAGTATTTCCTCGCGAGCGGACCTTCGACAGACTGTTCAACGTATTCTTGTGCTTCGTGTCGACCTTCGGGTGTTGCTAAAAACTCTTCAAGAGTCACGTTCGGTGTTTCGACATCAGGAGTTTGTGCCAACACTTCCGTTCTAAGGAATCGAGGTTGTGATGGTGGTGGTGTCATCTCGACAGCTGTCTTCGTATCTTCATCTTCAACATTTATTTTTTAATTTTATCACCGGAGACATTCAACTTTTCCGAAATCTGGGTTAACGGTTCCAAAAGAGGTTTGTACGTTCTCGTTAACGCTTCATCGCTCTCTCTGAGGTCATGTTTCAACGCACGATACTTTTGCCTTATGTTGTCGCTAATTGCATCGATTTCTTGTGTCAATTGCTTGTCATCCATCTTGACACTGATGACTTTCTCGCACAAACTATTCTATTTATGTATAAAACGGTCGAAACCCACGCTGTATCTGCCCGCGTTTATCGGTGAGTCCTTGTTGATGACTAAGAATCCGTAACGATCCTTCCACGCTTCGGCGCACATCGCTTTGAACTCTTCGTATTTCATGTCTGTGTTAACGTGATCGTTTTAAACGTGGTGTAAATTGAGATCATCTTGTCTGAACAATACTAAGAAATTGGTATTATTACGCACCAGTTGCTTTGGCACCAGACTGTACGTCTGACAAAGGTACAAAGTGTCCACACCGCTATGCCGTCCCATAGCGAAATATTTTCGTATGTTATTCTGCCGTTCACATACCACATCATCGAACAACATGATTGAATTAGGTACAATTTCATGCGGAGGTGGTACTTCATCGTTTTCACTGTATGTGAAGTACGTCATTCCTTCGTCAGCGAGAGCATTAAAAACGTCTTCCAACATACGATATTTTGGTTGAAATAACAATTTGGAGAACACGTACAGGTTCTGAAATCGCAGTCCGTTTGAATCGAATAACATGTTAAAGGCAACGTTTGACTTCCCGCTACATGACCCGCCGCACACGATACATCGAACTGTGTTTGGAAACAGTGGACTGTGTTTATTATATGCAACTTCACCGTTGTACTTAGCAGAGTCTACGTTCTTAACATTTAACTTTAACGATTGTTGTTCAATCTTCATCTTAACTCGTTTACGTTCGGTTAAATACTGTGGTAATGTTATTATATCAGATCTTTTTTATGTATCCACGAATCGTGTTTACCGTCAAAGGCGAGCCAGCGCACTCGCACGCGATCACCTTTACGTTGTAATATTTTCTCAACGAGATACACATCACCAACGCTGGTTTTACTCAATTCTTGTTCATAAAAACCACCTTCCACAACGTCACCCGTGTGATCTTTCAACAAGTACGTAACCGGTACGGTTGGCTGAACTCTGTGCACTGTATATATCTCGTTCGTCCAGTTTGGTGTATAACCTATAGCGAATGTGATTTTGTATTTACTGATACGCACTCGATCGCCTACTTTAAACTTATGTTTCTTGCTCACTTTCCGCGGTACGGTATTTTTTCTTATTCGTTCCAACACAATTCGCTCGTTGCTCTTATCGACTTGTCGCGGCTTCATCTCTATAGTTCTATGCACTCTGTCGTTGTATTCCATCACCAGTTTAGGTAAAAGCGACAACCACCGATAATGCCCTTGCTCGCTGAACGCGCGGTACATGTTCGTTTTCAACGTACGATTAAATCGCTCTACGATGGACGCTTTCTTCTCGCTATACGTTGAATAGTGTTTGACGTTGAACCTCTTTAGTAAAGCATGTACGGTAGTGTTAAAGTACTCTTTCCGCTTATCCGTTTGCAGGTATTTCATTTTATTTTTTACAATTATTGGTTCGAGAGCCTGTGCTACTTCAACACCCGATTTAGTTTTTAAGGGAATCGCATATGCATACTTGCTAAATGCGTTTATTACTGTCATTAGGTATTTGTACCCCTTGTTCAACTTGGCATGCGGTATTATTTCCATCAAATCCGCTTGGTACAGATCGTGTAACCCCTTCACCTCCACCGCACGTCTGGGAAAGTTCCTTCTCACCGGTCTGTGCAATTCCTTTGCAATAGTTTTGCGTACGTTTTCCATATCGCCACCCGAATCGAGAATCGCAAAATTTTGGTACGAGATATACCGTTACGTTTTCACTGAACTTCACCGACTTCATCGTCGCTACTGACAGTGTGTTACTCCTGCAAGCGAGTCTTATATCAACGTATATCGAACGCATAATTTATAACGGATTTTCTTGCTTGCTGAATTATCTCGCGTCTGGGTTGACAGAGTTTATAATGACCGTACGCCAGTGTTGTTTCACCGTCATCCATGACATATCGTTTGTCATCGTATGGTGACAGCGATAATTTTGTAAGCTTTCTTGTGTATATGATATGTTTTTCGCTTTGGATAGTCTGCGCCGTAGTATAAGTTTGAGAAGTGGTCTTTACACATTGCTTATAAAGTTGATGTTTCAACTGTGTAGCTATCGCGGAACGTGGCACACCTTTCGCTACCTTTTTCTCTTTATCGTTTGCCGTAACGAATGAATAACATTTTGCGCGCAACCCGACAAATTCAAGTATCGGTATTCCATTTGTTTCGTCTTTAAACGTACCCAACTTTTTCTTGTTTGTTTCACTATAGCACGGATGTGTCTTAGGGCACTCCGACGTGTCAAACAGTTCGAGATGCTCCTCCATGTCTTTGTACACATCGTCGGTGCGAATGTCGTACAACAGAGAGTCAGTGTCCGTCATACATAGACGTGCACGTGACCCGTACGTATTCATCGTGAATCCGTAATGGAACCGATACATGATCAGCTTACTAATATCCAATACACTGAACCCAACGTACAAAGGTCGGTTCAGTGTAATGGACGTTTTTTTCATCGTGAGACCTACCAGGTCCTCGTTATAGATGAAAAAATATTGTAGCCTAAGGTTAGCGGTTAGTTTGTGAAGTTTCTTCTCGTTTGGAACTAACTTGAAATCGATTCGCTTCCGTACGTTTTCCAACGATTTTCCGTACGGTGCGTTATTCATTAACTTAAAAAAGTCTTTTTCAAAGGTGTTTCTGGCTTCCTTTTCGCTTTCAACTCCATTCCTAGTTCGAGGTAGAGTTTCAATGTTCTGTAATGAACAATGTATTTTGTCTTGTCCTCGAGGGACGTTATCAGTTTCTCTACCTTACCGTTACTACACACAAAGTCTTTTAACAGCTTCATGCGATAGCAGTACGGTGAAAGCATACTGTCCGTAATAGTACACTTTTCGGGTGCTAAAGGGTAGTCACTGTGTAAGTCGTGTAGGTAATGTGGATACCCCAGATCGACTTCTAGGATATAACCGGTGTCATCATCGTCACGTAACGCGTGCACGTTCAACGTATCGATCTCTGTACGTTCCAACCATCGAAAACCGGACAGTGGTAAAGGCTGTGTCATAGCCGTTCCGTACAGGTTGGTACAATCGAGGTAGAGCAAATAGTTATGCGGCTTGCTTGCGTCATAATCGGGAATGTACGGGTTGTTGGCCTTGGCGTACCGATTAGAAATTGCTGCTAAGCCGCCACGGATACCTCTTTCGATGTACAGGTGTACGTCTATATCGCGGAGTAACTCTACCCTAACTCCTGTCATTTTCAGCATCGCGTTCCACGCTAAACCGGCGGTGGTAAAAACGTTACACGGATCGAGTTCGTAGTACTGCAGGCTCATGTTTCGAAAGTTTTCAAATACATCTGCAAGCAGTAGTACATCCGTTTTTAAATAAAGGTCATGATAATCACCGAACGTTTGCATGTCGAAAGCCTACCAAACCGCTCGAGCGTGCGCGTAATCTTCTTCGTTTATATCCGACTCTGTCAACCCGTTGTAAAAATGTTCGCGGTCCGGTAACTGCCTCTCGTCAAATTTTGAATCGTCCGTAACGTATTCGTAAGGGTACACGCCTTTACGCAACAGTAAATTAACATTACGCGTGTAAAATTGATTAAGGATTTTAAATTTATCCGCGGATAAGTTGGAGACGAGTTTTTCAAGTGACGCGTTCATGAACCGCAGAGAATCGAGAAACCGGAGCTGACCGAGTGTAACGGAGATGTAACATTCGCTTGTAGTAGCGATACACGTTATTTCATCTTCCTTGTACTTTCCGAAACCTATCGGCCGCCGTCATTTGGATCGGTTTATTAAACTTTCTATCGAGTCGTTGAACGTCGGCTAAAAGCACACGAAGGAACGTGTCCACCACGTCTTTACCGCGGTATATTACAGGTTCCTTGACGGCGTTTCCCATCCAGTCAACTATCACATAGCAGAAACTGGCTGGTATATGATGTGCCACGTTTTTACCGGTGGTCGGAACAATAAACGATTCGAAGTCAGCGTATACCGTATAAGGTACGCGGTGACAAAGTGAAAAGTTTTAAAAATACATCCACTTTTCGTTCTCGTCAGGAAGTTTTACTTTCTGTACTCCGTGCTGAGAACAGTTGCGTTCGTGTTCTTCAACTCGTTTTCGCGCCGCGTTAGTATCTTTATTGTCCGAAAATCGGTGTAGACAGTAGTTGCAGTAAAACGAAGCGCTGTTTCGTTTTGACAACGACGAAAGCATACGCGAAAGGTTCCGTATGAGGCAGTAGTGAGTAGTGTTCGCGTCGGACAGTAGCAGTAGGTTTACGTGGTACTTTCTACCGCGATGTTCAGTAATACGTAAAGGATATACCTCGCCTTCGTAGCCAAAAACGTTAACGGATATGTTTTCGTTTAATTTTTCAAAACGTTTTATCTTATTGACTGCGACGGGATAAGGTATGTCCTTCATGTTTATTTCTTCTTCGTAAGGAAGGTAATGGCTAACGCGATGCGGGTTACACGCGATCGGGTGTATACCGGCGAGCACAGACCACAAGAAACACTTTTCATCTTCTAAATTTTTCACATTAATAATTCCTTTCCTACTGTTTGATAATTTCGATGGTGTAGGTAGAAAGCTCGACCCCACAAGAGGATTGTATTTTGTAATATTTAATTCCACCGACTCGACACCGTTTTCGACCCACCCGCTTCCGTCACGCGTGAATTTGTCAACGGATTCCATTATTTTTTCGCTAGCTATCGAATACTGTTCATCGATATCGTCATACTGTGACTTAAGTTCTGTACGCGATCTAAATACCGCATTACAATAAATATTTTCGGTGTTTATTAATTTTTTAAAAGATACACGAACTGCTAAATACCACTTTATATAATTATTTAATGCTACGGCTTCGCTACAAATCTTATCAACAACCGTGTGTTTGTAATCTAATAATACTGTTTGTGTGTTTAGTGTATTGTCAAGTATCATAAATTTTATAGTAATTACATTACCATTAATAGCACGGTGTTCGCTGCTGCTGCTGCTGCTGGCCATTGTGAAAGGACTGAGGCCGGCTTCGCGTCGTCGGTTCCCTATATAGTCAGTTCGGTGACCGGTAACGCTGTCGCCGCGCTCCGCTCGCGAGGAGCAGCTGCGCGGTGTGGGGTGCGGGGTTGTCGTGACCGATGCGGTGTGTGCTGGAGGTGCGGGCTAGGATGTCATCGTCCAATCGTGACCGATGACGCGCGTTGCGGAGGGCTGGGTGGGGTAGAGGTGCGGTGTAGGAAGCCGACGACCGTGACCGATGCGGTGCCGGGTAAAGGTGTCGGATGGTGGTGCGGGGTAGGGAGCTAGGTTGCAGCCGGTGTCCGTGACCGAGAGGTATGCGTGGTGCGGGGTACAGGATGCCGGCGACCTTGACCGAAGCGCGCTCGTTGAGTCGCCTCCCGCGAGATGTAGGGTGCGGGTACGGGGGGCTGGGTTGTACGACCGGTCGTGACCGAAAGCAGATGGTGGCCCGAGACGACGCGAGGTGGGGTGCGGGGTAGGGGTGACCGTGGCCGACGGACTCGATTGCGGTTGGTAGGGGTGCGGGGTGGGGGGTATACCCGGTCGTTGCGGAGCGACAGACAAAGTAATTGAACAAAATATGTAGGCAGGTGCGGGGTGGTGGCGAGGCTCTGGGTGCGGTGTGGGGGTGCGGGGTAGGATGTCATCGTCCGGTCGTGACCGAAAGCAGATGGTGGCCCGAGACGACGCGGGGTGGGGTAGGAAGCAAAATTATAGCCGTTACCGTTGCGGTGGAGGTGCGGGGTAGGGTGTCGTCGTCCGGTCGTGACCGAAAGAGATGACGCTTTAGAAGGAAGGAACGTGGTCGGGGGAAACAGAATAAATACGCCAGTGTTTCCCTGTGCAGTCATCAGTACTCGCCATGGAAGGAATCGTTGCGAACGCGAAGACAGTTGAAAATTTTTTACCAAAAAGAGACTTGTCAAGTCTTTCTTTAGGAGTAAAGTATCATATAATTCACATGAAATTTGTGAAAACGAAATTCGGGGAGTCAGTTGTGGTAGATTTTGAAGATACCGGAGCCTGTCCTCAGCCGGAGGATAAACTGTTCTATGTATACCTACCTAAAAGATGGTGTGACGTATTTACAGAGGAGCAATTGAAAGCTGTGAAGCCTTGTGTGTTATCACTATGCGTAACCTCACACACTCCGCTGGCGAACGAGAAAGTGAGCGTGTAGTTGGATATTGATTATGTGAGTATGATATTTCAGTACCACTAATAATTACTTATACAGAAGTGGTTATGTATTAATTTTTTCTCTTTTTTTCCAGACCAAATAAACGAGAACAGGATTGATTTATTATAATAATAATAGTAATAATAACATTAATGGTAAAATGTTTTTAAATGATGAAGTAGACTTCTCTATTTTTATTTGTCGTTTTTTAATGTTAACTGTTCATTTTCAGAGAAAGAACAAGGTGTTGCTTGGATCTAATATTGTAGAAAAACTTTTAAACAGAGAAATAAATGGTAATAATAGATTATATTGTCAATGCGACATGATTAAATTCGATTATAATTTTAGAAATAATCGTAAGACACTGAGTAGATGGATATCAATACGAAACGAAAAGAATATTTACAAAATGAAAGTATTTATTCGTAGTGAGTTTTTCAAACTCTTCAAAACATCAATTAGTTATTGTAACAACCATAATATTGAATATCTTCAAATAAAAGATTTGCTAATTGCTAAAACAAAGCTGGTTAATCAGATATACTATATGATGTATAATTTTACTGGTACAGCGTATACCTCGCTGGTAAAAAAATATGAGTGGTCAAGGCATGACTCTAGCGGATGTCCGCTTCGTAACCGTTGTCGCGTCTGTTGTTATCTAAGATATCAAAATGACTTTAATTCAGAATACATATTTTTTTTAATACCACACTAACTATCATTTGATGTGTCTACATTCTTTTGTATTTGATCAAGTATTATTAATTGTAGGAAATTATATTCTGTTTTTAATTATTAAAAAACGTACGTGGTTTATAACATAAAAAGTTGAGATAAACAATCATTAAAGTGTTAATTAAATTTTTATGTGTAATTAAATTTTTTTAAAGATTTCTCTCATAGTTACAGATACCTTGTTTCGATGTTATGTGTTTGTGCGAATGCGAGGGAGATGTATGTCGTTCACCACCATATGGTGACCACTGTAACATTCTGAGTGCTTGTGAGTGGAGAGAATTTACACTCTGAAGAACAATTGTTTTAAAAAATTATTTTGACGAAAAAATGTAATTGGTTAAGGCATAATTCCACTGGATGTGCGCTTTATAAGCGTTGTTACCTCTGTTATTATCTAAAATACTAAAAAGAGTTGAATTCAAGGTTTTGGTGTACCATTTTACACATGTAGTTAACACCATATTAATTATCATTTGATGAGTGTCTACATTTAGTATGTTATTATTAACATATTACACATCAACATTGTAATATTGTATGTTATTAATTATTATTATTATTATTATTGTTAGACATATAAGGCTTGTTTTGGTTGTAGTAAATGTAATTATTATTTTGTTAATTATGTGTGTGTGTGTATGTGTGTGTGTATATATATATATATATATATAGAGAGAGAGAGAGAGAGAGAGAGACAGAGAGAGAGAGAGAACCTTCAAGGCTGCAAAAGAGAGAGAAAGCGAGAGAGAAATAAGATTATTTTGTATAATTATGTAAATATATATATATATATAGATAAAGTGTCTATTTTCTTTAGTTATGTATATAGAGAGAGCGCGAATGTTTTGCTCAATTATAATTGTCTTGTGAATATAGAACGTGTGTGTGTAGAGAGAGAAAAAACGTATAGCTTATGATTTGATTGTAAAAGCTTTCGATATTATTAAAACTTATATATATAAACCATAACCTATGTTATTTTTATTATTATACCCCTTATACAAAACAATTATTCCTATCATACTTGAATAAGCGCAAAAGCAGTAGAGATTTATGTCTCTCACATGGAATGTAACAGCAAAGAAACCGGTTTTTATAGTAGAGAAAGAGCGCTGCAACTTACAACAGCTTGCCTGAGACGGCTCAACGTCAACCTCACACACACACACACACACACACACACACACGCCGCTTGTACCAGCTTAGATGCTGTTTGAGTGGTTTACAGGTGAATCGTCACAGGAGAAATATATTTATTCAGTTAACAATTTTAATAACGCATAATAAGAATATATGTTTTCTAAACAATATTCAAATCGATGCATCTGTTTTATATTAACACAATATAAACATTATAATAATACAATATCCGGTTTTGAGTACCGGAGGAACCGCGTCGGGATGTCATTAATCACCAAATTTCGGAACCAGTCAGGTACCTATTGCCCCAAATTTTAACCGATCAATTTCGCGTAACGGTACCCCCTCCCCCCGTCCAGAGTTTAGACATACAGGATTTTTTTTAGGGTGTACCCCCATCCGTTGATTGAAACATTTCGGGTGTTAAAATTCGGTCACCAAAAATTTCGGGTAACCCCATCCGTTGATTTAAACATTTCGGGTACTAAATTTCAGACACCAAAAATTTCGGGTACCCCCATCCGTTGTTTTAATCATTTCAGACATCACGCCATCTACGTCGTCGTCATGTGGGCGTACCCACAAATTTCGGGTACCCCATCCGTTGTTTTAATCATTTAGGGTACCAAAATTCTGACATTAAAAATTTCGAGAGAGAACGATTATTTTGTTACATCAAAATAAACCAGAACGCGGAAGTGTTTTAACATTCGGACACCAGCTGCCAGGGCCTCTGTGTGATGTCATGAACTGGAACCCGGTTAGGGCGTACCCACAAATTTCGGGTACCCCATCCGTTGATTTAAACATTTCGGGTAACGGTACCCGATGCCCCCAAAATTTCGCGTAACGGTACCCGATGACATCGCCTCTGTGCGTCCGGGCAACCGCCGAATTCCGGGTACCCCCATCCGCTACACATTGTTTTCGGCTACAAAATTTTGGACATGCAGAAACCACGGCCTCCGTGACGTCTTGAAACAGGTTTTAGCCATGCGGACGCCAGCGACTTGGGCCTCTGTGTGATGTCATGAACTGGAACACGGAAGTGTTTCAGTCACACATACACAAAACAGTGACGTCACATGGACAGCTCGGACACCAGCTGCCAGTGCCTCTATGACATCATGAACTGGAACCCGGTAGTGTTTTCGTTCGGAACCCGGAAGTGTTCTCGTACCCCCACTTTTATACTACACTTGTTATTAAGTAAAATGAATATGTGCGTAAATATGTTTATAATTTGGATGGAATTGGATCAAGGTGTGTGTGCGTGATTCTGGTCTGGTACAAACATGGTAAGCCATATGGCAACATTTTTATAACTGCTTTAAAATTAATAAAACAGCATCAGTGATTGATTATATTTGATACTTTTTGATTGTAGCGTATAGGTGCCACTGATTTTCACAAACTGGCTGTCTATCGAATGACTTAGCGTAATTGAAACCACGTGGCGAGTTATTTTATAACTGCCTGAAACTGATTAAAAATATATTTGTAAACTAATTACATTTGTTACTTACTAAATTGTGAAGTATTAGTGTCAATGAAATATTAAATAACCACCCATCAATCCAGATTAACTTAGAGTAATTGAGGCCACGTGGCGAATTCGTTACATGAAAGCACATGATATTATAAGGTACTTGCCTTAACTCTTTGAGTAAGACATGATTATAGCTTTTACGGTGGCATATTTAATTAGTAAAATGTAATTGGTTCAGTTGTGCGAGCGACTTGTTGTATCTGAAGTGTGGTGTGTAAGTGCGACACTAGAGTCGAGTTGGCTGTTTATGAATTATTATTAGAGACGTTTTCCACAAAATACATGTGCTTGTAGGGTTCCCGAAACAGCCAGGGACTTGGGACAGAATGATGGGGATAACTACATCTGTCGCCATCAGCCAGAGCATTGCGGCCTAGCTCCCCTATTTCGTCGCCGGGCGTTAGGGATGGGACCCGCCAGAAATACAGGATGAATCTCCCGGCATCCGGAACCAGCAACTCGCTACACATCGAGACCTGAGCCGACCACCTAACTCAGCACGTGGTAACAGCCTTACAACAGGTGAAACAGTTCAAATCGACCTCGCGACACATTTTGCCACACTCTTGCAGTGAAATATAAAAGTATAGAACAGTTACATTCCGTTTTTTGTGAGTCATATTGCAGTTAAAAAGTAGACGATCAAAACTGAACATGTCTGTTCATTATGTGCACGTCCATAATTCAGTGGTACTAATTTGTAAATTATTAATAAGTCAATAATTGTATGCCGGACTAGCAGGCATGTACAGAGCGATTGTTTCATTCCATTTTTTTTATTTGTTCAAATTCTTTTATTTCGTTGGATTGACTGTTTGTGCAGGTTCATGAATTATCACGCCAGGTCAGCTCACGCTGTCGGTCATATCTAACCGGAAGACATTTACAATTGTAAATTCACGTGTTACCTTGCTGTCTTTCTTTTTTATATTTTATTTAGTTTCGTTTAAGCGTTTTTTATTTCTCAGTCCAATCGGGATGTGCATGCTTGCGGCCTGGGCTAAACTCGAGCTGTTCTGATTGTTTGCGAATTTCATAAAGATTATAGTAGATTTATATACAATAGTGATTAATATTGAGAAAGCATATAAGAATTTACAAGCACTAACTGTTAGTACACCCGTTAGGTCATTATGAGATTATTATTATCTGTCAGGAGGCATTATGCAAATTTGATTTAGTGATGATTAATCATTATCTGGAGTGGTTGCTATAGTTTACAAGGAGTGCTAACTATTGAAGGTCTGAAGTCAACTAAAAGGGGTTTTTTTAAAGCCATGCATTGGCTTGGTATGGGTGCTGGTTATGTGCCGTATTAATTGAACTTGTTCAGTTTTCTTAGTTACCGTAAAGCAACAAACCGAATGATTAATCATTGCTGGTCTCTCTCGTTCCTTCACTTAAGAGTGAATAATTTGGTTGCCTGTAAGAATATTGTAATTTGATTTATGATGATGAATTGCTGAGGGCCTCATGAAGGTTTAAGCTGAACTACAGAACATTACTGTCCTCAGATAAATGTATGTATAACTATTGTACACTGTGCTATAAGATCTAGGCAAAATAAATGTTATGTTAATCCCGACTTTTATTTGCAAGTCCTGTCACAATGGGCTCGGTGCATTGCAGCCAAATTATTCAGCAGATGCCGGTCGTGGACGGGCTGGAAGTGGACACGTTGTTGCCCTTCTTTAAGACCCTTCCAGTTATCAGACTTTCCTGGAATGTCGGACCGGACTCTCCTCGAGCTCGTTTACCCTTAATGTCGTGGCTCTATGGCTGAGAAGGTGGCTCACACACTGCGGTACGGGGGTATCGTTGCGGAGTTCCACCGGGAGGTGATGGATTCGTTTGTGCCTGGGAGGTTAGAGTAGTTGAGACACAAGCATTTTTATCGTGTTCAGTCCAGGGGCGAGAGCTTGTCTGGTTTTGTACATAGTGTCCGAAATGCAGCGCGGATACTCGGGTTGGGGTTGTCAGAGGAGGAGATAGTACAGATAATTTTGGAAGGGGTAACCCCCAAGAGAGGCTGAGATTGGTGTTCGCGGAACGTCCGCGTCGCTTTGTAGATCTTGATAAATTGTGCGTGATGTCCCGGGCTATTCAGGGATATGACGTGGCAAGGGGAGGTGGAAACATGGATATCCCAGATTTTCCGAGGAGAGAGCGACGCGGCGGGCCCTCACATCCCCGACAGTCGCAGTCCACCAGCGAGAGAGGGAGCAGTGCTAGGGTTGTCTGTTATCGCTGTGATAGACCTGGGCATTTTGCCCGAAACTGTCCGCGAGGCCGTGTGCATCCAACACCTTCACCGCAAAGACCCTCCCAAAAAACGAAGCTACAAGGGGAAGATAAATCGGAGGTCGCAGATCTTTTAAATTACTTACCTCCAGGCAAGTGGTAGGCCCCACGACTTCTGGCATCAAGGTCCTGCCAACCATCTCTAAGGACACTTCAGTATGCTCCTTCTTGCCGCTCGAGTTAAAAAGGGGTCAACTCAGAGCCTTAGTTGACTCTGGATCAGCCCGATCCATTATTTCATCTAGAGTGTGTGCGGACCTTGAGAAACAGCGCTTTATAAAAGGGTCTGATCCGTCTTCGGTGGTATGCTGGACGGCATCCCGGGAAATTCTGCCCATCTCCCGGGTGGTTTCCTTCCAATTTAAGATCGAGGGTTTTTCCTGGGTGTGGCGCTTTTTGGTTTCTCCGGCTCTGGGAGTCGACTGTATTATAGGTGACGACTTCATCTCTAAGAGTGGTCTCGTATTAGATATTCATGGGCACCAATGCTATTTCAAGTTCAATCGGGGAGTCGTCATTCCTTTCCTTGGATATCAGGGAGCTAGGGAAGGTATCCAAGAGATAGAGTGTCCAGATTCATTTAGAGACCATCTCACTCAGTCCCAGCTGCGCGCCGTAAATCAGTTGTGTGAGAAGTTCCCCACCGTGTTAACTCCTACCCTGGAGCTCACACACCTCTTGGAGTACAAAATCCGTCTTACGGACTCCAAGGTAGTGCGCTCACACCCATACAAATTCGCTCCTCCGAAAATGGCTGTTGTGAGGGAGAAGGTTCAAGAATTGCTAGAGCAAGGGGTGATTGAGCCTTCCAATTCAAGCTATGCTAGTCCAGGGTTTCTGGTGCCCAAGCCTGGGGGTAAACACCGAATGGTTATTGATTACCGTAAATTAAATGCTAATATTGAAGTGGATTCCGTTCCCCTTCCGGATCTACATTCTGCATTCGATTGGTTCAGTGAGGCCAAGTACTTCACCGTGATTTACCTCAATGCTGCATATCACCAGATCCCTTTGTCGAAGGAAAGTAGGCCATACACGGCGTTTTGTGTACCCTGGAATCTTTATCAATACACTAGGGTTCCCATGGGCCTGGCGGTGGAGGCCCAAACCCTCACTCGTCTACTTGACACCGTCTTTCATGACGTCAAGCTTAAGTTCGATTTCAACTATTTGGATGACTTGCTGGTACACAGTAAAACCTATGAGGAGCATTTGTGTCATCTGAGAGAGGTGATGTGCAGGTTGAGGAGTGCGGGCCTCACTGTAAATCCGGAGAAGGTTAAATTCGTACAAAAAAGTATTGTCTTTTTGGGACATCTCGTCTCACACAGGGGTGTCACTGTTGACCACGAGAGGACACAGGGCATCCGGGATTTTCCTCCTCCCAGGTATGCCAAGGGTATCGCTAGATTCGTTAGCATGGTGAATTTCTATCGGAGATTCATTCCCAATGCCGCGGAGATTGCCGCCCCCTTAAACGAACTAAGGAAAAAGGGGACTAAATTGGAATGGGTAGAGCGCCAACAGAAGGCCTTTGATACCCTTAAGGAAGCTATCTTCTCCCCTCCTGTGTTAAGGATGCCAGATTTTTCTAAACCTTTTGTCCTACAAACGGACGCGAGTTCGGTGGCGCTCGGGGCGGTTCTCTCCCAGGTCGTTGATGGTGCTAGACAGCCTGTGGCCTTCATATCCCGAACCTTGACCCAGCAAGAAAGGAAGTCATCAGTATACGAACTAGAGTGTTTGGCTGTGGTGTACGCTCTAGATAAGTTCAGGCGTTTCTTGGAACATGCTGAGTTCCTGCTCGAGACCGACAATCAGGCTCTCTCTTGGCTTCTTGCTCATCCCCGGCAACTGGGTAAAATTGGAAGATGGGTGGTCAAGATCTCATCCTTTAAATTCAAGGTGCAACACATTCGGGGTACTCAAAATGTGGTTGCGACGCTTTGTCACGCATGTTTTCCTAACCCAGTGAAGTCCAATCTGAGCAACCCTGTTCTGTTCTATTAGACTTTCCATTAGCTTTCACTGATGTGTTAACCCATCAGTTAGATGATGAAGAGCTGGGTCCGGTCATCCAAAAAAAAGGAGGGTAACGTACAGGCCCCTTACTTCTTGTCCAAGGGCGTCCTGTGTTGCAGGGAAAGAAAAGGACGTGCCCCTAAAATCGTGCTGCCTAGCAAGTTAGTGCCCATGGTTTTCAGTTATTACCACAATTCCCCGGTAGGTGGACATAAAGGGATCTCGAAGACCGTTTCCAGTATTAGGAAACATTTCATCTGGAAGGGCATGGATAGGGACATTGCAGCGAGAGTGAAGACTTGTCGTCTCTGTGGTTTGAGTAAGCCTGCTCAAAATACCAAGTTGGGTTTGTTGTCATCCGATGTGGCGGGCAGACCTATGGAGAAGTTATTCATCGACTACGTGGGGCCTTTCCCGCGTAGCAAGTCAGGTAATGCTTACCTATTTGTTTGTGTGGATGCTTTTTCTAAGTTTGTCTGGCTATTGCCCTTACGGCAGGCAAATTCTCGCTTGACCATTCTCGCGCTTCAGAACCATGTGTTTCAGCAATTCGGACTTCCGGCCATCATTGTCTCTGACAATGATCTACAGTTTATTTCGGGCGAATTTCGGCGAACGTGTTTCGCAACGGGTATCAAGCACGTAACCACCTCCCCCTACTACCCACAGCCGTCCCACGCGGAGAGATTCAACAGGGATCTCAGGTCCGCGCTTATTGCTTACCACGCTGAGCAACAGAACACCTGGGACCAGAATCTTAAGTGGTTACAACTAGCTTTCAAAACGGCCCTCCATGAGAGTCATAAGGCCGTACCCTTTGAAATTATGTTTGGATTCTCGCCCGCACTGCCGTTGACTAACTTGTGGGAAATAGAAAATCTTCTACCCTGTGAGCCAAATAGTAGAACGGAAGATAGGTGGAAAGAGGCTCGGAAGAATCTGCTGCGAGCACACGAGCGCGTCCGTCATCGATATAATCGGGGACGAATTCCTAACCCCTTTAAGCTTGGGGATTGGGTCTACTGCCAGAGCCATCCAATCAGCTCGGCCGCGGATAACAGGGCCGCGAAACTCTGCTATCGTTGGTAGGGGCCATACCGCATTCTAAGATTTGCGTCGCCTGTTACAGTGAAGTTGGGGGAGCCCGGGTGTGATTTAGAAAAGATAACCACTCACATATCAAAAGTGAAGTTTTGTCATAAAGCATGAGTATGTGAGTGGTGGCAAATGGGTTTGTCCCGCTGGGGACGTTATTTGGCTCTTGGGCTGGGAGTTGGGAGGCCTTACGAGATGAGAGCTCTTGGGCCCAAAACTGGTCTTTCTTCTTTTCTCCTTCTTCTTTGTCTCGTTATGCTGGCCCTGGCCAGGTCAGCATGCACACCTCATACTCACACACAAACACATTCGGGCACATATGCATGTACACACTACACTTCTTCCTTCTTCTTCTTTCGTTCTCTCTCTGAGCCTCTGTTCTCCTAATTGCGGAGAAATGTCTGAGATTTCCCGGCAATGCCAAATTGGTGAGGTGGAAGTAATGGTCTAGAGGACTGGCGTCCTGGACTGTGTGTCAACAGTTTTGAATTTTGTAGGCAACCAGATTGCCTTTTTGGAGTGGGGGTGTGCCGCGACTAGTAAAATAACATCGCGGCTAGTTTTCCTTATTTTATTTTACGTCTCTTTTTCGCCTGGACAGTTATGCCGCGTGCCGTCGTCTATTGCAGCGAGCCGTCAGTTGTGCATTGCCATGCGCTCTGTTGACTAATTGCCGTACTACGCTTTCCCTTGAACGGGGTTTTCACGTGGGGAAGGCGTCCAGTTGCCTCCGGTATCTCGACCCGTTAACATCTGGACGCCGGCGCCGAAAGAAGAATTCTGTCTGTTCTTCTACTTCCTGCCATGGGCGAGTAATTTTATTAAGGCCCTCTGTGAGTTTCTTTTGAGTATACCTTGTTATTAAGTAAAATGAATATGTGCGTAAATATGTTTATAATTTGGATGGAATTGTATCAAGGTGTGTGTGCGTGATTCTGGTCTGGTACAAACATGGTAAGCCATATGGCAACATTTTTATAACTGCTTTAAAATTAATAAAACAGCATCAGTGATTGATTATATTTGATACTTTTTGATTGTAGCGTATAGGTGGCACTGATTTTCACAAACTGGCTGTCTATCGAATGACTTAGCGTAATTGAAACCACGTGGCGAGTTATTTTATAACTGCCTGAAACTGATTAAAAATATATTTGTAAACTAATTACATTTGTTACTTACTAAATTGTGAAGTATTAGTGTCAATGAAATATTAAAATAACCACCGATCAATCCAGATTAACTTAGAGTAATTGAGGCCACGTGGCGAATTCGTTACATGAAAGCACATGATATTATAAGGTACTTGGCTTAACTCTTTGAGTAAGACATGATTATAGCTTTTACGGTGGCATATTTAATTAGTAAAATGTAATTGGTTCAGTTGTGCGAGCGACTTGTTGTATCTGAAGTGTGGTGTGTAAGTGCGACACTAGAGTTGAGTTGGCTGTTTATGAATTATTATTAGAGACGTTTTCCACAAAATACATGTGCTTGTAGGGTTCCCGAAACAGCCAGGGACTTGGGACAGAATGATGGGGATAACTACATCTGTCGCCATCAGCCAGAGCATTGCGGCCTAGCTCCCCTATTTCGTCGCCGGGCGTTAGGGATGGGACCCGCCAGAAATACAGGATGAATCTCCCGGCATCCGGAACCAGCAACTCGCTACACATCGAGACCTGAGCCGACCACCTAACTCAGCACATGGTAACAGCCTTACACCAGGTGAAACAGTTCAAATCGACCTCGCGACACATTTTGCCACACTCTTGCAGTGAAATATAAAAGTATAGAACAGTTACATTCCGTTTTTTGTGAGTCATATTGCAGTTAAACAGTAGACGATCAAAACTGAACATGTCTGTTCATTATGTGCACGTCCATAATTCAGTGGTACTAATTTGTAAATTATTAATAAGTCAATAATTGTATGCCGGACTAGCAGGCATGTACAGAGCGATTGTTTCATTCCATTTTTTTTATTTGTTCAAATTCTTTTATTTCGTTGGATTGACTGTTTGTGCAGGTTCATGAATTATCACGCCAGGTCAGCACACGCTGTCGGCCATATCTAACCGGAAGTCATTTACAATTGTAAATTCACGTGTTACCTTGCTGTCTTTCTTTTTTATATTTTATTTAGTTTCGTTTAAGCGTTTTTTATTTCGCAGTCCAATCGGGATGTGCATGCTTGCGGCCTGGGCTAAACTCGAGCTGTTCTGATTGTTTGCGAATTTCATAAAGATTATAGTAGATTTATATACAATAGTGATTAATATTGAGAAAGCATATAAGAATTTACAAGCACTAACTGTTAGTACACCCGTTGGGTCATTATGAGATTATTATTATCTGTCAGGAGGCATTATGCAAATTTGATTTAGTGATGATTAATCATTATCTGGAGTGGTTGCTATAGTTTACAAGGAGTGCTAACTATTGAAGGTCTGAAGTCAACTAAAAGGGGTTTTTTTAAAGCCATGCATTGGCTTGGTATGGGTGCTGGTTATGTGCCGTATTAATTGAACTTGTTCAGTTTTCTTAGTTACCGTAAAGCAACAAACCGAATGATTAATCATTGCTGGTCTCTCTCGTTCCTTCACTTAAGAGTGAATAATTTGGTTGCCTGTAAGAATATTGTAATTTGATTTATGATGATGAATTGCTGAGGGCCTCATGAAGGTTTAAGCTGAACTACAGAACATTACTGTCCTCAGATAAATGTATGTATAACTATTGTACACTGTGCTATAAGATCTAGGCAAAATAAATGTTATGTTAATCCCGACTTTTATTTGCAAGTCCTGTCACAATGGGCTCGGTGCATTTTATGCTTCATCTAGGCCATCTGCCTAGTCCTAAAAATTACGGGTCGCCTTCCCCTTTTCAAAAAAAAAAAAGATATTTTTTCAAAAACATTTTCTCAAAACTTTGAGAAGGGGTAATGGGGCGGCTCAAATGGTAGGAGAGCGTGGTTAGATCATGCGGCAGAACTTGCAAATTTGGGGGGCAGTCTTTTGAAAAGGTAATAAGTTAGTAGACAGAAAGTTTGGGTTTGACTCTGGTAATGAATTGATAAATGCGGGTCCTAATTGAGAGGTGATGTAGAATGCTGTGTCCATTAAGGGCAATATTATTGATGTTTATGTTAAGTTTATGGTATGCATTTTATTATTATTGTTATTATGATGTTTATTGTGCTTGTACGGGCTATTTGTAAACCAGGTACCAGCACAGGTCACGCACACGGATTTCCTAGAATGTTACGATTATTGAGATTCTTTAGTTCACCAGAGGTCCTTGTGGTTAGTGAAGTTAGATTGAGTTAGATAAATGGGTGTATTGTTCCTGACTTAGGCGTACTCGGATTTATTTCCTTGTTGGATGCGGTGTGGTTGAGCCTGTAGTCGGTGTTATTGACGATGGCAAAGAGTAGATATTGTATGACATTTTGAATTACTAATGTTGATATTTATGTTTGTTGTTGCGTATATAGTTGTGAGCTTTTGAGGTGTCATATGATGTGTTGTTGTTATTTGTCTTAATACTTATGTTAGTATTTGTGTTGCTTGTTTCTTGTTCGGTGTTAGGGGAGTTAGCTCGGCATATTTAGTCTCCCGAGTCCTTGCTACGCTAGGGAACCCAGAGGTCAAATGGTGATACAAGTTTTTCAAATACTTTCTATTGTTGTGGTAATTCGTTATTGGATTTGTTTTCTTAATTGCGCGGTTTCGTAGCTCGAGGATGAGCGCGATTAACCCAGATTTGTTCCTTCGGGATGAGCTGGAATTCGAGCTTAGATCCCGTGGCAAGAGGACGCTGGGAGACGTCGCCTCAATGAAAAAGAAGTTCAGGGAGGCTCTAGCTGCCGGCAAGGTGCCGTCCCCTGTCAAAATATCAGACGAAAGCAAGGAAATGGAACTATGTCTAGAGAAATGGGGGGAATTGCGGGAGCTGGCTGAGTGTCTGGAGTCAGCGCCGTGCTCTTCGAGAGCTGCCCAAAGGATTCGGCAACGCCTAGAACACCTGCGGCAAAGACTACAGAACATGTCCACCCAAAGCAGTACTCCTGAGAACATCACCATAATTAAGGGGCCAGTGAAGCAGGTGGCGACGGCCCCCAGTCGAGTCAGCCCCGCACCCCTGCGGCGTCTCCCGGTCGTCAAGTCTTGGCCACAGAATGTCAGCAGAAGCCGACTGCCGGCGTACCTGCCTTTTCCGGCGTGGTGGCGGCGTCGTATAACAAGCTGCCTAATCCGCTCAGCCAAATTATCCAGCAGATGCCGGTCGTGGACGGGCTGGATGTGGACAAGTTTTTGCCCTTCTTTAAGACCCTTCCAGTTATCAGACTTTCCTGGAATGTCGGACCGGACTCTCCTCGAGCTCGTTTACCCTTAATGTCGTGGCTCTATGACTGAGAAGGTGGCTCACACACTGCGGTACGGGGGTAGCGTTGCGGCGTTCCACCGGGAGGTGATGGATTCGTTTGTGCCTGGGAGGTTAGAGTAGTTGAGACACAAGCATTTTTATCGTGTTCAGTCCAGGGGCGAGAGCTTGTCTGGTTTTGTACATAGTGTCCGAAATGCAGCGCGGATACTCGGGTTGGGGTTGTCAGAGGAGGAGATAGTACAGATAATTTTGGAAGGGGTAACCCCCCAAGAGAGGCTGAGATTGGTGTTCGCGGAACGTCCGCGTCGCTTTGTAGATCTTGATAAATTGTGCGTGATGTCCCGGGCCATTCAGGGAAATGACGAGGCAAGGGGGGGTGGAAACATGGACATCCCAGATTTTCCGAGGGGAGAGCGACGCGGCGTGCCCTCACATCCCCGACAGGCGCAGTCCACCAGCGAGAGAGGGAGCAGTGCTAGGGTTGTCTGTTATCGCTGTGATAGACCTGGGCATTTTGCCCGAAACTGTCCGCGAGGCCGTGTGCATCCAACAACTTCACCGCAGGGACCCTCCCCAAAAAACGAAGCTACAAGGGGAAGATAAATCGGAGGTTGCAGATCTTCTAAATTACTTACCTCCAGGCAAGTGGTAGGCCCCACGACTTCTGGCATCAAGGTCCTGCCAACCATCTCTAAGGACACTTCAGTATGCTCCTTCTTGTCGCTCGAGTTAAAAAGGGGTCAACTCATAGCCTTAGTTGACTCTGGATCAGCCCGATCCATTATTTCATCTAGAGTGTGTGCGGACCTTGAGAAACAGGGCTTTATAAAAGGGTCTGATCCGTCTTCGGTGGTATGCTGGACGGCATCCCGGGAAATTCTGCCCATCTCCCGGGTGGTTTCCTTCAAATTTAAGATCGAGGGTTTTTCCTGGGTGTGGCGCTTTTTGGTTTCTCCGGCTCTGGGAGTCGACTGTATTATAGGTGACGACTTCATCTCTAAGAGTGGTCTCGTATTAGATATTCATGGGCACCAATGCTATTTCAAGTTCAATCGGGGAGTCGTCATTCCTTTCCTTGGATATCAGGGAGCTAGGGAAGGTATCCAAGAGATAGAGTGTCCAGATTCATTTAGAGACCATCTCACTCAGTCCCAGCTGCGCGCCGTAAATCAGTTGTGTGAGAAGTTCCCCACCGTGTTAACTCCTACCCTGGAGCTCACACACCTCTTGGAGTACAAAATCCGTCTTACGGACTCCAAGGTAGTGCGCTCACACCCATACAAATTCGCCCCTCCGAAAATGGCTGTTGTGAGGGAGAAGGTTCAAGAATTGCGAGAGCAAGGGGTGATTGAGCCTTCCAATTCAAGCTATGCTACTCCAGCGCTTCTGGTGCCCAAGCCTGGGGGTAAACACCGAATGGTTATTGATTACCGTAAATTAAATGCTAATATTGAAGTGGATTCCGTTCCCCTTCCGGATCTACATTCTGCATTCGATTGGTTCAGTGATGCCAAGTACTTCACCGTGATTGACCTCAATGCTGCATATCACCAGATCCCTTTGTCGAAGGAAAGTAGGCCATACACGGCGTTTTGTGTACCCTGGAATCTTTATCAATACACTAGGGTTCCCATGGGCCTTGCGGTGGAGGCCCAAACCCTCACTCGTCTACTTGACACCGTCTTTCATGACGTCAAGCTTAAGTTCGTTTCCAACTATTTGGATGACTTGCTGGTACACAGTAAAACCTATGAGGAGCATTTGTGTCATCTGAGAGAAGTGATGTGCAGGTTGAGGAGTGCGGGTCTCACTGTCAATCCGGAGAAGGTTAAATTCGCACAAAAAAGTATTTTCTTTTTGGGACATCTCGTCTCACACAGGGGTGTCACTGTTGACCACGAGAGGACACAGGGCATCCGGGATTTCCTCCTCCCAGGTATGCCAAGGGTATCGCTAGATTCGTTAGCATGGTGAATTTCTATCGGAGATTCATTCCCAATGCCGCGGAGATTTCCGCCCCCTTAAACGAACTAAGGAAAAAGGGGACTAAATTTGAATGGGTAGAGCGCCAACAGAAGGCCTTTGATACCCTTAAGGAAGCTATCTTCTCCCCTCCTGTGTTAAGGATGCCAGATTTTTCTAAACCTTTTGTCCTACAAACGGACGCGAGTTCGGTGGCGCTCGGGGCGGTTCTCTCCCAGGTCGTTGATGGTGCTAGACAGCCTGTGGCCTTCATATCCCGAACCTTGACCCAGCAAGAAAGGAAGTCATCAGTATACGAACTAGAGTGTTTGGCTGTGGTGTACGCTCTAGATAAGTTCAGGCGTTTCTTGGAACATGCTGAGTTCCTGCTCGAGACCGACAATCAGGCTCTCTCTTGGCTTCTTGCTCATCCCCGGCAACTGGGTAAAATTGGAAGATGGGTGGTCAAGATCTCATCCTTTAAATTCAAGGTGCAACACATTCGGGGTACTCAAAATGTGGTTGCGACGCTTTGTCACGCATGTTTTCCTAACCCAGTGAAGTCCAATCTGAGCAACCCTGTTCTGTTCTATTAGACTTTCCATTAGCTTTCACTGATGTGTTAACCCATCAGTTAGATGATGAAGAGCTGGGTCCGGTCATCCAAAAAAAAGGAGGGTAACGTACAGGCCCCTTACTTCTTGTCCAAGGGCGTCCTGTGTTGCAGGGAAAGAAAAGGACGTGCCCCTAAAATCGTGCTGCCTAGCAAGTTAGTGCCCATGGTTTTCAGTTATTACCACAATTCCCCGGTAGGTGGACATAAAGGGATCTCGAAGACCGTTTCCAGTATTAGGAAACATTTCATCTGGAAGGGCATGGATAGGGACATTGCAGCGAGAGTGAAGACTTGTCGTCTCTGTGGTTTGAGTAAGCCTGCTCAAAATACCAAGTTGGGTTTGTTGTCATCCGATGTGGCGGGCAGACCTATGGAGAAGTTATTCGTCGACTACGTGGGGCCTTTCCCGCGTAGCAAGTCAGGTAATGCTTACCTACTTGTTTGTGTGGATGCTTTTTCTAAGTTTGTCTGGCTATTGCCCTTACGGCAGGCAAATTCTCGCTTGACCATTCTCGCGCTTCAGAACCATGTGTTTCAGCAATTCGGACTTCCGGCCATTATTGTCTCTGACAATGATCTACAGTTTATTTCGGGCGAATTTCGGCGAACGTGTTTCGCAACGGGTATCAAGCACGTAACCACCTCCCCCTACTACCCACAGCCGTCCCACGCGGAGAGATTCAACAGGGATCTCAGGTCCGCGCTTATTGCTTACCACGCTGAGCAACAGAACACCTGGGACCAGAATCTTAAGTGGTTACAACTAGCTTTCAAAACGGCCCTCCATGAGAGTCATAAGGCCGTACCCTTTGAAATTATGTTTGGATTCTCGCCCGCACTGCCGTTGACTAACTTGTGGGAAATAGAAAATCTTCTACCCTGTGAGCCAAATAGTAGAACGGAAGATAGTTGGAAAGAGGCTCGGAAGAATCTGCTGCGAGCACACGAGCGCGTCCGTCATCGATATAATCGGGGACGAATTCCTAACCCCTTTAAGCTTGGGGATTGGGTCTACTGCCAGAGCCATCCAATCAGCTCGGCCGCGGATAACAGGGCCGCGAAACTCTGCTATCGTTGGTAGGGGCCATACCGCATTCTAAGATTTGCGTCGCCTGTTACAGTGAAGTTGGGGGAGCCCGGGTGTGATTTAGAAAAGATAACCACTCACATATCAAAAGTGAAGTTTTGTCATAAAGCATGAGTATGTGAGTGGTGGCAAATGGGTTTGTCCCGCTGGGGACGTTATTTGGCTCTTGGGCTGGGAGTTGGGAGGCCTTACGAGATGAGAGCTCTTGGGCCCAAAACTGGTCTTTCTTCTTTTCTCCTTCTTCTTTGTCTCGGTATGCTGGCCCTGGCCAGGTCAGCATGCACACCTCATACTCACACACAAACACATTCGGGCACATATGCATGTACACACTACACTTCTTCCTTCTTCTTCTTTCGTTTTCTCTCTGAGCCTCTGTTCTCCTAATTGCGGAGAAATGTCTGAGATTTCCCGGCAATGCCAAATTGGTGAGGTGGAAGTAATGGTCTAGAGGACCGGCGTCCTGGACTGTGTGTCAACAGTTTTGAATTTTGTAGGCAACCAGATTGCCTTTTTGGAGTGGGGGTGTGCCGCGACTAGTAAAATAACATCGCGGCTAGTTTTCCTTATTTTATTTTACGTCTCTTTTTCGCCTGGACAGTTATGCCGCGTGCCGTCGTCTATTGCAGCGAGCCGTCAGTTGTGCATTGCCATGCGCTCTGTTGACTAATTGCCGTACTACGCTTTCCCTTGAACGGGGTTTTCACGTGGGGAAGGCGTCCAGTTGCCTCCGGTATCTCGACCCGTTAACATCTGGACGCCGGCGCCGAAATAAGAATTCTGTCTGTTCTTCTACTTCCTGCCATGGGCGAGTAATTTTATTAAGGCCCTCTGTGAGTTTCTTTTGAGTATACCTTGTTATTAAGTAAAATGAATATGTGCGTAAATATGTTTATAATTTGGATGGAATTGGATCAAGGTGTGTGTGCGTGATTCTGGTCTGGTACAAACATGGTAAGCCATATGGCAACATTTTTATAACGGCTTTAAAATTAATAAAACAGCATCAGTGATTGATTATATTTGATACTTTTTGATTGTAGCGTATAGGTGGCACTGATTTTCACAAACTGGCTGTCTATCGAATGACTTAGCGTAATTGAAACCACGTGGCGAGTTATTTTATAACTGCCTGAAACTGATTAAAAATATATTTGTAAACTAATTACATTTGTTACTTACTAAATTGTGAAGTATTAGTGTCAATGAAATATTAAAATAACCACCGATCAATCCAGATTAACTTAGAGTAATTGAGGCCACGTGGCGAATTCGTTACATGAAAGCACATGATATTATAAGGTACTTGCCTTAACTCTTTGAGTAAGACATGATTATAGCTTTTACGGTGGCATATTTAATTAGTAAAATGTAATTGGTTCAGTTGTGCGAGCGACTTGTTGTATCTGAAGTGTGGTGTGTAAGTGCGACACTAGAGTTGAGTTGGCTGTTTATGAATTATTATTAGAGACGTTTTCCACAAAATACATGTGCTTGTAGGGTTCCCGAAACAGCCAGGGACTTGGGACAGAATGATGGGGATAACTACATCTGTCGCCATCAGCCAGAGCATTGCGGCCTAGCTCCCCTATTTCGTCGCCGGGCGTTAGGGATGGGACCCGCCAGAAATACAGGATGAATCTCCCGGCATCCGGAACCAGCAACTCGCTACACATCGAGACCTGAGCCGACCACCTAACTCAGCACATGGTAACAGCCTTACACCAGGTGAAACAGTTCAAATCGACCTCGCGACACATTTTGCCACACTCATGCAGTGAAATATAAAAGTATAGAACAGTTACATTCCGTTTTTTGTGAGTCATATTGCAGTTAGACAGTAGACGATCAAAACTGAACATGTCTGTTCATTATGTGCACGTCCATAATTCAGTGGTACTAATTTGTAAATTATTAATAAGTCAATAATTGTATGCCGGACTAGCAGGCATGTACAGAGCGATTGTTTCATTCCATTTTTTTTATTTGTTCAAATTCTTTTATTTCGTTGGATTGACTGTTTGTGCAGGTTCATGAATTATCACGCCAGGTCAGCTCACGCTGTCGGCCATATCTAACCGGAAGTCATTTACAATTGTAAATTCACGTGTTACCTTGCTGTCTTTCTTTTTTATATTTTATTTAGTTTCGTTTAAGCGTTTTTTATTTCGCAGTCCAATCGGGATGTGCATGCTTGCGGCCTGGGCTAAACTCGAGCTGTTCTGATTGTTTGCGAATTTCATAAAGATTATAGTAGATTTATATACAATAGTGATTAATATTGAGAAAGCATATAAGAATTTACAAGCACTAACTGTTAGTACACCCGTTGGGTCATTATGAGATTATTATTATCTGTCAGGAGGCATTATGCAAATTTGATTTAGTGATGATTAATCATTATCTGGAGTGGTTGCTATAGTTTACAAGGAGTGCTAACTATTGAAGGTCTGAAGTCAACTAAAAGGGGTTTTTTTAAAGCCATGCATTGGCTTGGTTGGGTGCTGGTTATGTGCCGTATTAATTGAACTTGTTCAGTTTTCTGAGTTACCGTAAAGCAACAAACCGAATGATTAATCGTTGCTGGTCTCTCTCGTTCCTTCACTTAAGAGTGAATAATTTGGTTGCCTGTAAGAATATTGTAATTTGATTTCTGATGATGAATTGCTGAGGGCCTCATGAAGGTTTAAGCTGAACTACAGAACATTACTGTCCTCAGATAAATGTATGTATAACTATTGTACACTGTGCTATAAGATCTAGGCAAAATAAATGTTATGTTAATCCCGACTTTTATTTGCAAGTCCTGTCACAATGGGCTCGGTGCATTTTATGCTTCATCTAGGCCATCTGCCTAGTCCTAAAAATTACGGGTCGCCTTCCCCTTTTCAAAAAAAAAAGAAGATATTTTTTCAAAAACATTTTCTCAGAACTTTGAGAAGGGGTAATGGGGCGGCTCAAATGGTAGGAGAGCGTGGTTAGATCATGCGGCAGAACTTGCAAATTTGGGGGGCAGTCTTTTGAAAAGGTAATAAGTTAGTAGACAGAAAGTTTGGGTTTGACTCTGGTAATGAATTGATAAATGCGGGTCCTAATTGAGAGGTGATGTAGAATGCTGTGTCCATTAAGGGCAATATTATTGATGTTTATGTTAAGTTTATGGTATGCATTTTATTATTATTGTTATTATGATGTTTATTGTGCTTGTACGGGCTATTTGTAAACCAGGTACCAGCACAGGTCACGCACACGGATTTCCTAGAATGTTACGATTATTGAGATTCTTTAGTTCACCAGAGGTCCTTGTGGTTAGTGAAGTTAGATTGAGTTAGATAAATGGGTGTATTGTTCCTGACTTAGGCGTACTCGGATTTATTTCCTTGTTGGATGCGGTGTGGTTGAGCCTGTAGTCGGTGTTATTGACGATGGCAAAGAGTAGATATTGTATGACATTTTGAATTACTAATGTTGATATTTATGTTTGTTGTTGCGTATATAGTTGTGAGCTTTTGAGGTGTCATATGATGTGTTGTTGTTATTTGTGTTAATACTTATGTTAGTATTTGTGTTGCTTGTTTCTTGTTCGGTGTTAGGGGAGTTAGCTCGGCATATTTAGTCTCCCGAGTCCTTGCTACGCTAGGGAACCCAGAGGTCAAATGGTGATACAAGTTTTTCAAATACCTTCTATTGTTGTGGCAATTCGTTATTGGATTTGTTTTCTTAATTGCGCGGTTTCGTAGCTCGAGGATGAGCGCGATTAACCCAGATTTGTTCCTTCGGGATGAGCTGGAATTCGAGCTTAGATCCCGTGGCAAGAGGACGCCGGGAGACGTCGCCTCAATGAAAAAGAAGTTCAGGGAGGCTCTAGCTGCCGGCAAGGTGCCGTCCCCTGTCAAAATATCAGACGAAAGCAAGGAAATGGAACTATGTCTAGAGAAATGGGGGGAATTGCGGGAGCTGGCTGAGTGTCTGGAGTCAGCGCCGTGCTCTTCGAGAGCTGCCCAAAGGATTCGGCAACGCCTAGAACACCTGCGGCAAAGACTACAGAACATGTCCACCCAAAGCAGTACTCCTGAGAACATCACCATAATTAAGGGGCCAGTGAAGCAGGTGGCGACGGCCCCCAGTCGAGTCAGCCCCGCACCCCTGCGGCGTCTCCCGGTCGTCAAGTCTTGGCCACAGAATGTCAGCAGAAGCCGACTGCCGGCGTACCTGCCTTTTCCGGCGTGGTGGCGGCGTCGTATAACAAGCTGCCTAATCCGCTCAGCCAAATTATCCAGCAGATGCCGGTCGTGGACGGGCTGGATGTGGACAAGTTTTTGCCCTTCTTTAAGACCCTTCCAGTTATCAGACTTTCCTGGAATGTCGGACCGGACTCTCCTCGAGCTCGTTTACCCTTAATGTCGTGGCTCTATGACTGAGAAGGTGGCTCACACACTGCGGTACGGGGGTAGCGTTGCGGCGTTCCACCGGGAGGTGATGGATTCGTTTGTGCCTGGGAGGTTAGAGTAGTTGAGACACAAGCATTTTTATCGTGTTCAGTCCAGGGGCGAGAGCTTGTCTGGTTTTGTACATAGTGTCCGAAATGCAGCGCGGATACTCGGGTTGGGGTTGTCAGAGGAGGAGATAGTACAGATAATTTTGGAAGGGGTAACCCCCCAAGAGAGGCTGAGATTGGTGTTCGCGGAACGTCCGCGTCGCTTTGTAGATCTTGATAAATTGTGCGTGATGTCCCGGGCCATTCAGGGAAATGACGAGGCAAGGGGGGGTGGAAACATGGACATCCCAGATTTTCCGAGGGGAGAGCGACGCGGCGTGCCCTCACATCCCCGACAGGCGCAGTCCACCAGCGAGAGAGGGAGCAGTGCTAGGGTTGTCTGTTATCGCTGTGATAGACCTGGGCATTTTGCCCGAAACTGTCCGCGAGGCCGTGTGCATCCAACAACTTCACCGCAGGGACCCTCCCCAAAAAACGAAGCTACAAGGGGAAGATAAATCGGAGGTTGCAGATCTTCTAAATTACTTACCTCCAGGCAAGTGGTAGGCCCCACGACTTCTGGCATCAAGGTCCTGCCAACCATCTCTAAGGACACTTCAGTATGCTCCTTCTTGTCGCTCGAGTTAAAAAGGGGTCAACTCAGAGCCTTAGTTGACTCTGGATCAGCCCGATCCATTATTTCATCTAGAGTGTGTGCGGACCTTGAGAAACAGGGCTTTATAAAAGGGTCTGATCCGTCTTCGGTGGTATGCTGGACGGCATCCCGGGAAATTCTGCCCATCTCCCGGGTGGTTTCCTTCGAATTTAAGATCGAGGGTTTTTCCTGGGTGTGGCGCTTTTTGGTTTCTCCGGCTCTGGGAGTCGACTGTATTATAGGTGACGACTTCATCTATAAGAGTGGTCTCGTATTAGATATTCATGGGCACCAATGCTATTTCAAGTTCAATCGGGGAGTCGTCATTCCTTTCCTTGGATATCAGGGAGCTAGGGAAGGTATCCAAGAGATAGAGTGTCCAGATTCATTTAGAGACCATCTCACTCAGTCCCAGCTGCGCGCCGTAAATCAGTTGTGTGAGAAGTTCCCCACCGTGTTAACTCCTACCCTGGAGCTCACACACCTCTTGGAGTACAAAATCCGTCTTACGGACTCCAAGGTAGTGCGCTCACACCCATACAAATTCGCCCCTCCGAAAATGGCTGTTGTGAGGGAGAAGGTTCAAGAATTGCTAGAGCAAGGGGTGATTGAGCCTTCCAATTCAAGCTATGCTACTCCAGCCCTTCTGGTGCCCAAGCCTGGGGGTAAACACCGAATGGTTTTGATTACCGTAAATTAAATGCTAATATTGAAGTGGATTCCGTTCCCCTTCCGGATCTACATTCTGCATTCGATTGGTTCAGTGAGGCCAAGTACTTCACCGTGATTGACCTCAATGCTGCATATCACCAGATCCCTTTGTCGAAGGAAAGTAGGCCATACACGGCGTTTTGTGTACCCTGGAATCTTTATCAATACACTAGGGTTCCCATGGGCCTGGCGGTGGAGGCCCAAACCCTCAGTCGTCTACTTGACACCGTCTTTCATGACGTCAAGCTTAAGTTCGTTTTCAACTATTTGGATGACTTGCTGGTACACAGTAAAACCTATGAGGAGCATTTGTGTCATCTGAGAGAGGTGATGTGCAGGTTGAGGAGTGCGGGCCTCACTGTCAATCCGGAGAAGGTTAAATTCGTACAAAAAAGTATTTTCTTTTTGGGACATCTCGTCTCACACAGGGGTGTCACTGTTGACCACGAGAGGACACAGGGCATCCGGGATTTTCCTCCTCCCAGGTATGCCAAGGGTACCGCTAGATTCGTTGGCATGGTGAATTTCTATCGGAGATTCATTCCCAATGCCGCGGAGATTTCCGCCCCCTTAAACGAACTAAGGAAAAAGGGGAGAGCGCCAACAGAAGGCCTTTGATACCCTTAAAGAAGCTATCTTCTCCCCTCCTGTGTTAAGGATGCCAAATTTTTCTATACCTTTTGTCCTACAAACGGACGCGAGTTCGGTGGCGCTCGGGGCGGTTCTCTCCCAGGTCGTTGATGGTGCTAGACAGCCTGTGGCCTTCATATCCCGAACCTTGACCCAGCAAGAAAGGAAGTCATCAGTATACGAACTAGAGTGTTTGGCTGTGGTGTACGCTCTAGATAAGTTCAGGCGTTTCTTGGAACATGCTGAGTTCCTGCTCGAGACCGACAATCAGGCTCTCTCTTGGCTTCTTGCTCATCCCCGGCAACTGGGTAAAATTGGAAGATGGGTGGTCAAGATCTCATCCTTTAAATTCAAGGTGCAACACATTCGGGGTACTCAAAATGTGGTTGCGACGCTTTGTCACGCATGTTTTCCCAACCCAGTGAAGTCCAATCTGAGCAACCCTGTTCTGTTCTATTAGACTTTCCATTAGCTTTCACTGATGTGTTACCCCATCAGTTAGATGATGAAGAGCTGGGTCCGGTCATCCAAAAAAAAGGAGGGTAACGTACAGTCCCCTTACTTCTTGTCCAAGGGCGTCCTGTGTTGCAGGGAAAGAAAAGGACGTGCCCCTAAGATCGTGCTGCCTAGCAAGTTAGTGCCCATGGTTTTCAGTTATTACCACAATTCCCCGGTAGGTGGACATAAAGGGATCTCGAAGACCGTTTCCAGTATTAGGAAACATTTCATCTGGAAGGGCATGGATAGGGACATTGCAGCGAGAGTGAAGACTTGTCATCTCTGTGGTTTGAGTAAGCCTGCTCAAAATACCAAGTTGGGTTTGTTGTCATCCGATGTGGCGGGCAGACCTATGGAGAAGTTATTCATCGACTACGTGGGGCCTTTCCCGCGTAGCAAGTCAGGTAATGCTTACCTACTTGTTTGTGTGGATGCTTTTTCTAAGTTTGTCTGGCTATTGCCCTTACGGCAGGCAAATTCTCGCTTGACCATTCTCGCGCTTCAGAACCATGTGTTTCAGCAATTCGGACTTCCGGCCATCATTGTCTCTGACAATGGTCTACAGTTTATTTCGGGCGAATTTCGGAGAACGTGTTTCGCAACGGGTATCAAGCACGTAACCACCTCCCCCTACTACCCACAGCCGTCCCACGCGGAGAGATTCAACAGGGATCTCAGGTCCGCGCTTATTGCTTACCACGCTGAGCAACAGAACACCTGGGACCAGAATCTTAAGTGGTTACATCTAGCTTTCAACACGGCCCTCCATGAGAGTCATAAGGCCGTACCCTTTGAAATTATGTTTGGATTCTCGCCCGCACTGCCGTTGACTAACTTGTGGGAAATAGAAGATTTTCTACCCTGTGAGCCAAATAGTAGGCCGGCATATAGGTGGAAAGAGGCTCGGAAGAATCTGCTGCGAGCACACGAGCGCGTCCGTCATCGATATAATCGGGGACGAATTCCTAACCCCTTTAAGCTTGGGGATTGGGTCTACTGCCAGAGCCATCCAATCAGCTAACAGGGCCGCGAAACTCTGCTATCGTTGGTAGGGGCCATACCGCATTCTAAGATTTGCGTCGCCTGTTACAGTGAAGTTGGGGGAGCCCGGGTGTGATTTAGAAAAGATAACCACTCACAAATCAAAAGTGAAGTTTTGTCATAAAGCATGAGTATGTGAGTGGTGGCAAATGGGTTTGTCCCGCTGGGGACGTTATTTGGCTCTTGGGCTGGGAGTTGGGAGGCCTTACGAGATGAGAGCTCTTGGGCCCAAAACTGGTCTTTCTTCTTTTCTCCTTCTTCTTTGTCTCGGTATGCTGGCCCTGGCCAGGTCAGCATGCACACCTCATACTCACACACAAACACATTCGGGCACACATGCATGTACACACTACACTTCTTCCTTCTTCTTCTTTCGTTTTCTCTCTGAGCCTCTGCTCTCCTAATTGCGGAGAAATGTCTGAGATTTCCGGCAATGCCAAATTCGTGAGGTTGAAGTAATGGTCTAGAGGACCGGTGTCCTGGACTGTGTGTCAACAGTTTTGAATTTTGTAGGCAACCAGATTGCCTTTTTGGAGTGGGGGTGTGCCGCGACTAGTAAAATAACATCGCGGCTAGTTTTCCTTATTTTATTTTACGTCTCTTTTTCGCCTGGACAGTTATGCCGCGTGCCGTCGTCTATTGCAGCGAGCCGTCAGTTGTGCATTGCCATGCGCTCTGTTGACTAATTGCCGTACTACGCTTTCCCTTGAACGGGGTTTTCACGTGGGGAAGGCGTCCAGTTGCCTCCGGTATCTCAACCCGTTAACATCTGAACGCCGGCGCCGAAATAAGAATTCTGTCTGTTCTTCTACTTTCTGCCATGGGCGAGTAATTTTATTAAGGACCTCTGGTGAGTTTCTTTTGAGTATACCTTGTTATTAAGTAAAATGAATATGTGCGTAAATATGTTTATAATTTGGATGGAATTGGATCAAGGTGTGTGTGCGTGATTCTGGTCTGGTACAAACATGGTAAGCATATGGCAACATTTTTATAACTGCTTTAAAATTAATAAAACAGCATCAGTGATTGATTATATTTGATACTTTTTGATTGTAGCGTAAAGGTGCCACTGATTTTCACAAACTGGTTATCTATCGAATAACTTAGCGTAATTGAAACCACGTGGCGAGTTACTTTATAACTGCCTGAAACTGATTAAAAATATATTTGTAAACTAATTACATTTGTTACTTACTAAATTGTGAAGTACTAGTGTCAATGGAATATTAAAATAACACCGATCAATCCAGATTAACTTAGAGTAATTGAGGCCACGTGGCGAATTCGTTACATGAAAGCACATGATATAAGGTACTTGCCTTAACTCTTTGAGTAAGACATGATTATAGCTTTTCCGGTGGCATATTTAATTAGTAAAATGTAATTGGTTCAGTTGTGCGAGCGACTTGTTGTATCTGAAGTGTGGTGTGTAAGTGCGACACTAGAGTCGAGTTGGCTGTTTATGAATTATTATTAGAGACGTTTTCCACAAAATACATGTGCTTGTAGGGTTCCCGAACCAGCCAGGGACTTGGGACAGAATGATGGGGATAACTACATCTGTCGCCATCAGCCAGAGCATTGCGGCCTAGCTCCCCTATTTCGTCGCCGGGCGTTAGGGAGGGGACCCGCCAGAAATACAGGATGAATCTCCCGGCATCCGGAACCAGCAACTCGCTACACATCGAGACCTGAGCCGACCACCTAACTCAGCACGTGGTAACAGCCTTACACCAGGTGAAACAGTTCAAATCGACCTCGCGACACATTTTGCCACACTCTTGCAGTGAAATATAAAAGTATAGAACAGTTACATTCCGTTTTTTGTGAGTCATATTGCAGTTAAACAGTAGACGATCAAAACTGAACATGTCTGTTCATTATGTGCACGTCCATAATTCAGTGGTACTAATTTGTAAATTATTTGTTAAACTTTGTACCTTTAATAATTGCATACTGTAAACAGCTGGTTCGTGCAGAGGCGTCATCCCCCCGCTAAACTGCTACCAGCGTGTCTCAATACGCTCGCTCGCAGTTCAAGTTAGTTAACTGTTAAACTCTGACCGGACAACACCCTTCTTAACGCCGCGGCTAGGTAACTATTTCAATTATGAAGATTACTTCAATTTATTAACATATTTTTTAGTATTTATTTAATTCTCACCTTGGGAATGTATGTCACGCGACACTGCACGGGCAATGCAATCATTATTACAAAAATGCAAATAAACAGTTAATTCAAAATACAATCCACTACGTTATTTCATGTTATCCAACTTATTATACCAGCATCACGTTGTAAGACTAACTCAAGAAATATTCGAGAGCGTCGAAGACGTAACATTTGGTCTCTGGGCCGGATATATATTTCATTTAACAGGCCCAAATAACATTTTGGTCAATCCCAAATCTTCTTGAACGTAAAATTGCTGCCGTGGGCATACATTCATAACTTAAAAAAAAAAAAAATTCAAAATAGGCAGTCATCGAGGACTGCCGACAGAAGTGAAAACTTAAAAAAAATTGATATTTAGAAACACTAATTATATTACAATACTTTTTCGTAAACTTCTAATGGTGAAATTGAAAGATATAAGTTTATAAATAATCATTTTGCAAAAAATAACAAAGCACGTATTTTATTTTTGACAATTTAAACTAATAAACAATAATTTCGTAAAATTAAATTTTGCAATAACAGAAAATATTATCTAAAATGAAAATTAGAGCCTTTTTCGCAATTTTTTCAACCAAAAATTTCAATAATATAAGGTAATAAACAATTATTTTGTCGTGTCAATATATATATTTTTCAACCTGAAATTTCGATAGTATATGCTAATAAACCCTAAATTTGAAATAAAAGTCAATTTGCATGTTTAGGTTTGAATTGCAAAATTTAAGGCTTTTTTTGCAAATTTTTCAATCCAAAATTTCGATAATATAAGCTAATAAAAAATAATTTTGAATTAGTAACCATATTTTCAAAATTCAACACAAATCTAAAATTATTATAAAATTTTATAGAATTTTTAATTTTAAAATCCGCGGCAAAAATACTATCGAACAACCAGAAATTTGTTTTACCACGCTAGTAAGATAACTCCTAAGCCACTATGAAATACTCATTGCATGATGTATGGCAGAGTTCAAATATCAAAAATAAAAACTAAATAATATCAAATTTTTAAACGGAAATATTGATACGAATATTGGAAATATTTGAAAATACATGCTTTGTTTATGTTATTCATTTTTCTATATAAAAATATTAACATATTTAATACTCATTTTTGTACTGCACAGTGATCCTACATTTGAACATTTAAAATAATGATCAAACTAAAACACAATTTAAACAATGCACAGTATACACACATTAAACTTTCCACGTAGTCAATTTAACTTTACTTATATACATATACACAGCACTAATGTTACAATCTTACAATAATAAAAAAACTATTAAAAATACATACTTCGACATTAGACATGAAGAAAAACCATAAGTTAACAGCCAGACGGACAAATAACAATTATGTAAATATCATATAATATAGTATAAGTAATTAATAAGAATAAAAATAATGTAAAATAGATCATAAGTATTGCGTTAATTGTTAATACGGAAAGCCAAAATCGCGCTAGGGATCGAACACGCGATAGCAAATTCGGCAGTGTAAGAAACTCCAAAATAAAGTACGTAAACGATAAAAGTGTGTTAAATAGTATAAATAATAGTATTACACACAAGTATAATCTATACTTTCACTGCTGGCCACGCGCAACATGTCATACTTATAGCTACAGATATACTGTTAACATTAGCATGTCGGTGACGCGAACTCATAAGATTTTACCCATCCAAAAATCGCCCAACGTGCCTATAGAAGTTTTCACTTCAAAAAACATACTTGGCCGTACAAGCTTCTACAAGACATCATTTCTAATACCGCAAGATATTCCACTTCATCGTCACTAAACTTGTCATTCATCATTGAAAATCAGAACTTCAAGCCTGCACAGAGAGCTACAACTTCAAACATCACCTGACAAGCGGAAGCAAGATTTGCGCCACCAATCCAAGGCCAGCCGGACAGGATCGCCAAGGAAGCGACAGGCAACGGAGCCATCTTAAACCTGCAGAGGACTCTCATAATTCAAGTGACTATGAACTTATATTTCGCATAGTTTCTCACTTATATAATTTCATATACATTAAAAATGGGTAATAGTTGCATAATAATTTTTATATAAACAGAAATCAGTTTCAAGTGACTATAAACCTGTATTTTCACACAAATTTTCACTTATATAATTTTACAAGAAATCAGTCATAAACTTAAATAATGGAATAAAGCTATATTTATATTTTTATTTTTAAACGAGTCATATTTTCAAAATAATTTTCATATAACTATTTAAAAAAAAATAAGTACATATTATAATAAGGAATTAGATTAAGTTATACCACTCACTGGCTGCCGCATTATATCAGAATTTGATAAAATACTCAAATTGTTCACCTGTTCTGCATTTATTTATCGATTTCGGATCACCAGCTTGCAGTTCAATCATGACTGATGTGAAAGCTGTGATTAAAAAACGTGGCACTATCAAAGCCTCTATATCCCGTATAAACACCTTCGCGGACAATTTCGATCATGAAATAAATGATCACCATGCTTTAAAAATAAAACTTCGTCACTTGATGGAGTTGTCCGCGAAGTATGATGAAATTCAGACCCAAATTGAGGCTGATGAATCTGATTTCACATCGGTAAGTGACAGGGTTCAGACAGAGGATGATCTCTGCACTATTGAGTGTAAGTTCCAAAATTTGTTGGAACGTGTAGAGGAGGTGAACGAGAAAATATGAAATCAAGCTGAAGTTACGCCAATTAAACCATCCCCTATTCAGTTAGAGTCAATTAAATTGCCCTGCTTCTCCGGCAACATTATTGATTGGCAGCACTATTACAACATGTTCTTGGAGTTAGTACACGTCAGAACGGACCTGACTGACATCCAGAAATTGCATTACTTACATTCTTCACTAAGGGACGAGGCTTTAAATGTAATAAAGTCTCTCCCAATCACCCATGATAATTATGCGGTAGCCATTGAGCTATTGAAGGCCAGGTATGATAGTAAATTAATTGTCACAGCGTATCATGTAGGGAATGTGTTGGGCATGAAGTCCATTCAGAAAGAGTCCATGGTTGGCATTTCAAAATTTATTGACGAAATCACCGCAAATATAAACGCTTTGAATTCATTGAGTTTACCTGTAAATACTTTTGAAATTATTTTTGTTCAATATTTAACTCAGAAACTCGATAACCAGACATGTCGACTATGGAAGGAAAGTCTATCCGACGAGCGATTCCCTAATTTCAACAATTTCATTAAATTTTTAAATAGTAGAAGGTAATTAATGGAAAACGTTGGGGCATCAACCAGTTCAGCAAACAGAACACAAGTTAGCGATAAGATTCCCTATCGCAAGACTATTAACCCCGTTGAGCTCACTAGGTCAACATTAACATTATCAACAATAACATTTGTCAGCTGTGTCGCGGTAAACATAGACTGTCTGAATGCCCACAATTCGTGGCTACATCTCCCTTTGAGCGAAAGAACATTTTACTCAAATACAAACTTTGTTTAAATTGCATGCGTCCAGGCCATGATCCCTCACACTGTCCTTCCAAATTTTCTTGTAGGACATGTTCCAAATGACATCATACAATGATTCACATATCAGGCAGTAACACTTCAAACAGGGGCAACAATCAATTTTCCCTCAAATTTCAAACAACTTCAACACTACGCCTTGAGGACAGTCACATATGGGACAGCAAGCGCTTCATTTCTGGCCACAAGATGTTTGTCACAAATAGCCCAGGAAAACAAAACTCAACACCCTATAGCCTGTTCTGCTATCGCAAACGATTTTTATGTGGACGATCTCATGACCGGCTCAGATAACCCACACATTTTATTACAAATGAAGTCCGACATTAGAAATTTATTAAGTCAATACGGGTTTACTTTGCACAAGTGGTTTTCCAATGATCAAACCATTATAACTTCACACGCCAACTCTTCCCTTGACTTTAACAAGAATCAAACTGTATGTACTTTGGGTATTCAATGGGACATTGACGATGATAGTTTCATATATAGTTTTCAAAGAAATTTCGAAGTGGAGGTATTTAACAAGAGAAGGGTATTATCCATTATCGCCGGAATTTACGACCCATTAGGACTTATTGGCCCGGTTACATTTTGGTGCAAACATTTCATGCAGATACTGTGGTTAACGGGAACAAGTTGGGATGACGCCCTGTCAGACTCATTATCTAATCAATGGGTAGAACTTTATGCTCAGTTGATATCAGACACTTATTTTAAGATTCCAAGATCCGTAAAGAATTTAAATAATTCCCAAATCATTTCATTTCAACTCCATGGGTTTGCCGACGCTTCAGTAAAGGGTTACGCGTGCTGCATTTATGTGCGAACGGTGTATTCAAACCACAGCATTTCATCAAACTTATTATGCTCTAAATCTAGAGTCGCCCCCTTAAAGCAGGTAACATTACCCCGACTTGAACTTTGCGCCTGTCTCTTATTGGCTCAGCTGGTTTCCAAGTTTGTAAACGCTGTGAGTTATAAATTTGACGAATTGTATTTTTACTCAGACTCAATGATCGCCTTACACTGGATTCACCAGCAGTCTTCCAGATGGAAAGTATTTGTTTCCAACCGCGTTGCGGAGATACAGCGACTCACTGCATAGGGTACCTGGCATCATGTCTCCTCACATGACAACCCTGCTGACATCCTATCGCGTGGTTGTCTACCCCGCTTTTTACACTGTCACCCACAATGATGGCATGGTCCATCCTGGTTGTCCAATGAGTCATCATCATGGCCCACCAGTGCTTTCGATGCCCATTCACCCTGCACTCATCCCGATCTTGATCAAGAAAAACGTAAACAAGTCCAAACCACTCTCTGGTTGTCACTTCATCTACGCCTAATTACTTTGAAAACTACTCTTCGCTTTCAAAACTTCTTCGTGTATTTTCTTACTGCCTTCGATTCATTCGGAACTCTAGACTTCCCATAGCTGACAGAAACACTTCTTTTTTAACTTCCCATGAGCTACATGGCACACTTTTGATTTTTATTCGTCAGTCCCAGCGATCGCACTTTAATATCGAAATCAAGGAACTTGAGGCACAACGCTCTATCCCTAATAATAGCAAAATTCTTTCACTTAACCCCTTTCTGGACAATACGGGGATATTACGCGTGGGCGGACGCCTTCAGCACTCCCAGCTCACCTATGATAGCAAACACCAAATCATACTCCACCCGCATTCTCATCTCAGTAAACTAATCATAGAAGGCGAGCATCGTCATTTCAAATCGATTTCAAAGGCTTATATTTCTCTATTTATATGCATGGCCACTAAGGCCATTCACCTTGAATTAGTTTCAGATCTCACCTCAGACGCTTTCATAGCAGCCTTAAGACGTTTTATAGCGCTAAAGAGGCATCCCTTCACAGATATTTTCTCACAATGGTACAAATTTTCGTCGTGCTAGCAGTACACTTCACGACTTATACAAACTTCTCCAATCAAACGAATTTGAACAAACTACCCAGGACTTCACCAGTGCCCAAGGAGTCAAATGGTCCTTATTCCCTCGTCAGCACCTCATTTCGGTGGCCTGTGGGAGAGTGGAGTCAAGAGCGTCAAGTTTCATTTGCGGCGCGTTGTCGGCAGAACCATTCTCACGTTTGAAGAATATTACACCATTTTAACTCAAATAGAGTCCTGACTCAACTCACGCCCCTTGTTCGCCATCTCAAATGACTCTGGTGATCCCGAGCCTTTGACTCCAGAGCACTTCTTGGTTGGTTCTCCACTCACTTCGCTCCCGGGACCTGACTATTCCGAAGTCAAAATTGGTCGCTTGGGTAGATGGCAGCTGCTGCAAAGATTCACCCACTCTATATGGAAGAGGTGGTCAAGGGATTATTTGCACCAGTTGCAACAGCGCAACAGATGGCATCACCAGTCAAAAAACTTGGCTCCCGGACAACTCGTCCTTATTTTGGAAGATAATTCCCCCCCTGCAGTGGAAATGCGGTGTAATCACTCAGGTCCATTTGGGTCACGATTCCCTAGTGCGCGTAGCGGATGTTCGCACCGCAAACGGCATCCTACGTAGGCCCATTCACAAATTATGCCTCAGATTAATCCCACTACAACGTTCAAATGACATGTACTATTTACTTAAACTTTTATCGCATTCTCGTGCTTCATGCCCGGGACATGCCCCGGGTGATCGCATGCTTTCCATTTGTTATTGTAATTATCATATCGTTATGTATTATTGAATATTTTTGGGTGTTATTATTCTATTATTATGTAATGTCAATTATTATGTCTTGCTTATTATCATATCATTATGTATTATTGAATATTTTTGGGTGTTATTATTCTATTATTATGTAATGTCAATTATTCTTTCTTATTATCATATTATTATGTAGGCCTATTATTGAATTTTTGGGTGTTATTATTCTATTATTATGTCATGTCAATTATTATGCCTTTTTATTATTGTATTATTATGTATCCGTACCATCTTATTATGTATTATTATGTCTTGACACTTATGATGCACTATTCATATAATAACTCAACACGCAAAATCGCCCGACTTTGTGCGGGCAGTATGTTATTTCCTCATTGATACCGTCAGAAGTGTTGTCTAGTGTTTCTTTCAATTGTGTGAAACCACTATCTACTGTTTCATGAAGTTGATCTGCTGGATAAATTGTTTCTTCCCATTTCTTATTCATCCCTGTTTTTGTCTGCTTGACTCCTTCACACGATGCCCTATTAGTATGTATCTTCCCCTTCAGTTCTTCATGACTTCTTTGGATGTCCTCCTTCAATTGCTGTTGCAAGGCTTCCTGATTCTTCCGCAAAGTATCACTGTGTTCCTCCATTTTCTCGTTTATCTGCTGCTTCAAGGTTTCATTATTCCCTTCAATTTTGTTGTTCAGTGTCTCAATATCTTCCCTTAATTGTTTCTTTAAGTTTTCACTGTTTTGGTCCTGTTTCTTAAAGTTTTCATCAGTCCTCTCCTGGTTTTTGTTTAATTGTTCCATCATCATCCTCATCATGTTCTCCATCCTCTCCCCTTCGGTTGGTGTAGCTTTGTCTGGTTGTTCTCCGACCGTTACTTCTACTTCCGGTTCAGGTTGTGTTGGGTTTTCTGGTTGGTCCCCTTGAGTATCCTCTTCGATCGTTTCCTCGATTATTTCTTCCATCATTTCCATTTCTTCTCCCTTGTTATCTTCAGTTCCCTGCTTAGCTTTATATCTTGTAACCATAGAATGTTGCATATTTTCCCGTAATCGCCGCTAGTCTTCTTTTTTAGCCTCACCAGTTGGTCGCCAATCTGTAACGATTGGATGTACGTCCGCCTCGTTTAAGCCCCGCGATGGAAGCCAATCTGTAACGATTAGATCTGTACGTGTTTGTGAAAATGTATATGTTGTGTGCTCGCCTCACACTGGTGTCGTTACATCTATGTTTTGCGCTAGCGATTTCCGTAGCGATCCTTCAATTACCAGTACAACGAGAGTGGAAACCTTACCTGTTGTTTCATAGTGGTTTAATAATCCCGGGTGGCGCCAAATTGTTTATTCAAAACAATTAAATTAATAAATATTGTGGTTTAGCGATCTTAGTCATGACAGCCTGGTGCATTCAAATTTGTTCCCGCCTTCGTTCGACCTACTTAATCAAGCAGGTAGTTCGTAGAGTTGGCGGCGTGAGCACTTGCCGTCATTCTCGCTGGTCTCTGCTATACAATACACAATTTATAAAATACACTTCCCTATGAAATAAAAACAATGGTTACACTCTGTACTAGCTTCTTTAATTATTGTTTGGTAATTATTCAGTTTAACAATAAAATTATTCTTGGTTATTAACAATTTTGCACCGACAATTAATATGAGTCTAATATCTCTAGGGTTTCGGCAAAAATCGATTATGAACGAACGATTTGGTTAAGTATGGCGACAGTGTTGTCTGTTTACATTTATTATCGTTCAAAATCTGGGTCCTTGTGATTACAAGAAAAATATTAATGATTACAATAAAAAGTACACTACCTTACATTATTTGTACTTAAATAATATAATGTGTAGCTACAATTTGTTCCTGCAGTGTAGTAAAGTGTGTTTCAAAAGTTCGCAATTTAACACTAGGTTATTTTCTTAGTTAATAAATTTTCAGTGTTTTATTGTTTTACTTAATCTTTGAAAGAAATTATATTCAGTTTATAGTGAGAGTTCATATAACTATGAGAAATATTTAAAGTGAGTTCATTTCTGGAATATGGGTAATTTAATGATACTTATCACATCAGTAGGCTTGAAATAAACCGTTGTTCAGGTGAAATGGAATTGTCATCAATTTTGAATGATTTGGGTTTCTGGCATCTTTTTCATGTTAGTTGTGGTAATTTCCTCATTTAATTTTTATTTAAATTGGTCCTTGGCATTAGTTAAATGTTATTGTTCCTCGTCTGCTGCTTACTGGTTCTTCTTTTTGAATTTTGGTTACTTTTATACATTTTTAATTAAAATTTAGGTCATTCAAGATCTGGTGTGTAATCTGGATGAGCGTCACATTGAGTACTATAAATTAACGGAAAATTCATAACCAACGGTCTGTTGTCATGGTTACGAATACATTCTGATTGGTTGATCATGACTTTATAACCATTGTTATCAATTTTGAATTTTTATTCAAAATTACTGTATATCTTCTGATTGCTTTTATTCTTCTGTCTTCCTTCCTATGTATTAAATATTATCACTAGTGTTTGTATTTCCTTTCAAAGATTATTTTGATATCCCATAAGGTGGGGTTCTCTAAAGTATTAATGTTTGTACAATTATGTTAATATTTCTTAATTACATTTCTCTTTTAATTTAAGTCCTTATTCTAACATTTTTCTTTTAACATGATTCACAAATTATCCTTGGCTAGTTACTCGCCTTGGATTTGTTAATTTCCTTGTTGATTTTTTACAATTTGTAGTTATTTGTTTTTGACAGTTAGGCATTTCATAGGCCTAATTAGCCATTGATTATATTTACTTAGTTTATACAAATTATATCTCATTTTACTTTAATGTGTTTTGTTTTGTTATGATAATTGGTTGGTTTATTTGTTGATGTGTTTTGGATCTATTTTTATACTATTTGTATGTTTCTATTATTTTCTATATCATGGCTTGTTAATTATTTCCTAACTGATTTTACAGTGTAATTGGATCTGTATTGATTCACTTCTTATTTATCTATTTTGCCCTTGTTAACAATATGGCTATTACTTACTATTAAAACATAACATCTAGGCCTATGGTCTGTACAATTCCTTCAGCCATATCCTATTCATAAATTTAATTAAACAATTGTTTAACAGTTATTAGGTAATGTTTGGTTACAATTCATTTCAGTCTTTATTATTTTTTGGGGTGATAAACATCATCACACCATTTAAACTTACTTAATTGATTATCTCTTATAACCTGGGGTGTTTATTGATTTCATTTTTAATTTCTTAAATAATCTCTATCTTCAATCCATGGCAACACTAACTGTTTACCTTCCGTGGGATTCTCCCTTTTAAATACTATGGTATCCCTCTCTTACAATTGAACTTAATTTTATTAATAACAAGATTCTTTTTTAAATAATAATGTCACCATCAATCTTCAGTGTTCATTACAGATTATTAAGTGTTTATTATCTATCACTAGATCTTCTAATTATTGTGGGGGTTTTACACTTTCACTTTTGCACTCCTTAAATGTTTATATTAAGTGTTAGTAGTATAAAAGTGAGCGTTAGAAAACACTTCCGGGTTCCAGTTGAAAACACTACCGGGTTCCAGTTCATGACGTCATAGAGTCACTGGCAGCTGGTGTCCGAGCTGTCCATGTGACGTCACTGTTTTGTGTGTGTGTGTATGTGTGACTGAAACACTTCCGTGTTCCAGTTCATGACGTCATACAGAGGGTCAAGTCGCTGGCGTCCGCATGGCTAAAACCTGTTTCAAGACGTCACGGAGGCCGTGGTTTCTGCATGTCCAAAATTTGGTAGCCGAAAACAATGTGTAGCGGATGGGGGTACCCGGAATTCGGCGGTTGCCCGGACGCGCAGAGGCTATGTCATCGGGTACCGTTACTCGAAATTTTGGGGGTATCGGGTACCGTTACCCGAAATGTTTAAATCAACGGATGGGGGTACCCGAAATTTGTGGGTACGCCCACATGACGCATGTATAAAACACTGGTTATGACGAAACAGGAGGCTGGGTGGATATGCTAGCTGGTTCGACGATTACGTGATGTCTGAAATTTGACACCCGAAATGTTTAGAACAACGGATGGGGGTACCCCGAAATTTTTGATGTTCAATATTTGACAACCGAAATGTTTAAAACAACGTATGGGGGGTACCTGAAATCTCTTGGTGTCCGAAAGTTAACACCCGAAATGTTTAAATCAACGGATGGGGGTACCCGACATGACGCATGTGCTCGACTGCGAGGCGAGACAGTTGGTTTCCGCAAAAAATAAATTATGGCCCCTCCGGGATTTGAACCCGGGACCTCCGGTACTCCAAACCGGCATGCATCCACTACACCAAGGGGCCGTTGTCGTTTAACTGTAATTATTTTTGTACTTATACTTCTCGTCTCTTACTTGCAACTATGAGGTGGACGAGTGATATCTACTGTTGTCCTATGTGTAAAACCATAAAAGCACAATATAAGTTTATTTATTATTAAAAATAAATAAACATTTTTTATACTTTTATTTTTTACCTCTCATCCTCTTCCTAGCGGCCAGAGGCGAATGAGAGACCGCTACGCTTTTTTTAACGTGGTTTCCCCAACTTTACAGATTCGTAAAGCAGGCCTACTCCACGTTATCTATCGCTGTACTATTAACTAATACAGTGGTAGATAATGATAAGATACACTATGCAATGCTAAGTCAATGTATAAAAGCAGTACATATATTTTTTATTTATTTACTTTATTTTATTTTTTATCGGGTGTATATGTTGTTCATACATGATGCGTATTCACATTTGCTGTACCGTAATGAGTAATTTTCACACCCATACTGGTCCTTGACGAGTTTACAGGTATATCTACCGTGCCAGTGACCCGTCTCGAACTACCAGGACTACGTTTATGAGTATTTCTACCGCGACAGTGACGTAGTCAAGGTTAACACTCACGCACACACTACGGTACCTAATTCTACGTTTATGGACATTTCTGTCACGTAGCATTCACACTAACACCATGATGAAAACATGTTCACAACCGACTATATTTTATTTCGTTGCCGCAACCATTCTGCATAAAACAAAGCTTTGCGCAATGCACAGTGTAAGGGGGGAGTGGTAACGGGTTGACGATGAGGAACAGGACATTGTATGATGGGTACAAAGGATCTAGGAACTACAGGTGCTTGAATATCGTTTAAGTCAATCACCTCACCATGGTGATACAACTGTCGTAAGAAATTTGCCTTCTCAAACCCTTTTGTATAGACAACAGAACTGTCTGAAAAAAAGTCTGCAACGATGCGTACCATATTCTTGTACGGCACATTACCATCGTTCCACCGAATTCTGTGATAATGTGTTTCCAACCAGTCATTGATTTTTTGAAATTTCAGGTGCAGTCGTGCACGTTCGTATGGTGGAGCGAACAACACGATAACAAAACGTCCGGTTGTTATATCAACTGCAACGAACTCTTTGCTTACATATTCATTTTTGTCACCACGAAACGCTTCAAACTCGGCAATAACCGTCCTATTCAAGTTCATTTTTCCGAGTGACACTTGTTCGCATCGAATACGTTATTTTTTTCAAATTCCCCCTCTACTTTTCCTTCCAATACCAGTTCATCGTAAAGACGATCAAATGTTAGCTGTTGGTCATGACGACTGCTTTCCAATCGAAAAAACGAGGGGAAAAAGAAGGATGGTGGTACATAACACCCCTTGGCTACTACCTGATTAATGTACGACTTGAAGTGATCTTGATCATAAAACAAGCGAACAAGATATTTCTTTAGTACTGTTAATAAACAACCAAAACGGATCCACTCGGGTTCTGTGAAAACAAATTTTTCGGTCTTACTACCTTTAATCCGAACAAACGTTTTCCCAAAGTTACGACTGATCATCACACTCTTCTTCTTTTCACGGTTTTCACCTTCTTCGTACAATAACATACTGGATAGTAGCTGTTCACGAAAGATCAACAAGTAATTCCACTCAGAAAAGTCAAGTAATATACGTTTCTTTTTTCCGTTTGTAAACAAAACACCCGGTTCATAGTTGAGTTCGTTAAACAGTCCGACGGTAACGAACTTAGTGTAAGAGTTAATAGGATATGCAAGAGATAAGTAAACGTTATACTCACAATGCCTGCCGCTGCTGCTGGCGCCGCTACCACAGTCACCTTACATCGTTGAGACGGACTGATCTTGTTACAAGCTAGAGATCGCTAATACCTATCTTTATAAACTGGTAGAGGGGAGAACAAGTTTTTTATGACAAACGATGAACAGTATTCGACAACGCTGTGTACTGTACTATCCTATCGTGAATAATCAAAGCGTAAGCGGTGGTTTTATCTGGAAAATTGTTACTGGATTCAAATTCTAAACGCACATCAACGGCAGACGACTTGATTGGTTCTTCTTGACTGGAACAATCGATGACAAACAACGGTGCTTTCGTTATAAATTCATTAGGTGTCAAAAGAGGCGTTCTGTTGCGACGGTCGTAGTATGATGTTTGAAAACGTGTATACATGTCGTAGAACAGTGCGTAACGTTTTTTTTCGATATCCTGGTTCAGGTTATCGTACGGATAGTATTTATCGTTCAGAAATAGCTTGACATTCGTTAAATTGCAGTGATCAAATTCCGACGCGTTTTTCGCTATATTGTTCTTTCTGTCCGTCTGAAATATCAGTATCACATACCGTGGTTTTTCCAACTGTGACGATGTCTTCAAGGTCCACGAATGTCGATTTGTCGTCGGTAGAACGGGATACTCGTGCAATTCCCAACTGCGGAACGGCATCACCAGTTCATGATCCTCCTCGGTATGCTCCAATAGCGGTATTCGGTACTTGTTTGACACGCGCACATAGGGCATCTTCCAGTGTACTTTGTTTATTACGAGATTACCGTTTGCAGTTGCACCTGATTCTTTTAGCACCATTGCGTTCTGATCGGTAGAGGTACGCAACAGAATCAATTCTTGCTTAACGTTCAGCATGATGCGTGTATAGTCTTCGTTGAAACCGAGTACTCGCTGTAGCGAGTAGCGAGTAGCGTTTCGTTGAAACGGAAGACAAAACGTAAAATCACCGGTACTCTCGTGTACTGTCAACGACTCGTCGGTTGTCGTCACCCATCCTGCATTGATTAGATGCTTTCTTTCATGCTCATTGCTCGATAGTAACAATTTCACAGTGCTCGTAATTCCAACGTTTTTCGTACGATCTACTTCCACACCGCACACTTCGTAACGGATCTCCTCAAACAAGAAAGCCATTGCATTGTTGATTAATTTCACGTTCAACGCTGTGTCGGTAGCGTTAACCTTGGTCAATGTTCCTTCGATGTACAGAAAACTCTCCGCCGGTAAAGTGAAAACATCCTGTTGTTGGATGGGTATACGTATTTCATCGTTGTTACCGTATCGGGTGGAAGCATACGGTGTGTGCGTACGATATTCGAACTCAACGATTCTGTTATCGAAAGCCGCTCCTCGTTCGATAGCTAGAATTTCACCCGACATTATTTTAATCGTATAATTTGAATCCAAGTGAAAGTAAGAAACGCTTGTTCCTTGATGTCAATCGCTTCAACGCTGAACACCGACTACCATGTTTCTTTCGTACACACTCCCTTTTTACAGGTGACGTTTGTCCGAAATACAATCCCATATTTTCAGATGCAGTCGTATCGTGATAACTTCACCGCGAAAATCGACTAAATCCCCGTCCTGATCAACGAGAGACAAAATTATGTTGTCAACGCGTTGTACGTTTACCGGTAAGTATATTACGTTTGTCGGTGTTTCAACTATTTTGAAACCTGGTGCCACGGTCGGATAAAACGAATGCAACGTGTGCTGGTCCTGGCCGTCCTTGTACGCACCCTGTACGATATTACTCCGTACGTGAACGTGTTAAATTTGATTATGTCGACGGGTACGTTCGACTCGTGTGTTTTATACGCTTCCAGCTGTTGATTCTCCTTGAATCCTAACATACTTGCAATGGTATTCGGTGTATGCGAAAAGTCGATGACATGCTTACAGTAAATTTCACACTTTAATGTGTTGTTGTTTGGACGTAAACTGATTGTTCTCTCGCCTAACTGTTTCTGCAGATACGTTTCGATATCACTGATTTCGTAGGTGGCGGTAGGCAACTTGATGACGGACCACTGAGCCTTGGAAATTTTTACTGGAAATGCATTATTTTTTCCTTCAGTAACGTTTGGTATTGAATTATACGATGTAAAATCCAATAGTCCAACGTACCATTCACCGTATAACTCGAGAGGTGGGAAAAAGTTACACACGAGATTCGCAGCGTCTGTACCCGTCACGGTGACCGTTAGCGACGACATGCTGAAGTTTACTGATCAGAAGACGATAAAAAGTCTAAACATAAATGACCGCAGATGACCGTGTTAGGAGGTTGCTTTCGTTCATAGTTGTAACGAACCTCGGCTGTATCACCAAAATATTGCATCAGCTCGAGAGGTGGACGTAAATTACCGAACCCGTCAAAATAGTGTACTCGATTTCCACGCTTCTTGTAACATACCCAGTGGGTTCCCGGTCCGCTCTCGTCGTCCAAATTCACGATGACGCTTTCGTTCTTCCACGGCGCTGTATCCGGTAATGCGTTACGCATGTAAACACCTCTAAAATACGGTATGTTTAGCTTTTTTGCGTATACACGTAATTCATCTTCGGACAACGGCGGAGCGGTATGTGAATTAGTTTTTTCGGTACGGACGTAGATACAATCCGGACGAGCGTAAGCGATGTCGTGTTCGCGACAGGCTTCGTCTAATTGGTTGATTCCGCGATCACCACGCGCTAATCTTTCTTCGAGTTTCATGCCCGGTCCACAGAATCTGTAACCCGGCAGATGTAATTCGACAGGTAGTGCGTCCACCGCTCGATTGATAACTGACGAAACAACGGACGGTACAACGTTTTTAAGCACGTTTCCGACGCCCCACCCCTTTTTCCTCTTAACGTTGTTGTTCATCGTAAACCGATCTCCAGTCTTTCTCTTCTGTGTTTTTATCGTATTCATCTATTAACCTTTTTATTTCCTTCGTGTCGTGTGTCCACTCGTCTTCTGAACTACGTGGCTTAGACAATTTCAATAAGTAGTAATCCAGTTGATACTGAAATGTTTTTACGACTTTATACATCTCGCTCTTTACGTATCGTCTCACGTCATTTAATTGTTGTAAGTTAACAGCATCGTTCTCCGCAAAACCATCCGCTACGTCTGTTATTCTCTTTTCCGCTGCTTTGAAAACACCATCTTCGCCCAAGCTAACGGTGTTCTGCAACATGTATTTTACGTTAACCGCGTCATCTGGTGAACTCACTCCTGACAACCAGCTCTGCCCAAACAAATAGCTGTTCGATACTTTTTTAATGACGTTCGAGTCTACGTAGTTTTTGTTGACCGCATCGGTCGCTAGTTCCGGACTTCGAACGTTGATTACCCATCGATCTCGTGCATCGATGACCTCACCTCTCTCTTGACTCGAGTGTTGTATACAGTTGTCATCAACGTAATATTTGTTGACTACGTCTTTAACGTCTACAGGAGTATCAACATTTTTCAATCTACACCCTTTAACGTCCACGCTTTTACGTTCATCATCGAGTAGCAGACAATGTGTTTGCATATAAGTCAGGGATACAGCATCCTTTCCTGCATCCGGTTCGTTCAGATTGCGGATCTTTTTGTTTTCAACATCTATATGCCCATCATTCGTAATCTTAAATCCTACAGTATTGCGTAATTGTCTTTTTGTTTCACGTCGCACGCTCACGGCGCTTTGATGTCTCCCGAACTTGTCCACAACCATTGTACGACTGCACGCTACAAATGACGTGCTAACCGTTTTAAGTAACGACACTGTGGTGACCATCGCGTGTGTAACACAATCGGATCGTCACCCTCTTTCCAACGAAAGATTTCTATACCGCAAAATGAACATCGAACCCTGTCAATTTCATTTGTGTAATGAAAGCCTGCGGCAACCATAGCGGTCGGACTGATGAAATGCACAGGCCATGATGTAAAGGTTTTCAGTCTCTCGTTTTCGACTTCAAAGTCAGGTGTCAAATCTAATCCGCACATGTCGACAGTGTTGACAACAATGAGTTGTTACACCGACGTTCATAAAATTTATAAGATAATGTTGGCTTCACGTAATTCCTCTACTACTGAGATGATTTCGTTGTCGTGTCCGGTGTGACCGGTGCGTTTTGAACTTACCAGCAGTCTCAACCGTTCAACCAGTTCGTTGGGATCGTTACAGTGTACGTAATCGATACCACGTCCGCTGCGTGGTGGGAACAATCGAGCGATTATCTCTCTGTACTTTAAACCTTTGTTTGTATTTACTTTAGCATCGGGTAAATAATAAAGTTTATAAGCGTTAGTGTCCGACAGTATAGACTTGTACGCTGCTAAATCGTTTTCATCGTAGACGCTCTTGTCGGGTTCTTTCATAAACATAAGTTCGTAGAGGCCCGGTGTGCCTCTGTATCGTTTTCCAGCTATGTAGAAGCTATCGTCTTGATTGATCTCTAACACCGAATTGCCTACCATCCATTTGTCTTCAACGTTACGAACACCGTACGTATGATCCATCTTCTTATCTCGATCATCAGACAACGCGAGCAGTAAGTATTTCCTCGCGAGCGGACCTTCGACAGACTGTTCAACGTATTCTTGTGCTTCGTGTCGACCTTCGGGTGTTGTTAAAAACTCTTCAAGAGTTACGTTCGGTGTTTCGACATCAGGCGTTTGTGCCAACACTTCCGTTCTGAGGAAACGAGGTTGTGATGGTGTTTTCGTCTCAACAGCTGCCTTCGTATCTTCATCTTCTACTTTTATTTTTTTTTTTATTTTATCACTGGAGTCATTCAACTTTTCCGAAATCTGGGTTAACGGTTCCAAAAGAGGTTTGTACTTTCTCGTTAACGCTTCATCGCTCTCTCTGATGTCATGTTTCAACGCGCGATACTTTTGTCTTATGTTATCGCTAATTGCATCGATTTCATGTGTCAATTGCTTGTCATCCATCTTGACACTGATGACTTTCTCGCACAAACTATTCTATTTATGTATAAAACGATCGAAACCCACTCTGTATCTACCCGCGTTTATCGGTGAGTCCTTGTTGATGACTATGAATCCGTAACGATCCTTCCACGCTTCGACGCACATCGCTTTGAACTCTTCGTATTTCATGTCTGTGTTAACGTGATCGTTGTAAACGTGACGTAATTTGAGATCATCTTGTCTGAACAAAACCAAGAAATTGGCATTATCACGCACCAGTTGCTTTGGCACCAGACTGTACGTCTGACAAAGGTACAAAGTGTCCACACCGCTATGCCGTCCCATAGCGAAATATTTTCGTATGTTATTCTGCCGTTCACATACCACATCATCGAACAACATGATTGAATTAGGTACAATTTCGTGCGGAGATGGTACTTCATCGTTTTCACTGTATGTGAAGTACATCATTCCTTCGTCAGCGAGAGCATTAAAAACGTCTTCCAACATACGATATTTTGGTTGAAATAACAATTTGGAGAACACGTACAGGTTCTGAAATCGCAGTCCTTTTGAATCGAATAACATGTTAAAGGCAACGTTTGACTTCCCGCTACATGACCCGCCGCACACGATACATCGAACTGTGTTTGGAAACAGTGGACTGTGTTTATTATATGCAACTTCACCGTTGTACTTAGCAGAGTCTACGTTCTTAACATTTAACTTTAACGATTGTTGTTCAATCTTCATCTTAACTCGTTTACGTTCGGTTAAATACTGTGGTAATGTTATTATATCAGATCTTTTTTATGTATCCACGAATCGTGTTTACCGTCAAAGCCGAGCCAGCGCACTCGCACGCGATCACCTTTACGTTGTAATATTTTCTCAACGAGATACACATCACCAACGCTGGTTTTACTCAATTCTTGTTCATAAAACCCACCTTCCACAACGTCACCCGTGTGATCTTTCAACAAGTACGTAACCGGTACGGTTGGCTGAACTCTGTGCACTGTATATATCTCGTTCGTCCAGTTTGGTGTATAACCTTTAGCGAATGTGATTTTGTATTTACTGATACGCACTCGATCGCCTATTTTAAACTTATGTTTCTTGCTCACTTTCCGCGGTACGGTATTTTTTCTGATTCGTTCCAACACAATTTGCTCGTTGCTCTTGTCGACTTGTCGCGGCTTCATCTCTATAGTTCTATGCACTCTGTCGTTGTATTCCATCACCAGTTTAGGCAAAAGCGACAACCACCGATAATGGCCTTGCTCGCTGAACGCGCGGTACATGTTCGTTTTCAACGTACGATTAAATCGCTCTACGATGGACGCTTTCTTCTCGCTATACGTTGAATAGTGTTTGACGTTGAATCTCTTTAGTAAAGCTTGTACGGTAGTGTTAAAGTACTCTTTCCCCTTATCCGTTTGCAGGTATTTCATTTTATTTTTTACAATTATTGGTTCGAGAGCATGTGCTACTTCAACACCCGATTTAGTTTTTAAGGGAATCGCATATGCATACTTGCTAAATGCGTTTATTACCGTCATTAGATATTTGTACCCCTTGTTCAACTTGGCATGCGGTATCATTTCCACCAAATCCGCTTGGTAGAGATCGTGTAACCCCTTCACCTCCACCGCACGTCTGGGAAAGTTCCTTCTCACCGGTCTGTGCAATTCTTTTGCAATAGTTTTGCGTACGTTTTCCATATTGCCACCCGAAACGCGAATCGCAAAATTTTGGTACGAGATATACCGTTACGTTTTCACTAAACCTCACCGACTTCATCGTCGTTACTGACAGTGTGTTGCTCCTGCAAGCGAGTCTTATATCAACGTATATCAAACGCATAATTTATAATGAATTTTCTCGCTTGCTGAATTATCTCGCGTCTGGGTTGACAGAGTTTATAATGACCGTACGCCAGTGTTGTTTCACCGTCATCCAAGACATATCGTTTGTCATCGTACGGTGACAGCGATAATTTTGTAAGCTTTCTTGTGTATATGTTATGTTTTTCGCTTTGGATAGTCTGCGCCGTAGTATAATATAAGTTTGAGAAGTGGTCTTTACACATTGTTTATAAAGTTGATGTTTCAACTGTGTAGCTATCGCGGAACGTGGCACACCTTTCGCTACCTTTTTCTCTGTATCGTTTGCCGTAACGAATGAATAACATTTTGCGCGCAACCCGACAAATTCAAGTATCGGTATTCCATTTGTTTCGTCTTTAAAAGTACCCAACTTTTTCTTGTTTGTTTCAGTATAGCACGGATGTGCCTTAGGGTACTCCGACGTATCAAAGAGTTCGAGATGCTCCTCCATGTCTTTGTACACATCGTCGGTGCGAATGTCGTACAACAGAGAGTCAGTGTCCGTCATACATAGACGTGCACGTGACCCGTACGTATTCATCGTGAATCCGTAATGGAACCGATACATAATCAGCTTACTAATATCCAATACACTGAACCCAACGTACAAAGGTCGGTTCAGTGTAATGGATATTTTTTTCATCGTGAGACCTACCAGGTCCTCGTTATAGATGAAAAAATGTTGTAGCCTGGGGTTAGCGGTTAGTTTTTGAAGTTTCTTCTCGTTTGGAACTAACTTGAAATCGATTCGCTTCCGTACGTTTTCCAACGATTTTCCGTACGGTGCGTTATTCATTAACTTAAAAAAGTCTTTTTCAAAGGTGTTTCTGGCTTCCTTTCGTCGCTCCGTATTAAAATCGATGAAAGGTTTCAACCATAGGCACTGTGTGAATGCTAACACACGGTGAATCGCTTTCAACTCCATTCCTAGTTCGAGGTAGAGTTTCAATGTTCTGTAATGAACAATGTATTTTATCTTGTCCTCGAGGGACGTTATCAGTTTCTCTACCTTACCGTTACTACACACAAAGTCTTTTAACAGCTTCATGCGATAGCAGTACGGTGAAAGCATACTGTCCGTAATAGTACACTTTTCGGGTGCTAAAGGGTAGTCACTGTGTAAGTCGTGTAGGTAATGTGGATACCCCAGATCGACATCCAGGATATAACCGGTGTCATCATCGTCACGTAACGTGAGCACGTTCAACGTATCGATCTCTGTACGTTCCAACCATCGAAAACCTGACAGTGGTAAAGGCTGTGTCATAGCCGTTCCGTACAGGTTGGTACAATCGAGGTAGAGTAAATAGTTATGCGGCTTGCTTGCGTCATAATCGGGAATGTACGGGTTGTTGGCCTTGGCGTACCGATTAGAAATTGCTGCTAAGCCGCCACGGATACCTCTTTCGATGTACAGGTGTACGTCTATATCGCGGAGTAACTCTAAACTAACTCCTGTCATTTTCAGCATCGCGTTCCACGCTAAACCGGCGGTGGTAAAAACGTTACACGGATCGAGTTCGTAGTACTGCAGGCTCATGTTTCGAAAGTTTTCAAATACATCTGCAAGCAGTAGTACATCCGTTTTTAAATAAAGGTCATGATAATCACCGAACGTTTGCATGTCGAAAGCCGACCAAACCGCTCGAGCGTGCGCGTAATCTTCTTCGTTTATATCCGACTCTGTCAACCCGTTGTAAAAATGTTCGCGGTCCGGTAACTGCCTCTCGTCAAATTTTGAATCGTCCGTAACGTATTCGTAAGGGTACACGCCTTTACGCAACAGTAAATTAACATTACGCGTGTAAAATTGATTAAGAATTTTAAATTTATCCGCGGATAAGTTGGAGACGAGTTTTTCAAGTGACGCGTTCATGAACCGCAGAGAATCGAGAAACCGGAGCTGACCGAGTGTAATGGAGATGTAACGTTCGCTTGTAGTAGCGATACACGTTATTTCATCTTCCTTGTACTTTCCGAAACCTTGCATCAAATGATGCGAGTCATAGCCACTTAAATTATGGAAAAAACCGGAACGTGTGTTGGTATTTTGTAATTTATATTACACGCATTGTGAGCAGCGCCTAAATAGTTTCCCGTTATGTGGCAATGGTTTCGAACCGTGTCATCCGTTAACGCCTTCTTGCACAGATGACAGTGCGTAGCGTTTCGGAATGACCGTTCATCGGCCGCTGTCATTTGGATCGGTTTATTAAACTTTCTATCGAGTCGTTGAACGTCGACTAAAAGCACACGAAGGAACGTGTCCACCACGTCTTTACCGCGGTATATTACAGGTTCCTTGACGGCGTTTCCCATCCAGTCAACTATCACATAGCAGAAACTGGCTGGTATATGGTGTGCCACGTTTTTACCGGTGGTCGGAACAATAAACGATTCGAAGTCAGCGTATACCGTATAAGGTACGCGGTGACAAAGTGAAAAGTTTTTAAAATACATCCACTTTTCGTTCTCGTCAGGAAGTTTTACTTTCTGTACTGCATGCTGAGAACAGTTGCGTTCGTGTTCTTCAACTCCTTTTCGCGCCGCGTTAGTATCTTTATTGTCCGAAAATCGGTGTAGACAGTAGTTGCAGTAAAACGAAGCGCCGTTTCGTTTTGACAACGACGAAAGCATACGCGAAAGGTTCCGTATGAGGCAGTAGTGAGTAGTGTTCGCGTCGGACAGTAGCAGTAGGTTTACGTGGTACTTTCGACCGCGGTGTTCAGTAATACGTAAAGGATATACCTCGCCTTCGTAGCCAAAAACGTTAACGGATATGTTTTCGTTTAATTTTTCAAAACGTTTTATCTTATTGACTGCGACGGGATAAGGTATGTCCTTCATGTTTATTTCTTCTTCGTACGGAAGGTAATGGCTAACGCGATGCGGGTTACACGCGATCGGGTGTATACCGGCGAGCACAGACCACAAAAAACACTTTTCATCTTCTAAATTTTTCACATTAATAATTCCTTTCTTACTGTGTGACAATTTCGATGGTGTAGGTAGAAAGCTCGACCCCACAAGAGGATTGTATTTTGTAATATTTATTTCCACCGACTCGACACCATTTTCGACCCACCCGCTTCCGTCACGCGTGAATTTGTCAACGGATTCCATTATTTTCTCGCTAGCTATCGAATACTGTTCATCGATATCGTCATACTGTGACTTAAGTTCTGTACGTGATCTAAATACCGCATTACAATAAATATTTTCGGTGTTTATTAATTTTTTAGAAGATACACGAACTGCTAAATACCACTTTATATAATTATTTAATGCAACGGCTTCGCTACAAATCTTATCAATAACCGTGTGTTTGTAATCTAATAATACTGTTTGTGTGTTTAGTGTATTGTCAAGTATCATAAATTTTATAGTAATTACATTACCATTGATAGCACGGTGTTCGCTGTTGCTGCCGCTGCTGCTGCTGGTGTCGGTCGTTGTGAAAGGAGTGAGGCCGGCTTCGCGTCGTCGGTTCCCTATATAGACAGTCCGGTGACCGGTAACGCTGTCGCCGCGCTCCGCTCGCGAGGAGCAGCTGCGCGGGGTGGGGTGCGGGGTTGTCGTGACCGATGCGGTGTGTGCTGTAGGTGCGGGGTGGTGGTGCGGGGTGGGGGTGCGGGCTAGGATGTCATCGTCCGGTCGTGACCGATGACGCGCGTTGCGGAGGGCTGGGTGGGGTGGGGAGTGCGGTGTAGGAAGCCGACGTCCGTGACCGATGCGGTGCGGGGTAAAGATGTGGGATGGTGGTGCGGGGTAGGGAGCTAGGTTGCAGCCGGTGTCCGTGACCGAGAGGTTGGCGAGGTGCGGGGTACAGGATGCCGGCGACCTTGACCGAAGCGCGCTCGTTGAGTCGCCTCCCGCGGGATGTAGGGTGCGGGTACGGGGGGGGCTGGGTTGTACGACCGGTCGTGACCGAAAGCAGATGGTGGCCCGAGACGACGCGATGTGGGGTGCGGGTGACCGTGACCGACGGACTCGATTGCGGTTGGTGGGGTGCGGGGTGGGGGGTAAACCCGGTCGTTGCGGAGCGACAGACAAAGTAATTGAACAAAATATGTAGGCGAGGTGCGGGGTGGTGGTGAGGCTCTGGATGCGGTGTGGGGGTGCGGGGTAGGATGTCATCGTCCGGTCGTGACCGAAAGCAGATGGTGGCCCGAGACGACGCGGGGTGGGGTAGGAAGCAAAATTATAGCCGTTACCGTTGCGGTGGAGGTGCGGGGTAGGGTGTCGTCGTCCGGTCGTGACCGAAGGAGATGACGCTTTAGAAGGAAGGAACGTGGTCGGGGGAAACAGAATAAATACGCCAGTGTTTCCCTGTGCAGTCATCAGTACTCGCCATGGAAGGAATCGTTGCGAACGCGAAGACAGTTGAAAATTTTTTACCAAAAAGAGACTTGTCAAGTCTTTCTTTAGGAGTAAAGTATCATATAATTCACATGAAATTTGTGAAAACGAAATTCGGGGAGTCAGTTGTGGTAGATTTGGAAGATACCGGAGCCTGTCCTCAGCCGGAGGATAAACTTTTCTATGTATACCTACCTAAAAGATGGTGTGACGTATTTACAGAGGAGCAATTGAAAGCTGTGAAGCCTTGTGTCCTATCACTATGCGTAACCTCACACACTCCGCTGGCGAACGAGAAAGTGAGCGTGCAGTTGGATATTGATTATGTGAGTATGATATTTCAGTACCACTAATAATTACTTATACAGAAGTGGTTATGTATTAATTTTTTCTCTTTTTTTCCAGACCAAATAAACGAGAACAGGATTGATTTATTATAATAATAATAGTAATAATAACATTAATAGTAAAATGTTTTTAAATGATGAAGTACACTTCTCTATTTTTTTTGTCGTTTTTTAATGTTAACTGTTCATTTTCAGAGAAAGAACAAGGTGTTGCTTGGATCTAATATTGTAGAAAAACTTTTAAACAGAGAAATAAATGGTAATAATAGATTATATTGTCAATGCGACATGATTAAATTCGATTATAATTTTAGAAATAATCGTAAGACACTGAGTAGATGGATATCAATACGAAACGAAAAGAATATTTATAAAATGAAAGTATTTATTCGTAATGAGTTTTTCAAACTCTTCAAAACATCAATTAGTTATTGTAACAACCATAATATTGAATATCTTCAAATAAAAGATTTGCTAATTGCTAAAACAAAGCTGGTTAATCAGATATACTATATGATGTATAATTTTACTGGTACAGCGTATACCTCGCTAGTAAAAAAATATGAGTGGTCAAGGCATGACTCTAGCGGATGTCCGCTTCGTAACCGTTGTCGCGTCTGTTGTTATCTAAGATATCAAAATGACTTTAATTCAGAATACATGTTTTTTTAATACCACACTAACTATCATTTGATGTGTCTATATTCTTTTGTATTTGATCAAGTATTATTAATTGTAGGAAATTATATTCTGTTTTTAATTATTAAAAAACGTATGTGGTTTATAACATAAAAAGTTGAGATAAACAATCATTAAAGTGTTAATTAAATTTTTATGTGTAATTAAATTTTTTAAAAGATTTCTCTCAGTTACAGAAACCTTGTTTCGATGTTATGTGTTTGTGCGAATGCGAGGGAGATGTATGTCGTTCACCACCATATGGTGACCACTGTAACATTCTGAGTGCTTGTGAGTGGAGAGAATTTACACTCTGAAGAACAATTGTTTTAAAAAATTATTTTGACGAAAAAATGTAATTGGTTAAGGCATAATTCCACTGGATGTGCGCTTTATAAGCGTTGTTACCTCTGTTATTATCTAAAATACTAAAAAGAGTTGAATTCAAGGTTTTGGTGTACCATTTTACACATGTAGTTAACACCATATTAATTATCATTTGATGTGTGTCTACATTCAGTATGTTATTATTAATATATTACACATCAACATTGTAATATTGTATGTTATTATTATTATTATTGTTAGACATATAAGGCTTGTTTTGGTTGTAGTAAATGTAATTATTATTTTGTTAATTATATGTGTGTGTGTGTATGTGTGTATATATACATATATATATATATAGAGAGAGAGAGAGACAGAGAGGGAGAGAGAGAGAGAGAGAGAGAGAGAGAGAGAGAGAGAGAGAGAGAGAGAGAGAGAGAGAAAGCGAGAGAGAAAAAAGATTATTTTGTATAATTATGTATAAATATATATATAGATAAAGTGTCTATTTTGTTTAGTTATGTATATAGAGAGAGGGCGTATGTTTTGCTCAATTATAATTGTCTTGTGAATATAGAACATGTGTGTGTAGAGAGAGAAAAAACTTATAGCTTATGATTTGATTGTAAAAGCTTTTGATATTATTAAAAATTATATATACATATAAACCATAACCTATGTTATTTTTATTATTATACCCCTTATACAAAACAATTATTCCTATCATACTTGAATAATCGCAAAAGCAGTAGAGATGTATGTCTCTCACATGGAATGTAACAGCAAAGAAACCGGTTTTTATAGTAGAGAAAGAGCGCTGCAAGTTACAACAGCTTGCCTGAGCCAGCTCTACGTCAACCTCACACACACACACACACACACACACACACACACAGCTTTATAAAACACGGACGCCAGCTATCAGTTCCTCTTTGAATACATTAACGGAACGTGGTAGTGTTTCACACACACACACCGCTTGTACCAGTTAGATGCTGTTTGACTGGTTTACAGGCGAATCGTCACAGGAGTAAATATATTTATTCAGTTAACAATTTTAGTAACGCATAATAAGAATATATGTTTTCTAAACAGTATTAAAATCGATGCATCTGTTTTATATTAACACAATATAAACATTATAATAATACAATATCCGGTTTTGAGTACCGGAGGAACCGCGTCGGGATGTCATTAATCACCAAATTTCAGAACCCGTCAGGTACCTATTGCCCCAAATTTTAACCGATCAATTTCGCGTAACGGTTTCTCCTCCCCCCGTCCAGAGTTTAGACATACAGGACTTATTTTAGGGTGTACCCCCCATCCGTTGATTTAAACATTTCAGACATCACGCCCTCTACGTCGTCGTCATGTGGGCGTACCCACAAATTTCGGGTACCCCCATCCGTTGATTTAAACATTTCGGGTAACGGTACCCGATGCCCCCAAAATTTCGCGTAACGGTACCCGATGACATCGCCTCTGTGCGTCCGGGCAACCGCCGAATTCCGGGTACCCCCATCCGCTACACGTTATTTTCGGCTACAATTAGTGGGTAATCCCTATAATTACTTTCTCTTTGTCATTTAGTTAATTTTATATTCTCACCATCTCACTATCTCTCTCTTTACAAATATTATTTATACTATTAATAAATTATATCTTTATAGAGTTCTTTATTACATCTAACTCTAATTCTTGGGTTAGTGTACTTTTATTTTTCACATTACTTTATTGGGTTCTATCAAATATCATTTACATTTATCTTTTAATCAAAATAATACTTATTTTTTACATTGGTTAGTTATTGGTGTCGTTTCCAATATTACATTTGAGTGTACCATTTCTCCTTTTCGTTTTCTATATTATTTGTCTGTGTTTTCTCATTCGGTTTCACTTTATTTCCTTTATACTTGGTTTGTTTCATGTTCATTTTCCTACTTGACTTTCATCTTATTTTGTTTCATTTTATTTTGGTTTTCCCCTTCTCACTTGGTTTTATTTCATTTGGTTGTATGGATTCATTCACTTGCTTCAATTGGTTTCATTCTTATTTGGTTTCGTTTTTTCCCTTCTCCTTTTGTTTCTTTTTATTTGGTCAATCACTTGGGTTCGGTCATGTCGTTGTTTGTCGTGTCATTGTCATTTTATTTGTCATTATTTTAAACATTTTATATTATACGAATTACTTTTTATATTGTTGATTCATCTTTTTTATCCCTGGTATTGGGGTGGCTTATTTGTGTTGTAACAATATATATATGAAAAAATAAAAATAAAATTGCGATAAAAAATAAAATATAATAATTGTTGTAAAAAATTCGGGTATCAAAGGGTTAACTAATTGAAAATATATCATAATTGCACTAGCTACATAATTCATTTTATCCAGTGTATCTTCGAACCGTCTGGGGGGGGGGGCACGTGCCCCCGTGCCCCCCTGGATCCGCCTATGCATGTGTCTTTGATAAATGTAGCATATGTACTTATAATTAAGAAAAATCGTTACAAGAAAAATGTGCCAACCAATTAAATTTCTTACAAAACCGCCAATACCTCGAAAACTAAAAAGCCGATTTTATTGAAACAAAACCAAAATAAAATTTGGAATTTTCTATAATTTTCACTCGCTGACACCATATCGCTATCTCTCATAAAACGAAAGTTTGTCGCATGCCGAAAATTAAAAAAAAAATTTGGTGGGGGGGGAAACGGGAGGTTCGACTGGCTTCAGTCTACCTTCCGTCACGCGCGGCGGGCCCCCGCCCGACGAAGAAGAATGGGACGCACTCTTTGATGACCCCCTACCAACTATCGCAGCTGGAGAGTTTAATAGTAACCATCCCCTGTTAAACAACCGTGTCTCGAACCCCTACGGCCGCTCGTTGTACCAATACGTTCAACTCATCCTCAGGTCAACGTCTTCCTCACCGACCTAGTCCCTTATCACAGAGGACAACCCGACGTTCTTGACATTGCAGTAGTCAAGGACCTGGCCTACCCTGTCTCTATGGAAACCGTGTCATACCTTCCATCTGATCACGACCCGGTACTAATCACTGTTCGCCCTGCGCTGGACACGCCTCTCCAGCCTCCCCGCCGTGTAACGAGAGTAAATTGGCGCTTCTTTCACGACAAACTAAGTCGAACAGTCCCATCTGACCCCCCCGGTCGCCATCGCCAGTCCGGACGATATAGACCGCATGGCCACCTATCTCCAAGAAGTCGTCACGTCCGCCATGGACAAACATACCTACGAAGTCCCAGTTACCAGAAGAGGTGATTCTCGCCATCCGCAAACGGCGCGACCTCCGCCGGCGATGGCAACAAATCCGGGACCCTGCCGTAAAACGCAGGTTTAATGCCCAATCTGCCCTCGTCAAGCCGCTTCTGCTTGACGCCACTGGCGATCGATGGGACTCATATCTTGAGTCACTGGAAGTCAGGCCCGAGTCTGACTGGCAGGGTGCGAGCCGACTCAATGGCGGAAAAAGGACCCGCCATCCCTTGCGATCTCTGAGAGCCGAGGTCTTTGTCGACTCCATGGAGGAGCAACTCACAGTTCACAGAGCTGTCTGCGACCCCGGCCATTCGGGAGCGGTCACAGACTTCCTATCTGGATACTTTTCCCGCCCTCCCACGGACCCCATTGACCCTTTCGAGAGAACCGCAGTGGAATCGGCCATTCGTCGACTGCGCCCTAAGCGGACCCGCCCGCAAGGATCGTATTAGCGCGGCAGCCTTACAACACGTATTAGCGCGGCAGCCTTACAACACGTATTAGCGCGGCAGCCTTACAACATGCACCACCAAGTCTCTTTTCATTTGTACACGAGCTGTTCAATGGATGTCTCCAGCTCCATTACTTTCCCAGCCCATGGAAACGAGCAAAAGTCATCATGATCCCCAAGCCTCGCAAGTTGCGTACAAACCCGGAGAATCATCGACCAGTCTCCCTCCTGCCAGTCATCTCGAGTGTCTCTTGCAAGGCCGGATTACTCCCCTACTGGATAATTTTATTCGGCAGGAACAGTTCGGCTTTCGCAAGAAGCATTCGACGACCCTTCAACTTGTCCGAGTTGTCACTCAACTCACAGACGCCCTCAACTAGCATCAATCTACAGTTGCCGTCCTTCTGGACGTAAGCAAGGCGTTCGACAGAGTCTGGCACGAAGGCCTTCTCTACAAACTTCCTATGTTCCCGTTCCCAGCGTCATTTGTTCATCTGATGCGCTCGTATCTCTACGGCCGCACGTTTAGAATCTGCGTCGACGGTTCGTACTCTTCTGTCCGACCCGTCGCCGCCGGCGTCCCCCAAGGATCTGTCCTCGGCCCCGTTATGTACCTAGTGTAAACGAACGATCTGCCAGTTCAGCCTAGAGTTACGCTCTCATTCAATGCGGACGACGCTATGTACCACTACAGTTCAGCAAACCTTCGTTTTGCCACTGACGTGGTGCAGCGCCAGCTCGCCCTCCTTCCGGCCTGGCTAAGGAAATGGCGGATGGCAATAAATACGGAGAAACCCGAAACGATTGCCTTCTCCCGTCAGCTTACTTCCCGATGCCAGACCCTCTCCCTTGAAGGGAGCACGATCGCTTGGAAACGCACTGTGAAGTACTTAGGCGTCACTGTTGATCGATACCTAAGCTTCAGAGCACACGTGTCCAACGTACTCCAGCGCGCCCGTGGCGTCAAAGCCAAACGTTTTCCATTTTTATCAAATCGAGGGTGTCCACGAAGCTCTCAATCTATCTGCTCTTTCTCAGAGCCATCCTAATGTACGCAGCAACTGCATTCTGGTCTCTGCTAGCGCCCGACGTTGTTGCACGCCTGGAAGCATTCCAGTCTCGTACCCCTTCCGCGCTACATCTCCAACTCTCCCTGGTATGTTAAAAAATTTGCTATCAGGCGAGGGTTGAAGATTCCGTCGCTCGACAGGTTCATACGAACTCTTTCGCACAACCTATTCGATCGAGCCTCCAAATCAGCCTATCCACACCTTCGCCACCTTAGTAATGACTAAGGACCTCCACCAGTCAAACGAAGACGCCCTCGAGCTCTGCTCCTCGATGGCCCACCATAAATCACAAAACCATCTGCCCATTTACAGCCCTTCCATTCGTGAAAATTCCTACTCACTCAGGTTCCGTTCCGTAGCATGCCGCCAGATGGATCGAGGGTTGCGCCTGCTTTAGGTGTACCAAGCGCCGCCTTTTGCTGGTGACTTCTCCCCTCCACTCTCTCACCTGCTCCGGCATCGCCATACGGCAGTCTACCTGGACTCTTACCAGGCAGGCGGAAGTGTATCGACCCGTTGTGGGCGAGTAAATCCTGCCTGCCCATGCGAAGAGTTCGCGTAAACTTCCCCTCTCCAGCTGTGGCGAATCGCGTCGCGATTCAGCCAATCACAGCCCGCATCCTTCACCTCCGCAATAAATAAAAATCGGTATGGAGAACCATACATGACTTCCATATTCTAAGATTTATATTTAAAATCAATTTCGAAATGAAATATTACCATAGAAACTACTTCTTTCTACTTACTGCTTCAGCCTTAACCACAGTACTGTGGTCACTAACGTATACCACCTCACGTTATCGCACTCGATTTTCACTGATGATGGAAGGCGATGGCATTGCCGAAATGTCTGGTTTTGTAGAAAACATTGGACTACGGCCAAATATCCCGGGAAGGAATTTTAACAAAAACTACTTCTTTGTTGCCGATAACGTTGTACACATATATATCAGTGGCGAAGTTACATGGAGGCAATTGAGGCAATGCCTACCCTAACAAATTCTGTAGAATAAAAATTATAAATACGTATGAACTACATAACGTAAAGATTATACATTGTTACTGTGACTGTCAAATTTATTAAACCGAAACGTGCTTTATTGAGCGACCGCTAGATGGTGACAGGTGAGATTCGGCATAGTTCGTTTAAAGCGAATGAGGCAAGCTGAACTTGCGTCAGCGTTTTTTGTATACATCGTATGTAAGCAATGTAGTGGTGTGATAGGGAAGTGTAGGGAGGGGGGATTGTCCCGCGCTGTACACATAGAGCGTTGAGGCATGCCTCACTTCTGTGGTCCAAACAGTTAAGTTAAAGCGCCTGTGTTGTTTCTAAGTGTTTATTTTATGCGGTTATTAAAAGTGTCACTGTTATTCCGCTGAACTAACAGATGATCAAGATTGTTATTTGAATTATTTGTAACATTAAACATATATATAGAAACTAACCAAGTTTAAAAATTTGAAGTTTAATCAGTTGTATTATCGTGTATGACTAATACAAGGATTGTTCAATAGACACACGTATAGAGCTGTAAAGCAATTTTTATTCAACGATTTTAAAAGAAGTCTCCAATAACATTAAGACATGAGTTCCACTGTTGCGCTAACCTGTAGATTCCCTGCTAGTAAAATTCTTACGGCTGTTTGTGGAACCATTCGGTTACAGCAAACTCTACCTCAACGTCCGATTTCACCCACCGTCCTTTTAGTGATTCCTTAAAAAAATTTAAGATAAGATTTTTGCCTACCCATTCATTAACTACTAGCTTCGCCAGTAAGCAAATTGATGTCCATTTTTTCGGCTTGCACGCGTTATGTTGGTGTGGGTTTCGGCACTTTCCATTTAAAAAGCGTGCAAACGTAAGAAAATAAACATGAGTGAGGCCAGAAATAACGTGAATTGTGTGTTTGTGTCTTACCTGCCTTTTTATTGCCGTATTAAATGAAAAATATTATATTACATTAAAATTAAAAAATTTTAATTTTATTGCCTGGCAACAAAATTATTTTATTTTTAACAATTACCATTGTTTCAAAAAGTTTAAATAAATTTGCAAGTACTTTACTCTTGTTAAAACGTAAAAGGTTGCTGGTAAACTACCCCTTCCCCTTAACCGATCTTCACCAAAATCGAACGTCCTTGAGACCTCTACAATTCAGGGATGTATGCAAAAAATTATTTGATTCTGTTCGAATTTGCGGCTGTTATCGTTTGCCATAGAAAATACGCTTGATAAAAAAACGGTGCAGGTAAACTACCCCTTCCCCTTAACCGATCTTCACCAAAAACAATAGGTCTTGAGTACTCTACAAATCAGGGCTGTATGCAAAACATTATTTGATTCTGTTTCAATTTGCGGCTGTTATCGTTTGCCATAGAAAATACCCTTGTTAAAAAAACGTTGCAAGTAAACTACCCCTTTCCCTCAACCGATCTTCACCAAAACAATAGGTCTTGAGAACTCTACAATTTAGGGCTGTATACGAAACATTATTTAAGTCTGTTTGAATTTGCGGCTGTTATCGTTTGCCAAAAAAAAAAATTTCCCTTGATAAAAAAAACCGTGCAGGTAAACTACCCCTTCCCCTCAACCGATCTTCACCAAAAACAATAGGTCGCGAGTACTCTACAAATCAGGGCTGTATGCAAAAAATTATTTGATTCTGTTTGAATTTGCGGCAGTTATCGTTTGCCATAGAAAATACGCTTGATAAAAAACGTTGCAGGTAAACTACCCCTTCCCCTCAACTGATCTTCACCACAAACAATAGGTCTTGAGTACTCTACAAATCAGGGCTGTATGCAGAAAATTATTTGAATCTGTTTGAATTTGCGGCTGTTATCGTTTGCCATAGAAAATACCCTTGTTAAAAAAACGTTGTAGGTAAACTACCCCTTTCCCTTAACCGATCTTCACCAAAAACAATAGGTCTTGAGAACTCTACAATTTAGGGCTGTATGCAAATAATCTTTTGATTCTGTTTGAATTTGCGGCTGTTATCGTTTGCCATAGGAAATACCCTTGTTAAAACATAAAACGTTACAAGTAAACTACCCCTTTCCCTTAACCGATCTTCACCAAAAACAAAAGGTCTTGAGAACTCTACAATTCAGGGCTGTATACGAAACATTATTTAAGTCTGTTTGAATTTGCGGCTGTTATCGTTTGCCAAAAAAAAAAATTCCCTTGATAAAAAAAACCGTGCAGGTAAACTACCCCTTCCCCGCAACCGATCTTCACCAAAAACAATAGGTCGCGAGTACTCTACAAACCAGGGCTGTATGCAAACAATTATTTGATTCTGTTTGAATTTGCGGCAGTTATCGTTTGCCATAGAAAATACGCTTGATAAAAAACGTTGCAGGTAAACTACCCCTTCCCCTCAACTGATCTTCACCAAAAAGAATAGGTCTTGAGTACTCTATAAATCAGGGCTGTATGCAGAAAATTATTTGAATCTGTTTGAATTTGCGGCTGTTATCGTTTGCCATAGAAAATACCCTTGTTTAAAAAACGTTGTAGGTAAACTACCCCTTCAGCATCAGGCAGTCATCGGGCTCGCCCGGACGCTGTTGTCACCGGGGGCACGCCTGCATTGTGCCCCTACATCTGGACATTCCTCAAAACATGAAGAAAAGTCATTTTCCTAAAAATGTCTTGTGTGTCTGAAGTAGAATTTTTTCTATGGCGAACGATAACTGCCGCAAATTCAAACAGAATCAAATAATTTGTTGCATATGTGCGCGAGTTGTAGAGGACTCAAGGCCTATTTATTTTGGTGAAGATCGGTTAAGAGGGAGGGGTATTTATCTGTAATGTTTTATGTTTTAACAAGAGTAAAGTACTTAATTTTGACAAATAGAGTATTCTGAAAAGGTCATAATAATCCACTGTAGAAAGGCAGATGAAATATCTATAAATGGAGAGGGTAGATGAGGGGTGAAGGGGTCATTTTCTATAAATGAAATGGTAGTTGAATGGGGAGGAGGTAATTGTTTGAAAATTAGCTTTCTGATGTGGAATAAACTACTTCATTTTGAAGGATAAGATACCTTATTAATTACATATAATGAAACTATTACTCAATAAAAGTGTAAATATAAAAAATGGGGTTGTTTGGTTAAGGGGGAAGGGGTAGTTTACCTACATTGTTTTGTGTTTTAACGAGAGTAAAGTACTTCATTTTGATAAATAAGTGCCCCAGAAATAAAGTCATATTAATTCACTGTAAAATGGTAAATGAGATATCTATAAATGGAGAGGGTAGTTGAAGGGAGAGGGGGTGATTTTTTGAAAATTACGTTGCTGATATCAAGTAAAGGACGAGTATTTAATTTTGAAGGATAAGATACCTTAGCAATTACATATGATGAAACTATTACTCTATGAAAGTGTAAATATCATTAATGGTGGAGATCGGTTGAGGAGGAGGATGATTTTCTGTGTAGTTCATTTTCTTTCTAAGAATAAAGTACCTAATTTTTACAGATAAAGTGACTTGAAAATAATGTTATATTAAAATACCCCACAATAACAAAAATATCTATGAACAGTGAAAATAGTTTGAGGGTGGGGGATATTTTTTAAAAAATTATCGAACTGAATTCAAGTAAATTATAACAGATAAGTAAATATAAATCTTATAACATGGAAGTCATGTATGGTTCTCCATACCGATATTTTAAGTAAAAAGGCTTTGTGCCGCGTAAAATCAGTTGCAAATATTTCAGGTTTTTGGAACAAGAATTATTCTGTTCTGAAACTTCTTATACAGAAAATTTATTATCTGTAAGAAAAGCAGGAGAAGGGGTGACCGAAGAACCAATCAGATTACAAGAAAATCAGTTTCAAAAATATGACTCTGATATACAGATAACTCTCTTTGCAACTGATAACGAGTAAACGCTACACTGGTCCATACAAGTGCGGCTGATAATTTATTTAGAAAGTGTCAAGGAATTAAATATATGTCATGACTAGACTTAGCGAGAAACTTTTGGCAGATAGGACTACATAAAGACAGTAGAAAATACGTTGCATTTATGTACAAAAACAAGTGTTATCAATTTAAAGTTGCTCAATTTAACATGTAACAAGTCTAGCTGCTATACTTAATTAGCTTTAAGTATGACAGAGGACTTAGTAAGCATATTTGTAGATGATTTACTGATTATGACTCGTCATTTGATGAATACTTACAACATTTAGATATAGTGTTTACTAAATTAAAAAACCTAATTTAATAGTTAATATAGAGAAGTGTGAATACTGGCCAGACATCTAGCAGAATGTCTGGGATTAGCAAGAACTGCCCTTTCTTCTCATTGTGTTAACTATTTCCAGGGTCACAACTGAATGGGAAAGGCCAAGTGGTTTCCTCTTCATGACAGATCCAGTAGTTTTAAATGCTTCGACCCATCAGAGTATAGTGTTTCAAATGAACTGCAATTGGAAGCCTTGTCAATGTGCTAGGAAAGGCCGACATATACGCTTACACCTGGGTCTCCTCGAGTTTAGCCACCAAATGCTTGTGTAGACATTGTTGATGAAGTGACTGTTGGCATGGACATTATGAATGCCTATGGGTTTGTTGTGGACTTTGGAGAGAATGTCCTAACAGTCGGCCAAGTAAGTGAGTCATCAATGCAGGGAAGAGGAACAGTGCTACGCTGAGGATATAGCGAACATGAGTGGCTGTGTGAGCAACAGAATTACATAACACTCTACATGAGTGGTTCCCAAAGTAGGATCCACAGACACTTTTAAGAAAAATTAGAATATACCGTAATTTTCTCCGATTTGTTATGCTCTAAAATCTAAATTTTAGAATCTTAAAACAATTAGTAGAATATTCCAGGATTTTTTTGGGGTTCAAACTAATTGTAATTGTAAAAGTAATTTCAAACTAATAGCTTTAATAATGTCTTTAAATCATGTCATGTAGCAGATCTGTTTGTCAACAGAACTGACTAGACCTCTTTCTTACACTACAAAAAGAAGATTCATTGGCAGAACTTTCAACTGACAGTTCATTAAAATTACAGTTTTCGCAATTACAGCCAGGCCCGGACTGGCCCGCCGGCCCGTGGGCCGGTGCGCCTTATCAAATAAAACCAGACCTGCGCCCTCAGCCAGCTCTGAAAATGCTGTCACGCTTTTACACGAGAGTATGTTTTTGATAATCGGATCAAATTTCCCGAGATATTAAAAAAACCTATTTTTAAATATATTTATAAAACAAATTGCTTATCTGTATTAGAAGCAGTAGAGGAAGTGTATGCAACGTAAAATGACGTGTGCGAGTGCACATCTGGCAGAGAGTGCTGTGCGGTGAGGGTGTGCGCCGTACATGCCCGTCCGTGCTGTGCGACTTGGTTTTGTCAATGACCTGGACGCTGGACATGGCAGCGCCACTGCGCCCTTACCCCAACTCCCTTTCTACCTCCTCCGTTCAGGCGCTGTGCAAGTGGAAGTACAGTAGTGTTTTTCCAATAAGTTTACTGGTGTCACGCAAATGTCAGGAATGGTTGTGAGTTGACAGATTGCAGAAGTTATTTGATACGTTATTTATATTTCGGCTGATTATTTCCATTAAGGTAAGAAAATAGTAACTATTTACTACCGTATATTTATGAAACATCAAAATTGTGTTTATTCTTACTTTGGCATGCAGATTATGTTATTACGAGCTGCACAAATGTTACGCAATAACTGATGACATGACTCACACCTAAACTATCTCTATCCTCGAGCGCTACAGGCCATCTGCCCATGTAGGCTCATTCCAAAATGTTAATGGCATTTTATCCAGGTGCTGTTTTTTCATTTACGTGATATTTAATAATAACGTGCCATACCCTACTCCGTTTTTATTAAATATCCGTGTTAAGAATTAGTGTTTGAAATTTTAATATTGTAGTGGAATTTAATTGCCCAGGATGGAGAAAATAATGATGAGTAAGCGGACTGTAATTCAATACATTTATTGTGCATAAATGTTACAAGTTAATTAGAATTTGAAAGGTTAGCTAAGCCCTCTACGCATCATGATGTCTGGGAAATCACATTAAGTCAAAAAATGTTATACATTATAGAAGTGAGGCGCAATTACGCAACACTTGAAGCTAGATAAATGAAATGATTTAGGGCCTAAGGCCTACATAACAAGTCGCGACATTAAAGAATTAACATGACAGCCGAAGCAACAAGTGTAAATCACGTCTGCTGTGTTCGGACGCTCGGAGCACTGTAACGTCATGTTTGCCATAGCGAGCATAGTTGAACTATGATCAGATTAGCCAACCTTTCAATTATACAATTCTCACATTAAATACCAACATTACTGTCCATAACTGCCCGCAAAAATCGAACGATTTTTTGTAATACATTTTTAACAATTTATATTATAAAGAAAACACAAACATGTATGTTTTTACTAACAGATATCAACTATCAGTAGGTTGTTTTGATTATCGACATTGAAATGTTAGATAACAATATTATAACATTAAACTGCTCAGAGATAAAACCGTAATAATAATGATAAGGTTAAACAGGCCACAGTTGGTTTGCAAACTGATTTATACATGAGTATAAATGTGCATGAATTAGCAGTCAAGCCAGTCAAGGCCAGCTGATTTATACATAATAGTATTGAATATAAAATGAATAGACAAGATTATTACAAAAAGTTATATGCATATAAAAACATAGATTTAGCATAACGCTGTAGTATAATAATTAAATAGTGCATGGTATACCAAACAATTGCAAGAATGCACAAATAAATTGACATGCGAAAATAGATTATACATTGTTGAATAGTTACAAGTATATAAACGTAATAACATGTATGTCATAATCACATATACATGAATAATAATATATGTGCGATACATGATCGTAAAATACAAATACAAAAATATGTGTAAAAATATATGCGTGGTGCATAATCACAGACAATAGATGCGGGTACAATAATATGTTTTACATAGATACAAAATACATGATAAAATACAATAGAAATATGTGTTGCATAATTACAAAATACATGAATACAAGGCATAAAATACAATATAATAGTATAAGTGACAAATACAGTAAATGTGTTCATCCAAAAATGTAATGCATGTGTTGAGCAATTACAAGTAACACATAAAATTCATAGAATAGTGAAATAGCAATGCACAAATATCAATAAAAAATGTGCAGCAAATATGCATACATGGTTTGTATAGTTCCAAATCCATGCGAATATTATATAACAACATCTATAACATAAGAACCAATAACACCAATAGACATGACACATAAATCAAATGTATACAAGAAAATACATAATATAATTGAAGCTTTACATATTAAATAAATTGACTCTTGCTTAAGTAAAACAAAGCAATTTCTGAATTGAAAAGATACAAACTAAAGCTCATGGTAAAAATAAAAGTGCTTATATAACAAACATAATCTTCTTGAAACATTAACATATGTTTGATAAATACATACATTTAATTTTAAAAGAAAATAAACGACATCCTTTAATTTATATAAAGAAAATATCTTCTAAAACTGACTCAATATAGTAAATACAATAAAGAAAGAACATAATAATGTACATGTATAGTATTGACTGCATAGTATTGATATAATGACTTAACACAACACTAAATACTTGTGTTAAGTAGCTACACTGATGTAGTGTTTACTGTTCGTCCCTCGCTGGCACCAAACATAACTTGTGAATTGGTCTGCGAAAGGTGCCAGCAGGAGTACGAACGTCAACTACCCTGATTAAATTGTCTGGTCCGGGAAATGTGGCTGTGATTACCCCAAATTTCCATGCTAATGGAGGCAATGTATCCTCGATTAGCAGGACCAGGTCACCAATGGAAACGTTTTCTTTAGCGAACTTCCATTTGTGACGCTGTTGCAATTGGTGTAGGTAGTCGCGCGACCATGCCTTCCAAATAGCTTGGACAAACTTCTGGAGAAGTTGCCAACGGCCGAGACGAGAGATGGGAACGTGTGACAAGTCAGGATCAGGTATTGCCGTTAATGGTGCACAGATTAAAAAATGGCCAGGGGTAAGTGGCACTGGATCGTTTATATCCGATGAAACAGCAAATAATGGACGTGAGTTTAGACAGGCCTCTACCTGTGACAAAACCGTAGTAAACTCCTCGAACGTGAGTATGGACTTGCCGACAACGCGGCGCAAATGATACTTCAAACTTTTTATACCGCTCTCCCACAGACCACCAAAATGAGGTGACGATGGAGGAATGAATGACCACTTAATACCATGAGAAGTTGCAAATGATTGAATTGTTAAGGCGGCATCCTTGTTATGCCAGAGATTGTAAAGGTCATGCAAGACATTGCGGGCCTTCCTAAAGTTCGTGCCATTGTCAGAATATAACTGGCTAGGTATGCCCCTACGGGCCATGAAGCGACGTAAGGCAGCTATAAATGCATTGGCCGTGAGGTCGGAAACCAATTCCAAATGAATGGCCCTAGTGGCTAAGCAAATGAACAGAGACACATATGACTTGGACAGAGTCCTAGATCTCTGCCCGCCATGACGGATCATGAAGGGACCACCATAATCCACTGGACAGAATAAAAACGGCATGGAAGGAGTAACCCTGGGAGATGGCAAAACACCAAGCCTTTGAGTTTGTTTTATGGTATTAAATCTGAGACATTTGACGCATCTACGAATGATGGAACGAATCACTATCTTGGCGTTAATGATCCACAGCGTTGACGAAGTGAATGATGCACAAGTTGAGCACCAGCGTGGAGAAGTCGAATATGCTCACTCTCGATTATGAGGCGAGTGATGTGAGCCGAAGGATGCAAGACAGTAGGATGCTTATTATCATAGGGTAGTTGCGACTGCTGTAGCTGTCCGCCGACACGTATGATGCCAAACTCATCAAGAAATGGGTCCAGAGAAGACAGTTTACTCCTAATAGAGACAGAAGCCCCATTTCGAAGCAATTAAGCTCAGTAGCGAAATGATCGACTGGGATTGCTTTATGAAAAAGTTAAGAGTAGAATGAATTTCGGTAGGGGTAAGAACTCCCGAAATTTTCTCTGCCTTTGAGGGTCTAGCATTTTTGCAATAAGTGTACACGCGGGTCAGTCGGTGCAACAAGGAAAAGTCCTTAGAGAGATCAATAGGTAAGGTAGAAATTAGAGAAAGCTTGGGGGTTTGTTTCTCCTCAACGGAGCATTCAGGAAGCGGCACATTAGAAGGTGAAAAAACATTGGGTTCAGAAGATTGAGACAGACAAGTAGGACCATGCCACCAAAGCGAACAATCACGCAAAACGTCAGGGTGACATCCTCTAGAAATAATGTCAGCAGGATTATGTTGCGAATCAATATGATGCCATGTGTGGGTTTCAGTGAGACGCTGAATCTCAGCAACACGATCTGCGATGTAAGTCTTCCACCTAGAAGACTGAGCATGAATCCAATAGAGAGATGCCATGGAGTCGAAGTATAGGTGTACGCTATTGACAAAGGAATGGAGAGCAGGGGTGACCTTGAATAGAAGTCGCGATAACAACAAACAAGCACAGAGCTCATTGCGGGGTAATGACACCTGTCGTAGTGGAGCCACACGAGATTTAGAACACAAAAGGTGACAAGAGGCCATTAAATCTTGATAAATAACTCTAATGTAAATGCAACATCCATAACCCTTTTCAGAGGCATCCGCGAAACCATGTAATTCAACTAGCTTGGTCTCAGACTTGTTGCGTATAGAGCGTGGAACAATAATTTCACCAATTAAATACAACTTATCGCATAATGAACGCCAATACGAATATAACTGCTCAGAAATTGGCTCATCCCAACCAAGATTGCACAACCACAGTTGCTGCATAAACTGTTTATAAAGGAAAACAATTGGACCAATGAGTCCCAATGGGCCGTAGATACCCGCTATAATTGACAGGATTCTCCTCTTAGAAATACTTGACTCAACTGGAAATGAATTGATATCAAACAAGAATGAATCTGCAGAGTTGTTCCAAAGAATGCCCAACGTACTCACATTGCCTTGTTTGTTTAATGGAAGTGATAAATTACTATGCTCAGTGACCACATTTGGTTCATTTGATGCCCATTTATGTAGAGTAAAGCCATATTGACTCAACAACGTACTTAAGTCAGATTTTAACTTGATCAGATTAGAAATGCAACAAATCATCGACATAAAAATCATTAATTATAGCTGAAGCAGCGTCAGGAAAGAAAGCTTCATTATCCTTACCAATCTGAATAAGGCAGCGAGTTGCCAAGAATGAAGTGCTAGCAGTACCGTATGTTACAGTTCGCAGCACGAAATATTTAAATTGTTCAAACAAAGAATCACGCCACAGAATATGTTGGTAATGACAATCGTTATCAGACACTAGAATTTGCCGATACATCTTCTTGATGTCAGCGATTAGAACATAATTGTGTATACGAAATCGCAAAAGAATGGAGAAAAGATCTTGTTGGACATTTGGACCCACTAACAAAATATCATTGAGAGATAGACCATTGGTAGTTTTAGCCGAAACATAAAAAACGACGCGAAGCTTCGTCGTGGAACTAGAATGTTTAAAAACAGCATGATGAGGCAAATAGTAGGTATTCGAAACCTTGGAATCAACAGAACAATCGTCTACCAGCGCCATGTGGCCAAGATCCCTATATTCCTGAATAAAATTTGCATATTCACGCGCAAGCTCAGAATCACGCTTGAACCTGCGTTCTAAACTTAAAAATCTCGCTTCAGCAGTAGCATAGGACTCACCCAGACGGGCATTATCAGACACGAATGGCAGTGAGACGACAAATCTACCTTCATTATTACGATGAGTAGACTTAACAAAATGTTCTTCGCAAACTGAATCATTAATAATGGGTGCATTATCAAGGACGGTTTCAGTCTCCCAAAACTTCTCAAAAGACGCTAGAATTTGATCATCGTTGTTTCTTGCCAAGAACGAAACAGCAGGACCCTTTGAATGACAATGCTTAGGCAAATTGCCTGCTAGAATATAGCCTAACTTAGTTTCTTGTATAACAGGAAAGTTAGGACCACGAACATATTTGTTAGCTTGAATCAAGTCTAAATAAAACTGCGCTCCCAACAGTATGTCTATGTCAGCTGATACATTAAAATGTGGGTCAGAAAGGAAAATATTATCTGGGATATCAAAATGTTTTACGTCAAAAGATTGTGCTGGAAGTTTGTGGGTCAACGTAGATAAGACTGCGCATTGAGCATTAAAAGTAAACCTTTGATAACGAGAAACAATACGAACTGATACCAAATTAGTAGCGCAACATGTTGCATTATTAATACCTGAGATTGGTATATTAGATTTAGTTACGTTAAGTTGCAATTTTTTTTGCAAATGATGCAGTACAAAAATTAACTTGAGATCCTGCATCTAGCAAAATTCGTGCAAGTTGCCTGTTACCAGCGCGGTCGATGACGAACACGACGACTGTAGATAAGATAACATTGTTTGCTGATTGCAGTTTAAATGAACAGTAATTACTACTGCTGGCAGAACTCTGTTTTAACCCATTATTTATGTGAAGTAATGTATGGTGTCGTCTGGAACAGATCTTACATGACTGTTTGACCTTGCAATTAGGTGAAAAATGATCTGGTCTCAAACAAGTAGTGCAGCATTTATGCTTTAATATAAATTGCCCTCATTCCGATACGCTCAAATCGCAAAATTTGTCACACATATAAATTGGGTGACTTGCCTTGCAGCATGGGCATGAATAATTATTTGAAATAGAATGATAACTTTTAAATGCAGTGCTGCCAGCAGAGTTTCGTAACTTATTTTTTTCAGGCTTATTCTTAAATTTTAGAATTGGTTTGTTAAGTTGCTGTCCAGCTTCTATCGGTAACGTGTTTTCTAATAATTGTCTACGGGCATTTAGAAACTGTATAAAACTCTGAAAATTAGGAAGATTTTCAGAATCTATAGATTCTTTCCATAATTTAAATGTGGAATGATCAAGTTTTGTTGACAATAGCTGTATAACAATGAGTTCAAATGAATCCACTGACAATTGCATGGCTGTCAGAGAATTTACAGAAGACGTTATTGTATTTATAAATTCTGCTAAGCTCTGTACAGAGTCCTTGGTTGTAGACTTCACTTCTAATAAATTTTGAATGTAATATTTAGCTAATATGAATTTATTGTCATATCTAGCGGACAGCAAACTTAACGCTATTGAATAATTTTCATTACAAATAGGCAAAGCCTTGATTAAATCTGATGGTTCATTTTTGAGAGATGAATATAAGTAATGTAATTTTTGCACTGAAGTTAAGTCAGATCTAGCATGTACCAAGTCTAAAAATATCGAGTAAAAGTGCTGCCATTCGAGAATGTTACCTGTGAAGCAGGGCAGACTTATAGATTTTAATTGAATGTTACTGCTTAATGTTTGAGATTCAGTCTGGATGTTGAAAGTGTCTATTAGTTGTAAGATGTTAGCCTTGGTTGAATATAAATGCTCTTCAACCTCGACTCTGTCCTCTTGGGCAGCATTTATGTCTTTAGAAATTAACTCGATCTCAGACTGGACCTCATCATATTTTATTGATAAACTCTTTTAAACTTTCTAGTCGCACAATTAGAAAATGTTTGGTATTACTATTTTTATCAAAATTAAGTACTGCGGAATTGATTCTCACTATGGCAGACTTTAAGCCGCCTCTCTTTTTAACCAACACTCTTAAGCCTTCTTCTGTCATTTTACGCACCTTTTACTGATGGCGTTGATGTCGTACCTTCGGTGAGATGTCTTGCAGCGTTGAGGCCATGGAGCAGATGGTAGACATGCACGGACTAGATGGATGACTGCTCTCAACTTGGAACTGCTCAAAACCTGGCGTGTAGGCGTTAACACGTGGATTTTTATGTACTGGTGCTGTCTATGAAGCTCAATCACGATGACGAAAGAAATGTTGAATAAATCCCGACACGGTCGGATCAGTGAACATACTGAATCGCCTGTGATGGCCAGAAATTGGAGTAAAAAAATGATGAGAAGCCGCTCGGTAAGGTATAAAGTTGTGAAAGAAGGTTAAAATGATGAATCCAGGCGCGGAGTGACCAAAAAAATGTTAAGAATTAGTGTTTGAAATTTTAATATTGTAGTGGAATTAAACTGGCCAGGATGGAGAAAATAATGATGAGTAAGTGGACTGTAATTTAATACATTTATTGTGCATAAATGTTACAAGTTAATTAGAATTTGAAAGGTTAGTTAAGCCCTCTACGCATCATGATGTCTGGGAAATCACATTAAGTCAAAAAATGTTATACATTATAGAAGTGAGGCGCAATTACGCAACACTTGAAGCTAGATAAATGAAATGATTTAGGGCCTAAGGCCTACATAACAAGTCGCGACATTAAAGAATTAAGATGACAGCCGAAGCAACAAGCGTAAATCACGTCTGCTGCGTTCGGACGCTCGGAGGACTGTAACGTCATGTTTGCCCTAGCGAGCATAGTTGGACTATGATCAGATTAGCCAACCTTTCAATTATACAATTCCCACATTAAATACCAACATTAATGTCCAATCCGTAACTGCAAATTTTTTTTACTGTAATTTTTTATTTCTCTAAATGATGAATAAGATTTTATATTTTGTAAAATAATCAATTATTTTAGGCCACAATGGAAGAGAGACTGAAGAAAAAACGAAAATCAGGACACGAGTTCAAAAGAGAGAAAGAGGCTAGAGAGAGGGAAAAAGCTGCCCAGTCTTGCCCGAAAATCACAAGTTTTTGTATGCCAAAAACAACTTGTAGTTCAGGTAAAACTGTATTGGATGAGGACGAAGCACTTATCATAGCTACACCATCTACTTCACAAATCGTAACCAGTATATCGGGTGACAGCGAAATTCCTGTTGCGTCATCATGTACAAAAGTACAGACATCAAAAATTGACGATACTCTGATTGACGATGATGATTGCGCATTCAATTATGTCTCCCAACTCAAGCTATTACTCAAGATGTGAGTAAGCGTTGTTGACTCTGATGTTCGGTTCGAAGAAAATCTATTGCTGAATCCCAACGAGCAGGCTATTTCAAAAAACCCGGACCAAAAGACATTAACTCCTTCTTTCAATTTCATCCCATTCAACATGGAAAAGCTATTGAATCTCTCCCTTTTGATGACAAGGTGTTTCATTTTCATTCTGTGGACGGCCAAACATTTAAGCGCAATTGGCTAACTTACCAGATAAGTAGCAAAAAGCTATTTTGTAGCGTTTGTTTGGCTGTTACTGAAGGATCCTCAGTTTTTTTGTCAAGGGTTTGACCGCTATAGGCATTTGACACAAAGTATAGGAGAACACGAAAAGTCAAAAGCTCATCTAGACTCTGTGAACATGTACATTTCTCACAAAGAAGGGACAACAATTGATAACCTGTTATTTGATAAACAACTTAAAAAACGAAAAAAGAGGTACTTGAACGTAGACAAGTTGTACCTGTCATCAACGTCATTAAATTGATAGGAAAACAAGGCCTCGCTTACAGGGCAAGTGAAGAAAGTGCATACACTCTTGACGACCCTTCTGTAAACCATGGGCATTTTTTAGAAATAATTCTTTTGATATGTAACTATGACATCAATCTGGAAAACCATGTGAAAAATGTTATTAACACGAGTAAATCAGCATTGGAAACTTCAAAGAAGAGTTCCAAGAAAGGATGGAGAGGAAGGGGTGGTCAAGTAACATTTCTCACCAAAACAATTGTTAATAAAATAACTAACATCATGAAAATGTTGATCTAGAAAGAAATAGCTAATGAATTAAAGGAAGCCAAGTTATTCTCAGTGCTAATGGACACAACAACGGATGTGTCTGGGTTCGACCAGTGTGTTATTGTGTTGAGGTATGTGTTTGAAGCTGAAGTAAAAGAAAGGATTATTGGTTTGAAGTGTGTGCAGTCTTCAACAGGGGAAAACTTGTTTAACTATTTCCTTGAAATTTTGAATACCACAGGACTTGATGTCAAAAACTGCATCGCTAACTCATTTGATGGGACTGCAAACATGAGCGGTCAGTACAGAGGTGTTTCAACTTGACTTCAAGATGAACTGCCAAACCACATTCACAGGTGGTGCTATGCCCACTCTCTGAACCTTGTAATTAATGACAGATACGGCCCAATGCGTAACTGCTACAATATCTTTTTTCGGTCTACTACAGCAGACCAAGTATTTATCAAAGAATTCCACAAAAGACTGAATATTTATTTGGAACAACATCCAAATGTATGATTGAGTCAAATTGGGGCAACCAAATGGAGATCTAAAAGTGATGCCACATATCAAATATTTGGTTACTACAATACCTGGACCGAATGTGAAGCCGTTCAAGCTAATCAAGGTACATATAATCTAAAATCTGTATACATGGAGTTGGTTGTGTCACTATCCATTATCGCTAACTCCACAGATTTCAGCCCCAAGACAAGGAACGAGGCAAATAGCCTGCTTTAGAAGTTCCTTTCATTCGAAACTATACTGACTGCAATGATGTGTTTGCTAATTTTCAAGATCACAACACCACTTTCAGACTATTTACAAAGTAGGAACCTGGATTATGCACAGGCATGGAATTTGGTCTCCACGGCACAAGAGAATTTGAGAAACGCCCGAAACCAGGTCCGTCAAACTCTGAGTGCAGCACAAAACTTCGCTAAGGCCATGACAAAAGTTCTTGATAAGAAAATTGAAGGAAATCCATCTCTAGAGACATACAATCTTTCCATAGAGAGTGAGCTACCAACAAAAAGACAAAGAAAGCGCAATAAAATGCCACATGAAACAGCTGATGATAAAGATTCATTGCTGCAGATAATTTTAGAGACAAGTTTTCAATGTTGTTATTGATCAAATAAACTATGGCTACAAGGTTTTCTGACCAAAAAAGGTTATAACAAGACCTCTCGTGCTTTGATCCACGAAGATTCCCTGAATTTAAAAATGGCATACCTGAAAACGCCTTGGAAAAAATATGCACTCTAATTCAGACTATTGACAAAGAGAAGCTATAAGAGGATTAGAGTCATTCGTTGATCAATGGCCAAGTATTTCTTTAATGTTAAAGGAAAGTTACCTGGAGCAAGAGGAAAAATATTCTCAAAGTGGTTCAGAAGACAAAAGTGTACAAACATCCATCTGTGACGTAAAAAAGTCATGCATCAAATGTGCCTACAAGTTGATTCACGAGTACAATATGTATTGTGTAATGTATACCGAACTCAATAAAGCTTATAAAATACCTCTTGACAATTCCTCTTACTCAAGTAAGTTGCGAGAGAGCTTTTTCAACGCTAAAACTAGTGAAAACGCGGCTTCGCTCTTCAATGGCTAATGAAAACCTAGAGGCTCTTCTCATGATGCAGTCTGAGAGAGAATCACTTACACCAATTGACAACAATGTCATCATAAACGAACTCTGTTGTCAGAGTGAAGAAATCCAACGCCTACTCTCCTACTGAATACTAAATTATTAGACTTTTGCTAAACTTGTGTTGCTACCACTGATACTAACTTACACTTCCATGAGTGCTTTCAAGCCTCTCGGCTCATCTTCAGATGGAAACAACAATACAGATGGGTTGTTTCCATCTGAAGATGAGCCGAGAGGCTTGAAAGCGCTCATGGAAGTGTAAGTGAGTATTAGTGGTAGCAATACAAGTTTAGCAAAAGTTAGACTTAACCACTATATTGTATTTATCATTTAAATTATTAGAGTTAGACATTGTAAAAAGTGTACTATCCTTAGTCATTTATTTTCGTTTTTGTCTCGTATTTGCAATCTCCATTGACATTTTTCCAGGTTAGCAAAATATAAAGCCAGCAGCAAATTAGCAAAAGTTTTGTAGCTTGTTTTTGAAATTTACCTAGACTTAAATCATAACATTTTCGTAAGTTTACAGCCTCCTTACAGATTCAAGTTAAAACTTTGTTTTTTATATTTTATTATTTATTCATAACAAAAATGTGTACAGAGTAGATCCTTTACTAATTTTTATGTATTAATTTCAGTATTTTATTTAAAACACTGGTAAGATCTTGATAGTAACACTGATCTTTATTCTACACAAAAATGTAGTATTATGTTTGATTTTAAAGATATTTTGTTTATGTACAAAAATATCAATCAAAACGTCTTCATTCAAAAGTAATGTTCTATTTTTTCTTTATTTTTGTTGTAGCACAAGCACTTGCAACACAAAAAATTTTAATTTTATATTATTTAATTGTTTCTTGATAACAAAAAGTTGTACAGAGTAGAATTTTGCTTCAGTGATTATTATGTATTAACTTCAATGTTTTATTTAAGACGCTGGTACCGTAAATTCTTAAAAGTGACGTTGATATTTTTTTAACAAAAAATTAACACTACGTTTTATTTTTAAAGGTATTTTTTTGATGTACAAAAATATCAATCAACATTTTGTTTCCATTGAAAGCTGATGTTCTATTTTTCCTTTATTTTTATTCGTAGTACAAACATTTGTAACATTAAAAAAATTGTAAATTGTAAATTATTTCAAATACCGTACTTTATCTCATTTTTTTTTTAGATATGCAACTCTTGTGTGTCTGTTCTTTATTACTTTGTTCTCAGCTTTATAGGAGCTGCCTCAGGAGCTGGTATTTATTGCTAGTAAATATTAACACTCATTATCAATAGTAAAAGTTAACGGCAATCAATAGTGAACAATACAAAATCAACAAAATGGTATTCTTGGCAAAACGGTGTTGTATGACGAGTTTCCAGGTCAGGATTACATTAAATTCCAATTGAGGGGTGCGCCCTCAAAAACCTAAGGTCTGCGCCTTTTCCTGAGGGTCAGTCTTGCCCTGATTACAGCTAGCTGACTTCTGGTTGTATGAAATGACCGAACAAAGCAAAAAAAGCTTTGAAGCATTTAACTGTGTTTCCCTCTACTTATTTGTGTGAAACCGCATTCTCCCTGCTCACGTACTTGAAGACAAAGTTAAGAAATAAACTTGATGTCAAGAGTGACTTAATATTGAAATTATCACACATTAAACCCAATATTGCAGAGCTAATTGTTCAAATGCAGCTTCATTGTTCACATTAAGCTATGTTTGATATCATTAATATTATAATTTTGCAACTTAAGAGAATTTTGATTTTAATACATTTTAATTAAAATATAAGGGTTTCTATCATATTTACTGTTTGTTTTATTTCAGAACTCAGACGGAGTCTGTGAATTTTTAAATTATTTGAGGGGGTCTGTGGACAGAAAAGTTTGGGAACCACTGCTCTACATCATTTGAGATGTCCCTTCCAGATGTTGCTCAACTATTCTACCAGCATTCAAGATTGAAGTGTCATTACAATGTCACGCAGCTGGGGTATCTGAATTTAGAGTGACTGTTACTTCATTACTTAATGTGAAACTGTAATAAGGTGACATTTATTGCTGTGTTGGACAAATTTTAACTTGAAGAGTTGTATAAGAGTATATCTGTTTATTTCTATGCATAATTAATGTTATAATTAGTCACTTCATCTGGTATTAGATATTCTGTTTCCACTGTGCAACATGACAATCTGTACAACCATCGTAACATTATTATTCTAAATTGTATTCTTTGAGAAACAGATATGATACCAATATGTGGTGATAGTCATCCATTAGATACTACTTTATAATTATCTGTAACACTCTTAACAACAGTAAATGGTTTCACACACAAATTCTTAAAAACACAATTACGTGTATTTTCACTTGGTGAAGATAAAACTGGTACAGTAAAATTGAAAGTTAAGGGCATATGCGCAGAAACCAATTTATGGATGGACGAGTCCACTTTGAAATTGTGAATGGTGGGAGGGTAACGGAGAATCAGCTGGTAGGCAAGTGAAGGTATTGCCAACATGCGTGTGATGTTTTAGTTACCCGTACATTGTTAGTCACTGTGTGACATACTATCTCAGTCGTGCATTTGTAATTATTATTTCAGTTTATTATTAATTGTATCGTTGTTTCACAGTCACTCATATTTATTAGTTATTTAATTTTTTAGTTAATTTCTATTGATAGTTTTTATTCTGTAATTTTGTATTATTGTAATTATTTGTGTTATCTTCCAGTAACGAGATTTGTTATCATAGTCAAGCAGGGGAAGTAATAATAAACAGTTTTTTGTTGTGCAGGAGATTAAAAAGATTCTTTCAATTAAACGAATGCAAAGCGTTCCTTTATGTAATGATAAACTGTAGAGATAGTCGAGTGTAATTAAGGAGTGGAAGTGTAAAGACTGCAAATTCCACTGCGATAAGAACGGTCAGAAAGAATGTAGTTTTTTACGCTCAGCAGTACACAATGACAGACCAGACAACACTCAGATATGTTTATAAAGCATTCTGATATGTAACAGCAACAAATTTCGATACATGAGAACAGTACATATCATTTGCTTGATTTGTATAGTAATACAATTACAATATTATTATTATTTGATTTACGTCAGAAACAATAAACGTATAATTCTTTTTTTAAAGCCAGCTGTGTAACTGTAGGCACACACACACACACACACACACACACACACACACACACACACACACACACACACACACACACACACACACACACACACACACACACACACACACACACACACACACACACACACACACACACACACACACACACACACACACACACACACACACACACAGATTCATGGTGACACATTTACAAACAAACCTTAACAGTCGCGAGTTTTTGTTACTATTAGAATTGATATTCATAGGTTGGCTGCACCGTCACTGATAACAATTCTCACATCTCACAGCAACTCCTGCCTTTCCCCTCTGACCGTAAGTGTTTCACGGTCATAGCATAATTACTGCACTGAGACTCTGATAGTTGTATAATAAACGATATAGAAAATTTTACTACAAATCATTCAATTGACGTTAATGTCTGTTACAAGGTAAAATTGACAATAATGAACGCATAAATACTTAGCAAATAAACACATTTATTTAACATTATTCAAATAAAGAAACTTCCAAAATATGGATATAAATTATGTCCTGTAAATACATTCATAAAAGAAACACATTGTAACCCCTCTTTCTATTTTTTTTTTTTTTTTCTTGAAAGAGGGACCACTAGTTATTTAAAACTAGGCGGAAGGCCTAGAGAAGCAAAAATGCACTGGGTCCAGTGAGACGGGACTTGCAATTAAACTCGGCTGTTAAACAACAATAACAATCTTTATTTTAAATTCTAAGTTGTCGTGCAATTAGTAACAATTTTAATATTATTCGATAATTCAATAAATTCTTAAATAAAAAAATGTTTTAAACATTTTTTTTTCTTTTTAAACCTAGCATATAATTTACATAAATAGCCCTTTACACATACTCAATATTACAACACATACTTTTACATAAATACAGATATAAATACACATAGAAAACATATATACATATATATATGCCACACACACATGTTCCACCTGGCCGACAGCCTATATATTTTCATCATACCGCAGGGGAGTGTGGAAAACCCCAGTATCTGTCACCAAGACCCCCATCCCAAACTACTGTACTCAGATCAAGTGCCCAGCAAGCCTTAAAAACTTCTCATTTAAGAAAACAAATCCATTAACTCGTCAGAGTATAACTGAGTTAAAGCAAAGCGAAATAATTACAAGTATTAGAAATGGCCAAAGTCAAATTGGCAATACCGCCCGAACAACTCTTAAGTTACAAAGCATACAAAAAATTTAGGTTTTGTTCCCCCAAATAGTAAGGTGCCATCGCAAGGTCAACATGACTGCACGGTCTTATAAAATGGATATTTCTCAGCTTCTTTCATGCTCTTACAAAAATACAAATTTGAGCGAAAAACCCCAGTGGGACGTAACCACCAGAAAATAACATAGAACTGATACTGATTTTACAACTTTACATTTATAATTGAAGAAGTGAGAACCGGTAGTGTGCTCATATTAAAACTCAACAATTAATGCACTGGCTATGGCAGTTAAAAAAAATAATGAAAATTTACTTATTACAGAATTATTAAACAGCTAAAATAAATTTTATAAAATGTATAATAAGAATTTTAATAACAATTTTATAATGTAAAACCTAATAAAACATATTTGGGGCGTTCATAGAGAATTGGGTTGACCTCAGGCATGGCCATGTGCCCGAACCAGATCCAACAAAATTTAACAAGCCAGAGACCTGTGGATGACGGCACCAACAGGTGACGGCCACAGGTTAAAGCACCTCCCCCAAACCTTTGAATTATTTAAAAAACAACACCCATATAGATATATATATAAATCAAGAAAATCCCCCAACAAAAGTACCCCAGCACCCATGCATGAATAATTAACACCTATACGAATCAGTAACCTTCAGTTCCGCACACTTTTACAGTAAAAGAAAAAATGAACCTCAAAATCGGCTGACGCATGACCCCGTCTGGGTTTACACTCATTCTGGGGGCGTAAGCATTCGTAAATTAAAAACTGATAAAGTTTATCACTAGAATGTCCCACAGGACTTGTGCACCATCTAACAGGAGCCATTCCGGTAATAAAGTCACATGTTATAAATTGTAGCGGCCAAGATATTTTTTAAAGGCATAAATGTCACCTGGTTATAGTCCAGCACTGAGCATGCGGTTTCTGTGGCGTGTTGTCCATCTCTTCCTCCCGGCAGCCAAAACGGAGAGTTGCTAGGTTAATGGCATGGGTGGCAGTTGTTCACCCACCTCCTGGAGCGAATCAGGTCGTCGTCTTAATCAGGAACCCTGGACATTTATATATGGGTAATTACTCAAGTGTTCAATAATTCACAATACCCTTTTCACTCCAACATAACTCACACACCACATCATGCCCCGTTTAAAAGTTTTGAAATATAAGTATACTTTGAACAACATGACACCTTCCCAAGAGCTTAATACATGATAATCTACCTTCTGACTGGAATTTAGTATTAAATAAATAGTTATTCCCCAAACTGCTTGTCAACTAATTAGCCACTATACTGCAATTTCACCATGAGTTAACAACCCTGAACAGGTTCGTAAAGCACGTTCGTTTCAACAAATATTACAAAATAGTTTTCTTACGCCCCTTTTGATATAATTAGAATAATATATGTACATACATATGAAAAATATAGAATACTGCATTTCAGCCAGTGTTAACATTCAGAGACATGCACACTCAGTAATTAACCTGTGCCCAACACATGGTAACTTCACACATATATCTACTCGCATTGGCGTTAATTTTAAGTTAAATACAAATCTTTTTATCATACAATAAGTAAAATACATTAAACACACTTACCGGAGAGTCACGTAGAGATTATCTATGCATAGTGATAGATGATTTACAAAGACCCAAAATCTCAAGGCAGCCGGGAGGAGCACATGTCAAGCGCTCGACGTGAACTGCCTCAACTTGCACAGGAAAAAATGCTATGCCGCCTCGACCCCAGAGCGCGCGCCGATCAGCATAGCGAACGTATTGATAACGGAGCACGCACCGCTACGCTAGTTAATTAAAGAAATCAGTGCTCAACCCGTTCGTAACTTTTCATTTAATTAACCGAGCCAGGTTCTTGCCCAAAGACGGCACAACATATATATAAGAATCAAATTACAATATGAATTCATTACGTCGTTCGCTGAAAAACATACACATATATATATATATATAACACAATGAACATACATAAACATAGACATTCAACATATTAATCTTACACTAATGCGTTCATTTTGCCTCAGATGAGTAGCTTTATTTTAAAATTACCATAATAATCAATCTGAATTCTCAAAGGGTGATTTCTTTGAAAAGAGTCAGGACAGTAGAGTTATTATTACAATAATAACATAAAGATTTACTTGTGAAATGGATTATCCAAAAACTCCATCGGCGAAACTCCTTTCCATTGATGATCCAAATACGTAAGGTTGTGTAGATTCGATGCTTATCATCACTTAACACTCGCGGATAAGATTCACTCGCGGTGTGTGTGTCCTCCTTTGGTGTCGGCTGTTAATATGAAAGTCTATAAAGTTTTGTGTTGCACGAGTGCATTCATTGTTAATGATCGTGTATATATATAACTGTCTATCGTCAAACTTCTTCGTGCGTCTATATACGTTAATGTATTGTGTTTAGTTTACGTGATGTATTGTTCCATTCGGTATTTATAACTTCACACTGCGCTACGATACATTTCCATAACTCGGTAAAACATTGACGTAAAGTTTTGTGAGTCTGTTATTAAATGAAGACTGATTAATTGATTAACTTGTGAATGATTAACTTAGTTATTAACAAGCGGTAGCTGAGTAAAACTGAGTAACTGAAAGTTTTTAACAACTGAAGTATACTGCATGATTGAGTCATTCCAAATACACTATGACTGAATAACTTGTGAATAACTGAAAGTACTATGTTAACTGATTAAAGCACTGCGTAACTGAGTTTCAGAGTAAAACTGAGATATATATTGACTGAAAAATGTATTAAGACTGAGAATTATATTAAGACTGAGAGTTATATGAAGACTGCGATATGTATTAAGACTGAGGCTCCGCATGCCCTGTAAACAGTTTTTATTAAGCTTCATTTACCATAATGCAATGTCCTGGCAAATACGCCTCTGGTCAATCATGATAGGTCAGATGAACTCCTACCACTATGTAGAGCTATGGTTCTCGACCCCTGATTCGCTGTTCGCGTTGCTATCATGACAACAGTCCTCTCCACCTGCGTCCTGGGAAGATGCTGGACTCTGGTTGGTTATCGGGCATCCCCTCAAGTACACGACGAAAGGGCTCTGTACCATTTCCTAGAATGTAGAGCAATTCCGCGCCTGTCTATCAAGCTATTGTCCAAGTATGCTACGGAGGTCTGCAGTTATTCTCACGCGAACAATACGTTGTATTTCGTTATTGTTTGACTTCCCATGACCCTTTTTCGTCAATTAGCAACTCCATGCGTGTCGTCATTCCCAAGATGCCACTCCGGTCTCCCGTCATAAATACTAGTTGTCACCAGTAAGATGTTTTCACGCTGTGCGCACATCCTGGCTCCATTCAGTCGATATACACTGTTTTGTTTTCATACGGGGTGAGGCTCTCCTACACCCTTTGTGTGAGTATCCCTTTCTTATTGCTGGCACACTCCAAATTAACCTTACAGCGTTTGTTCGCTACAATTTCTCCGTATCTGGGCCACCGTACTGCATCTTTTGTTTAGTTTGTTGTGGGGCTGTAAATTTCAGTTGAGCCGAGTCTGTCACAGGCGATCCTTACTTCCTATTGTAGTGTTGTGTCAGGCATTCTCTCATTGTTCTTAGCAAGCGTCCAGTTGACACCTTGTTAAGTTGCCTCTTTATTTATTACTTCTCGCTCGGGTTGGGGTGACTTGACTGGTGTAACTTCTTGATCAAAATTTAAAAAATTAAAATTTTTGGTCATCACAGTGTCCCCAAATCGGATTGGATGTTGGATCCGTAGAAGACATTCTAATCCGATTTCCGCGCTCTGTCCCTGTTGTGGGAGTTCTCTTTGGGAAAGGTCACGGTCGTTGACCCATTTTCCTCTGCTTGGCGTATATTGGTAGATATTCTCTATATTTTGTTATTAATTGACTCTAGGAATTTATTGCCATGCATCTGAGTAAGAATGAACGCATTTTTACATATGATACACATATAAATAGGCATAAAATTGTTTTATAGTAATAGCAATAACTGAGGATAACTATGTTATCCATTTACGACATAATACATGAAATAATGATCTTTCAACATTAAATGTAATTAATCACGTATTGTCTTAATTATACTACGATAGATAATGTCTTTAACTTATCTCAAGCGTTTCAAAACAACAATTTATGAACAAATAAACATATATATTGTAACGAGTTAGTTGGGTACGTCCTTCTTATTTAAAGCCCCGCGTTGGGTTCGTCAATATGTAACGAGTTGTTTGGTGCATACCTGTTAAAATGTGTTTACACTTGTTTATTATGTGTATTAATGTTAATGTGGTGTGTTTGCCTCACACCTGTCGTTACATTAATCGTAGTCACTACTGGAGTCTGTAGCGTTGTCAAAATTACCAGTACAACCTACCTGTTAATTCATAGGGGTTGCGAATCCCGGGTGGCGCCAAATTGTTTCTATCAAAACAATTAAAATAGTTAAATTACAAGTTGATAAATGTTATTAGCGTTGACAGCTGTAGCGTTCAAATGGTTCCCGCCGCTGTACAGGTTGCCGTATTGTCCACTCGTGACGAGCGCTAGTTGGTTACTGAATAAAAATTGCTAACACACATATATTCTACAACGTCCTATGAAATAAAACGATAGTAATACTCTGTACTGTAATTTTAATACAAATTCAGTCATTAATTAATATGACAAAAGGATTATAAATGGTTTGATAACAAATTGCTCCGGCTTAGAACATGAGATGCCAATATTTCAAGGTTGGCAAATCGGTTTTAAAACAGATTATTTCGATGCCGAAATGGCTACTGTTTACATACAATATATTAATCTGTTCAAAATCTGGGGTCCTTTGGATTATAAAATAAGACATAAAAGTTGGTTACATTAAAAAAGTACACTACCATACCTTATACGTACTTAGAAAGTATAATGTGTTTTTACAAATTGTTCGGTAGTGTCGTATTTTTGTTACAAAGTTCGCACGCTAATGCGAGGTTATATTTTGATTAACAAAATGTTTTTACGTAAGTTAATTATGCATTAAACCTTTGAAAGAAAATTATATTTGTTCAATAGTGAGAAATTTGATTGTTTGAGAAATATTTAAAGTAATTTGGTTTCTGGGAGAAAGGAATTTATTTGATACTTATCAGTTCAGACAGTGTTGATATGTAGTCATCTGAGGTAGTGGAAATTCTGCAAATTTGGACTGGGTTTAGGCTTCGGACATCTTTTTCTATCTTGTCTTGGGCTTTCTGCTAATTAATTTATTGTTATTTGGTTCCAGGACATCGTTTAATCTTGGTAGTTCTGCATCTATTCTTCTTTGGTTTCTGTGGTTAACTTCCGAACGTCTATTTAACTATTTAATTGAAAATTTCAGTCATCACAATTTTGCGTGCCGCTTACCCACGCCTCGTTTCTTCAAGTCTCATAAATTTAACGGAAAATTAGTATTCAACTTAGTATTACTATGGTAACAGTAATCCTTTGATTGGTTAAGACCTCTTTCAAAAGCATTGTTAAGAGATTTGAATTTTTATTCAAATTTATTATGTATTTTCTTAATGATTTTATTCCTTTATCGTTCCTTTGGGGTAATAAATAATATCACTCTTGTATTTCTTTCCTTTCAAAGTTTAAAATGATACCTCATAAGGTCATATTCTATTATACATTAACTTTAGTCTAAATATGTGACCTTTGATAAATTACATATCTCTCTTAAATTAAACTTTTATAATAACATTTCTCTTTTAAAACGATTTACATATAATTACTGGCCATTTACTGGTCTTAGATTAATAAATTTCCTTGTGAATTGGTTACAATTGACATTTGTGTGTGTCTGACAGTTAGATGTTTTCATAGCCAAGAGTAGCCATGATGGTTTTTGGTTTATTTCTTTTAAATTACATTTTTAATTCAGCCTGATGGGCTTCACCTTGTTATCATATTTGTTTGTGTTGTGTGTTGATTCTGTTTGTGTTTTAATTACTATTCAATACACATTTTCATTATACATATTTTAAAATATAACAATTAGGCTTATGGACTGCAAGTTCCCTTCAGCCATATCCTCTTCATAACATTGAAACAGACTATTCTTTATAAGTTATTAGTTATTGTTGGTTTTAACATTAATTTCATTCTTTTGTTACTACTTTGAGTGATAAACATCATCACTTCTTGCAAACTTATTAAAGTTATTTCCTCTTTTAACATGGGGTGTTTTATTCATTGTATACTTAATCTCAAAACAAAACCTTATTTCAATCAGAATGATCAATATTGCACACCACTATATAAAAATTATTCCGATTAGCGCTTTCAAGCTTCACAGCTCATCGTCAGATCAGGAATAGACTGAAAATATGTAATACCCAACCCTTCACCCCTCTCCCCCACCCTGCTCACCCACAACAAACTAAAAATTAATGACCCTTCCCCACCCCCTAAACTCTGTCTCACCATCTGTACAGTTACATATTTTTCTAGTAAATTCCTTGTGTTTCAGTGTGTGTGTGTGTGTGTGTGTGTGTGTGCATCCTTTTAAACTACCCTCTTCCTCTCCACACACGTGGGTCAGTCACACACCCTTATTGTAAAACAACCAATTAGTACTATGAAGTATAATTCTTAATCTTATCTATCTGTCCTCTCTCATTTACTTCTTAATCATGTTATAAAATATTTCTTCATTATCAAATTTAATTTTAATATTAATTAAATTGTCTAACCCTTTTTCTCTTTCTTTCAATATTTCTAACTCCTCTCTAAGCTTCCTTTCAACTGTGTTATTTACTACTTTTACAATTTCGTATTCTTCCAAAAGATTAACAAACTTGTGGTTGTCTTCTATGAAATGTCTTGCATATAACGAATTGGTTGTTCTATTACCTTCTCCACGTTTGTGGTCAGACAACCTGCATGCGAATTTTCGTCCTGTCTCCCCTAGGTACACTTTGTTGCAGTCTTTACATTTTAATTTATAAATTCCGCTTTTCTGTAATACTGGAATTTTTTCTATATTCTTATTCCTTATCTTATCAAATACCGTTTCACATTTTTTAATAGCTATATCTACTCCATATTTATTAAAACATTTTATAATTTTTCTGTGAACCTATGTATGTCAATGTGTACTGCAACATGTATGTATATGTATATGTATATGTATGACTGCAACAAAGTGTACCTAGGGGAGACAGGACGAAAATTCGCATGCAGGTTGTCTGACCACAAACGTGGAGAAGGTAATATAACAACCAATTCGTTATATGCAAGACATTTCATAGAAGACAACCACAAGTTTGTTAATCCTTTGGAAGAATACGAAATTGTAAAAGTAGTAAATAACACAGTTGAAAGGAAGCTTAGAGAGGAGTTAGAAATATTGAAAGAAAGAGAAAAAGGGTTAGACAATTTAATTAATATTAAAATTAAATTTGATAATGAAGAAATATTTTATAACATGATTAAGAAGTAAATGAGAGAGGACAGATAGATAAGATTAAGAATTATACTTCATAGTACTAATTGGTTGTTTTAAAATAAGGGTGTGTGACTGACCCACGTGTGTGGAGAGGAAGAGGGTAGTTTAAAAGGATGCACACACACACACACACACACACACTGAAACACAAGGAATTTACTAGAAAAATATGTAACTGTACAGATGGTGAGACAGAGTTTAGGGGGTGGGGAAGGGTCATTAATTTTTAGTTTGTTGTGGGTGAGCAGGGTGGGGGAGAGGGGTGAAGGGTTGGGTATTACATATTTTCAGTCTATTCCTGATCTGACGATGAGCTGTGAAGCTTGAAAGCGCTAATCGGAATACTTTTTATATAGTGGTGTGCAATATTGATCATTCTGATTGTGATTTCAACCACTAACACAAATTTCTTCATTAAAAACCTTATTTCAATATTACTATCTTCCTCCATTCCATGTTAATACAAACTGTTTTTATCTGGGCTTTCTCCCTGAATCACACGTTTTACTTATCTTTATTTGAAATATTATTGTTAATTATTCTTAATTATATAAATGTTCACAAGATCACTCAAATCATTGACTGTTTATCAATGCTTTATAAAGTGTTTTCTTATTTATTATTACATCTTTATTGCTTAAAATATCTATTTTACCGTATCACCTTCACCTTTAATTAACAGAGGTTTATCACTGATACACTCTCACTATTTTTAGGGTATTTACACTTTCACTATTGCACTTTACTTTGGTTCACTGTTTGTAGCAAGTGTTACTTAATGGGTAATCCCTATACTTTTCTCCTATTATTTCTCACTATTTCTTTACAACATAATTCTTATTGTTAATAACATTTGGTTATTTATCTTTCATTAAATCTAACCTTAATAATTGTGTTAGTGTACTTTTCTACACTACGTTACTTTATAATTGTCTTTTGTCTTTAAAATAGGTATATAAGTTATTTCAATTACAACAATACTATTTGTTTCATTAGTGGATAATTATTTGGGGTTTATTTACAGTATTCTATCTTTGAGTCTACTATTTCTCCCCTTTATATGTGGTGTTAGTTTCTCTTTGGGTTCAACCTGTCTCCTCTTAATTCTTCCTCTTCTTCTTCGTCTTCATCTTCTTCAATTGTCTTCATCTTGGTTCGGTTCTCCTCTTCTCATCTGGTTTAATTTCTATTTAGTCGTAGGAATTTGTTCCCTTCCTTTGATTCTTCTTTAGTTCTGGTTTCTTACCTTCTTTTGTTAGTTCATAATTGTTTGGTCAATCACCTTTTTTTCCTTGTGTATGTTTCGTGGTTCCCTTCTTTTGTTTTTCTGTTGTTGGGTCAATCACTTGGGTTGGGTAATATCGTCGTTCGTCGTGTCATAATATTTATATTTTATTCATTTTTAAACATTTTATTTTATAGGAAGTATTTTTACATTGAGAATTATCTTTTTTATCTCTGGTACGGGGTTTGGCTTATTTGTGTTGTAACAATATATAACGATTCATTATAGCGTCCTATCAGAGCTTTATATGAAAGCTATAGACAGTACGAGCGTAACGCCGTAAGACAGAGAGAGAGAGCGTATAATCGCAGCCATCTCACTCTAACCACGTCACCGCTACAGTAGAATCCAGTTCAAACAGGTAATTTTACTCAAAGCGAATTATCAGTTTAACCTGCGATAACTTCAAAAGTTATAAATATATGGCAATTCTGAAAACAGCATTGTATTCAGCAAGAAAAGCTTTATAAGTAGCCGCAAGCTCAGTTAATATAATTAACAAATAAAGAAGTTATACGGATGACGCACGCCAACAGGAATAACGAGAGAATTATGCTACGTAGGAATAAAGTGTTTTCACACACACACAGATAAAGACCTAAGCAACAATATTCTGTGGTCAGATCTTTACTCATTTGCAAACACCTGTAATCAATCGATTTGCAAATACAGGAAGTACGATTTTGACAAGAATTTCTCTGCCTTCTCTGCCGTTTGAAACCTGTCACAGTGTGTTTGACCGACTTGTTCGAGATTGTCCAAACTGAAAAAACGCATGATTTATTTGTACAACCAATCAGCAGCCCGTATTTAAAAGAGATGCCAGCTAAAAGCGAGGGGTAGAATCACTCTTCGTTCGGTACTTAAACACACTAGACGTGTATAATTCACATACAGAAATTTTTAAATTTCACAACAGTGCAAATTAAGGTCTAAATCGAGAAGTAGTCCGCAGTGTAGATGAATTAACAACATTCAATAACACTAGCTGCGTAAAACGACTGTTAATTAATTAATTAGTTAATTAATTAATCAATCAGCCGTGAAGGGCCTGTGCTACAGAAGGCTACAGCATCTGTAATTGCCAGGGCATCTTCAACAGCATTGATCAATCCATTCTTCTGTGCAACACCATCGAAAGGAGGACCTCTACAGATTCCTATCTTCAGTCAACGCATCAAACAGTAAGAAATAGATTCATTGATCAATGATATAAGCGCTAAACAAATTAATAAAACAATAAACAATTTTAAAAAGACACTAAGGAAAGCATACTTTGTATTTTAACGATAAGATTAGTTCTAATATAGTATAAGAGTGTTGAATGGAAAGTGGTGTGTAGTATTGGACGTGCAAATTATTGCAGACCTGTTCTTTAGCACTGGTTTGGGAGATAGAAATCTCTTAATCCAACCAGATAAGAGCTATAGGTCGTTTGAGCGTCTTAATCATTACTTTCCACACTCACTCAATAATTATAAGGTTAAGGGTATAATTAAGTCCTACCATTAACAAGTTAAAGTTGTCATTTATTAAAACATTAAATATAATAATCAAGAAAATCTTAAAGTGTTATTTGTAACGATTCCCCTTGAAAACCACAATCACTGAACGAATCCTGAGAAAGAGTGTCTCCATGCGCTGAGCTAAGCTGAAACCGTGTCATTTGTATCTGGGATTTGTTCTGGCACCCAGGTAAAGTAATATCATGGGTAAGTAACTTTTTATCTAACATCACAAATATTAGATAATTGTGTTAGACGAGAGGGAGCGTTGTATAGATTTGTCGCCGCAACTAATGGGCCCGATTAAACACAAAATTATATAAATAAAGTTATATAATTTGGCGTTGCTTTTACCCAAGTGATAATTAAATTGTAATATTAATAAATTAGAAAGTGGAATTCAAGGTTACAAATAACTGATAAATAATTGTTAATTTAATTTGTTAAAAATAAATTGTAAAAATGGCAAAATCATCAGCAGTAGATATGGCAGCAATTGAGCAAATGTTAAAGAGTTGACCACTAAAATGGATGAAAATAAGAATCAATTATCTAGTGAAATAAAAGATACTAATATTAAAATCGAAACTACTAATAATAAACTGGAAAATAAAATTGAAAAAATAGAAAGTAAAATTGAAAATACAAATATTAAAATTGAAGAAAATAATAAAAGTATAGAAGAAAGTAATCAAAAATTAATAATGGATGTTAATAATAAAATTGAACAAACTAATAAATATTTGTCCAGTGAAATGAAACAAATAAATGAAAATGTGTCTAGCCAAATAGAACAAAGTACTAAAGAGGCTACATTTAAAATAGATGAGGAAATAGCAAATTTAGCTATTAACTTAGCGGCTAAAATAGATGAGAGTAATAATAGAGTTGATAAGCATACCGAAGAGGTTAAAACTACCTTAGAGGAGTTTAGAAAACAAGTAAACACTAATTTTCGCCGTCAAGACGAAAAGCTAAATAAATTTAGAAATGAATTACATGAAAGGTTAGAACAAAAAGTAACCCTCATTAATCAACAATTCAGTGAAGTAACAGCTGAACTAAAAACACAATCACTTCTAAATAAAGAAGAAATCCAGACTACTAGGGAAGAGTGTACCCAACTGGGTGTAAATATTAATGAAGTTAAGAAACAGGTAGAGAGTAAGGCTAACAGTGACGAAGTACATAAAAAGGTGGAACAACAGTTAAAGGTAATGAGGGAGGATCTGACTAAAGCAATGAAGTCACAGCAAACCAAAGTAGTGAGGTGTGGCAGCTATAAGGAATAACCGGAAAACCTTGCATTTTCAGGTAACCCACATGAGAATCCTGTGGAATTCCTGAAGCTGTTTGAAGCGTATGTAACTCGTGTAAATCCACTGATGGACGATGAGGATAAGAAGGACATGTTAGGCCGATTTCTCAAGAATGGTGGAAAGTCATCTCAGACAGAGTCCAAACCTACTCAGACTTCAGAGAAAAATTTCTAGCTCAGTACTGGAATGTTCAAATACAAAGAAGGGTACGTGATCATTTAGAATTTGGTAAGTATCACCCGTCAATGAATATGACAACTACCAATTATGTGCTAAATGTAATGGCGCAAGTTAAACATCTAACACCACCAATAGAAGAGAGAGACCTAGTATATAAGCTAGCGCGTCATTTCTCAGAACGCACTAGAGTAGCAACCACAACTAGAGGAGTGGATACTTTAGAAAAGTTCATTATGGTCTTAGATGAGTGTCTAGATTTAGAGAGGGACCTACAGCAGGTAAGTAATCAGCTGAGTAACTACTCTAGAGGCGATCAGCAAGAACCAACGTTCTACTCAAATAGAAGGAGAGATAATGAACGTATGAAAGAAAAAAGGTTTACCCCATATCCGGGTAATAAACCACAAAATAGACAGGAAGTGGAGGATAAAGGTAGAAGTAGAAGCATAGAAAATAAACCTAATAAAGGGTATAAAGTGTGTAAAACAACTATAACCTCTACCGAGCAGCAACCGTCCACTAGTAAAATGAATACGGGAAACGGGAAGCCACTGCAGGTAGAAAAGAAACAAAACTAAACCTACCATTGCCTGCAGTGAAATCACAAAAGAAAACAGGTAAGAAGAAAGTAGCTAATAATATAAAACAAGTGAGTGATAGGGAGTTCTTGTTAAAAGAGGAGCAAGAAGTGGGTAGAAACCATTATCCTGAATGTCTGGAAATAATTTGTAAGATCAGTAATCTACTGGTAAGAGCGCTTATTGACACTGGCAGTGAAGTTACCTGTGTCAGCTCAAAATTTGTAGATAATTATCAGTTGCGAAATTGTCCCAGACTACCCGTAAAACATTGTAATGTACAGGGAGCCACTGGAGCCAAAATGCAAAAGATAACTGAACAAATATATTTACCTGTCAGTATAAATGGTAACCAAACCCAAATTGTAGCTCTAATAGTCCCGAAACTCATTCATGATTGTATTATTGGGGTAGATACGTTGCTTGAATGGAAAGCAAAAATAAATTTTAAAAGAAATACCATTACGATGGAAATAAATGCTAATAAAGTTAATGTAGGTATTAAAGAGTTTAAGCATTGGAATTCGGTAAGTGTCGTAAAAGGGTATATAGAGAAACCTATAGTTGACGATAGGAGTGACCAGCACTGTATTGATAATACTCCAGAAATCAATATTGGGACTGAGTTGAACAACGAACAACGGAACCAAATTCAGGAACTCGTTGGTGAGTATAGTGATGTGTTCAGAACAGAGCCTGGAAGAGCTAGGTTCTATGAACATCAGTTGACACTAACTGAAAATGCATCATTTGTACAAAGGACTTATCCAATCCCTTTACATTATAGAGATGAAGTGGAGAAAGAGATCCAACAAACGTTAGCGAATGGAGTTATAGGGAGAGCAAGTAGTCCCTATATAAACCCTTTAGTAGTTGTCACCAAGCCGAACGGGAGTATCCGATTATGCTTAGATGCTAGGAAGTTAAATTCTTTATTAGTACCAGATAACGAGTGCGCTAGGAGTGTGGAAGAATTGTTTCAAAAATGTAATGGGGTTAAGTATATGACCAAACTAGACTTAACATCAGGTTTTTGGCAGATTCCCATTAGAACTTGTGATAGAAAGTATACGGCATTTTTGTATAAAAACAAGTGCTACCAATTTAAAGTGGTACCTTTTGGCCTGAGCACCAGCTTAGCAGCAAGCAGCAATGGTAAGGTGTTTAGACAGTGCCTTAGGTAATGAGGTAGAGAAATATACATTAGTGTTTGTAGATGATATTCTATGTGTGTCAGAAACATTCGAGGAGCACTTGAAACATTTAAAGAATATTGTTGAAAAATTAAGATCAGCAAACATGACGCTGAATCTAGGGAAATCAGAGTTTGGTAAGGAGGAAATTAAGTTCTTAGGTCACCGAATCTCAGTGGAAGGCATAACCACGGACCCAGAGAAGGTAAAAGCCATACAAAAATTTCCTACTCCAAAGAACTGTAAGCAGCTAAAGTCATTTCTAGGTTTAGCTAACTACTATCAAAAGTTTACAAGTAAATACGCGGAAAGTCCATTCCACTCAAGTCTGTTCCATTGTTAAAGTTGTTAAATAAAGGTATTAAATGGAAGTGGACAAAGGACCACGATGAATCACTGCAACAAGTGAAAAGTCTTTTTATAAATACTGTTGTATTAAATCATCCAAGAATAGGAGAAAGATTTTACTTGCAAACAGACGCCAGCAATATTGCTATTGGAGCACACTTGTATCAGATCGATGAGAAGGGCCAAAAAGCGGTATTAGGATTTGTAAGTCGCACACTTAAAGGGGCAGAATTAACCTATTTTACAACAGAAAAAGAGCTATTAGCGATAGTGCATAGCCTGTCAAAGTTTAGAAGTTATATTCTGGGTGCTAAACTTACTATAATCACCGACAATAAGGCATTAGTGTTTTTATTAAAGTGTAAATTGCTAGGTGCTCGTCTGACACGTTGGATCTTGGCGATACAAGAGTATCAATTTGAAATACAGTATTGCAAAGCGAAAGACAACTTAGTAGCAGATGTACTCAGTAGAAATCCACCATCAGAAAACAACATGGAAACAGATAATATTAAATGTAGTAGTAATGATATTGGTATTTACGCGGTAAAACATATAACGAAACCTGAAGTAGTTAGACGACTTAAGGAAATAGGGACTCATCAACAACAAGACCCTAGGATTAGTGTAGCTTGGAGGAATGCAGTTACCAACTCCAAACCAGGATTTTCTGTATACGAAGGTAAGCTATATAAGCTATGTTCCCATAAGTGGAAGTTACTATTACCTAGCTGTATGATAGATGAACTTATTTGGGAATGCCACTTGTCATTGGGCCACGCTGGATTTAAAAAATGCTATCTAGCCTTAACAGAAAGTTTCATAGGAAAGGGGGTTAGCAAAACGCATGAAAAGATTATTGTCTACTTGTGACCTGTGCCAGAAATGTAAACACCCAAACTTAGCTACAAGGGTAGAAATGCAAACGATCCAAGCAAAAGTGAAAGGAGAGTTACTAGCTGTGGATTATTACGGGCCTCTACCAAAAGCAAAAGGAGGGGTAAAGCACATTCTAGTGACGGTAGATTTCTTTTCTAAGTTTGTAAAATTATACCCAGTCCAAAGAGCCACGACAAAAGCAACACTTAGAGCATTAACGAAGTTCTACATCCCACAGTATGGTAAACCAAGGAAAATATTGTCTGACCAAGGAAAACAGTTCACCCATAACCTATGGAGAGAAACCTTGGAAGAATTAAATATTAAACCTATTCTTACATCCATACGTCACCCTCAAGCCAATTTAGCTGAGAGAATAAATAGAGAATTAGGGAGGTATTTTAGAATATTGTGTAATCAGAACCATTCTGCATGGGTAGACTACTTAAGTTTTATTTCAGATTGTATAAATAATACATGCAATGAAACAACAGGGTACACACCTTCAGAATTATTTATTAATAAAGAACCTGTACATGTATGGACCAAAACCATAAAAAGTCCACCCAACTACAATCTACCTATTCCATACGAGGTAAAAACCAGGATAGCAGAAGAAAGAATACAAAGAGAAGGTCAAAAGAGAGTAGAACGATATAATCGAACTCACAAGTTGGTAAGGTTTGTGGAAGGAGAGGAAGTGCTAGTGAAAGCGAATCCTGTATCCTCTGCCATAGACAATACCACGGCCAAGTTCTTTCCGATATTCGTGGGACCTTATAGGATAGAAAAACAGATTGCAAGGTACACATATATGTTAAAAGATGTAGAGAAAAATAAAATTATAGGAAAGTACCATGGGGATAGTTTAAGAAAATATAAACAAAATATTGACCCATAAATTTATAATTGTTTTGAATCAATATTAATAATAATAATAATAAATTTTATATAAATAAATGTTAATATTGTTATTTAAATTATTGACATTAATTAATCCAAAATGATGATTAAAATGATCATATAAACTTCCAATATACCATGTTAGGTTAAGAAACATTGTAATCTTTAGTTATAAGATAGATGTAAGTAACATTGTATAAGTGCTAGTTTTGTGCGGGAAAAAGTGCTAAAGTAAATGTGCAAAAAATTTTTATTCAGTGTAAAACTGTACATTAAAAAAAATTAATGATTTACATAGTCAAATTTTTTTATACCTAGTGGGGGTATATATAACGATTCATTATAGCGTCCTATCAGAGCTCTATATGAAAGCTATAGACAGTACGAGCGTAACGCCGTAAGATAGAGAGAGAGCGTATAATCGCAGCCATCTCACTCTAACCACGTCACCGCTACAGTAGAATCCAGTTCAAACAGGTAATTTTACTCAAAGCGAATTATCAGTTTAACCTGCGATAACTTCAAAAGTTATAAATATACGGCAATTCTGAAAACAGCATTGTATTCAGCAAGAAAAGCTTTATAAGTAGCCGCAAGCTCAGTTAATATAATTAACAAATAAAGAAGTTATACGGATGACGCACGCCAACAGGAATAACGAGAGAATTACGCTATGTAGGAATAAGGTGTTTTCACACACACACAGATAAAGACCTAAGCAACAATATTCTGTGGTCAGATTTTCGGAAACACATTTGCAAATACCTGTAATCAATCGATTTGCAAATACAGGAAGTACGATTTTGACAAGAATTTCTCTGCCGTTTGAAACCTGTCACAGTGTGTTTGACCGACTTGTTCGAGATTGTCCAAACTGAAAAAACGCATGATTTATTTGTACAACCAATCAGCAGCCCGTATTTAAAAGAGACGCCAGCTAAAAGCGAGGGGTAGAATCACTCTTCGTTCGGTACTTAAAACACACTAGACGTGTATAATTCACATACAGAAATTTTTAAATTACACAACAGTGCAAATTAAGGTCTAAATCGAGAAGTAGTCCGCAGTGTAGATGAATTAACAACATTCAATAACACTAGCTGCGTAAAACAACCGTTAATTAATTAATTAGTTAATTAATTAATCAATAAGCCGTGACGGACCTGTGCTACAGAAGGCTACATCATCTGTAATTGCCAGGGCATCTTCAACAGCATTGATCAATCCATTCTTCTGTGCAACACCATCGAAAGGAGGACCTCTACAGATTCCTATCTTCAGTCAACGCATCAAACAGTAAGAAATAGATTCATTGATCAATGATATATGCGCTAAACAAATTAATAAAACAATAAACAATTTTAAAAAGACACTAAGGAAAGCATACTTTGTATTTTAACGATAAGATTAGTTCTAATATAGTATAAGAGTGTTGAATGGAAAGTGGTGTGTAGTATTGGACGTGCAAATTATTGCAGACCTGTTCTTTAGCACTGGTTTGGGAGATAGAAATCTCTTAATCTAACCAGATAAGAGCTATAGGTCGTTTGAGTGTCTTAATCATTACTTTCCACACTCACTCAATAATTATAAGGTTAGGGTATAATTAAGTCCTACCATTAACAAGTTAAAGTTTAAAAATCATTTATTAAAACATTAAATATAATAATCAAGAAAATCTTACAGTGTTATTTGTAATGATTCCCCTTGAAAACCACAATCACTGAACGAATCCTGAGAAAGAGTGTCTCCATGCGCTGAGCTAAGCTGAAACCGTGTCATTTGTATCTGGGATTTATTCTGGCACCCAGGTAAAGTAATATCACGGGTAAGTAACTTTTTATCTAACATCACAAATATTAGATAATTGTGTTAGATGAAAGGGAGCGTTGTAATATATATATATATATATATATATATATATATATATAATCACTAATCATCATTAAACATCACTTACGCTACGCATTACTATTAATTATATTAATTGACAGAACATATACATGACCTATGAACAATTAAAGGTTCATTTCATATCATTATGATCATTGATAAATTCGTTCTATACTGCTTCGATTGTTCAACCTTATATTTGAATGGTTGATTCTACATCACTTAATTGTTTTATATGTCCATTCATATTGTAACGTTTAGACCTGTTTACACTGGTTACAAATAATCAAATTCTTTGTGTAGGTTCAAAGAAAAGAAAAAAAAAATTTTATTAAAAAAAAATTTTTGTCCAAAAAAAAATTTTATGTTTGTTATTGTAATAATTTAGAAATAATCCTGGTTCTGTGTTTTGTTTAAAATTTTAAAATTCTGTGAGTTTATTTTGGTTAATTTTTACACTTCTGGTAGACCTTAACTAAATCCGGAGTTAATCAGATTATCTTCTTGCTGTAATCGATTAGCGATTTTCAGCGCTGCTCCAGTGTATCTCCTTCAGTTAAGATTTATCGTCTTCCAGTAAGTCCTGTAGTTAGTTAAACTCTTAATTTAAGATGTGAAATAATTGTAAAATCCAGATAATTGAAATAATTTGATTTATTAATAATAATTCTTATTAATCGATTTTGAGCAATTGTTTGACTCTTTCACAGGGATATATCGATTTGCGATTACAGGTTATTTTTATATAAATATTGAAAAAAGGTTCTTATAACGATTATATTTATATAGTCAGAGAAGGATAGGCCTAGAAAGTATAACATGTACAAAAATATAAGTCTTAAAAGTAAAAAAATGACAATCTGTTAATAATATATAATGTTTGTAGTATACACTTTATACCCAATAGTGACTCGACGGCTTCGTTGCTGGTTGATACTTTGCATCACAGGAAGATCAAAATGGCGGCACGTCTCGCTGTAGAAAATTACTGCGAATTGATGTTTGGAAATTCTGATAATAAATTCACCTTCACAACTGTTTTATTGGCCTCCGTGATAGTGTATATTGTCTATTGTGTTGTTCGGGTATCCTGGATAAGTGTTCAGTGTTCACTGGTATTAATTGTCTTATTTTAGATGTGTAGACTGTTTGCTGGTTATGACGAAAAAATCGAGAAGTTGTTACAAAGTGAATTATTAATGTTAGGTTGTTTGAACAGTTTAATTCACTTGTATTGTGTTGTGTTTCATTTGTTTTCACTATTGTGGTAGAGTATTTCACTGATTTTAAGTTCAAAATGGTCAATTTAGGTGACTCTCGTATTTCACTGATTTTCGCTTTTACTCCATTACACTTCGTTATACGGTTTTAGAACGCGATTCAGCATCGACCGTTCCCGTTGAATGTTAACAAAGAACTGTTTTACTTCCTTCGTCTTAGGAAATATCTTGCCAAGTTAATATTGGAAAAGTATTGTTAAAATAATTTTCATTTCCAATATACATAATTATAAAGTACATTATATATGGAATATTTTTAGTTTATTGATTGCTTTCATGAACTATTAACCACATAATTTGTTTATTTATCTCATTCTGTTTAATTTGATATGTCATAGTCCATATTTGTTGAGATTTTTGTTAAAATAGCCATATTTCTGTCTTTTTGGAAATCTAGGCCCAAAAATCTACATCCTGTTCTTGTACATATTTCCTGCCATTTTAGGTGTTATAAATATAATTATAATAAATTTCAAATGGTCACAAATCTTTCGCTTCCTTAATCCCTTATAAATTTAACATTTGAACTGGCTTTTAGTGATAATTCATTAATTTACTGGTTCTCCTCTGAAATAGTTATTTTTTACATTTCGAAAATTTTTAATAATTTAAGACATTTTTCTATATTACTCCTTAAAGCATAGGATTATTTACAGTAGTTAGTTATCGATCCACCTTACCTAAATCTTGTTAGTTTACATGGTTCATTGGTTAATTAACCAGTTTATATTAATTTTTGTGAATTCATTATTTGGCCTAGAGTTTAGTATTTTACATATATGGTTTTTTCAAATAAAGTTAATTCTACACCTCCTCTGACTTTTAAAAGTTAACATAACATGAAATAAAATTGTTTACATGACTATTGATACTTGTAGCATCTAATTCATGCTACTAATACAAAAAATAATATTTGACATGAATTAGCAGTCTTCAAAGTTAGACATGTTTGCTGGAACTATTTTGAACATACATTTTAAACATTTTACAAATTAATACAGCATCCATACCTAAACATTTTAATCTGTATGCATGCTGTTATGTAATTAAAACATCTTACTCTAAATATAAACCTTATTCTATTAGAACTCTTTTAAAGTGGAGTTCACAGGCTCTGAACATTATTAGCCATTTGAATTTCTTAATTTTATTTAAACTTAATTTATTTTCAGTCCTTTCTGATTATATTGTATTATTATCTAACCCCTTGAAACAGTAAACATTTCCCACATACTTCCTTTATTATTAGCATTACTAAGAATGTTTTGATATAATAAAGTGATCTTATTTATGAAATATAGGAAATATTTTTCATTTGAATCTTTCATCACCTGTTAATTATAAAATATAAAAGTTATTTAATAGCACCTTGTTTAAGTTATAGTTACACATTAACTTGAAGTTTATTACATTTAAAAAACACTACACTGGTACACATTCACTGTTGGTTCTGACTTATGTTTAAGTTTTATCATATTCTCAGACCAGACCTTTAGTCATTATGGACTGTGAAAATTTGTTTATTTTACCATATAATAACTTTAGTTGGTTCACTTCTTATCATACTACTCAATACTTTTGTCTACAATTAAGTTACAATTTCATAAGGTTTTGGGGTGTTATACTTTCTTTAATGGTATTAACATTTGGTTTGGGGTTCATGGTAGTTAGTAATAGGTTTTTATTGTGGTTCTCCCATCCTATATCTTCCTTTCTTCTCTTCTTCCTTCTTGGGTAAACCAAGGTACTTTGTTTTATTTTGTCCAATGGTTGGTTCGGGGTATCTTCTTTATCATCTGCTTCTAAATTTCTTCTTCTTTCTTGGGTTTGGTGTATCTTCTTTATCATGCTACTAACTTTACTCTTCTTTCTTGATTTCGGGATATCTTGTTTATCACCTGATACTAAACTTCCTCTTCTTGTGTTTGGGGTATTTTCTTTATTACCTGCTCCTAATCTCCTGGGTAATCTCCTGATTTTTTAATATGAGTTTCCTTTTAATATATTGGCTTGAATTTTATTGTTGCATTTTTATTACTTAATTATTGTTTTTCTTTTATAGTGGTGTTTTTCTTTGAAGTGTGATTTTATTTTCATTTGAAATTCTTGGTTATATGTAATTTAATTATTTATATGATCTTAATTGAATTAATTACTAGTGGAATATCTGTCACGCTACAATATGTTCATTATAATGTTTCAGCAATTTATTGCTGCACATCCGATCAAAGTTTTCGCACCATAAGTGTCTCTTATATCGACATGCTTCATAAATATTAGTCATTTGACATCTAATTAGTGTCATTAAATAGATACATCGTGATTTAAGAAAGCATGTGAAATTTTAAATTACATGTTACTAAGTTACACATCTTGTTGTCTAGCTAGTTGGACTGGTTCCGCGAGACAATCGGCTAGTGCGCGTGCTCACTTCCCCGTAGTCAACTAACTGCTGATGTCATTTTCACTTTCCTGCGTAACTTGCATCTTCTGCTCGTGATACTTCTTGATCTGACGCACGTTGAATTTTCCTCTTATTCTGTTGCTGTTATCGCAATCAGCAAGTTCGTACGTTGCATCGCCGAAGACACGATTAATCTTATATGGTCCTGCATACAATTCAAAAAATTTATCAATTTTTTTCATCGCGGTGTCTGATTGATGATAGGTTCTCATCAACACCTTATCGCCGATAGCGAGTTTAGTAATCTTTTTATTATCGTTGATGCGCTTCGCATACTTCTCCCTTTTTTCTTTGATCTTCACAAGTATTAATCTCATTCATTAATATTCATGTCTATTTATCTTCTTCGGTTAATGCATTCTCACACAACCAATTTTTTATTTAATGTATTCTACTCAATATTATCTAACTTAATTATTAAATTTTCAGACATTCTTGGAATCGTCTTCTTAACACGTTTCATTTATTTATTCTTAAATTTCTATTTGTGGAGACATATTTGTATGTCTTGTTGATTCAGTACCGTTACTACGTATTTTGTTTGTAAACAGTAAGGGTACTGACCATGTATCTTTTGTCACACACTTACTCCACGGCCGGTCGCTTGTCCCCGTTACGCTGGTACAATGCGTCCTATACTTCATACCTCTAAGATTTATGACTTGTCTCATTCTCTCTCTCTGAGGGTGAGTGAAAAGTGTGTCACACTGCCTCTTCTGACAACTTTCCCCGGGCGTACACGCGTTGAATTGCTTTTGTCGTCTCTTCCACACCTCCTTACAAGTACGTTCTTTGACTTTCACTTTTCTATCCGTGTGTTCACGTAAGAATATTTTGTTTTCTAGATTCCTCCGAAATCTCACCTCGAGCGCTTGGACTCTTCTTTCTGTACTGGTACGACTTTTTACAATATTCTTGCGTCGTTCAGTAAACTTCATTCATTTCCTCTTTCTCATAACATTCCTTGTCCAGGACAAGTATGCATACGGATCTGGTAGGTCTTTCCGCTTCACATCATCCATAGCTTGCTTAAATTTGTGTTCAGTTTCATAACATGCAGTGTTCATTTTAACATTGAACTTCCTTTTCATGTTTCTTACTGATGCAGCTCGACTACTTAATCGATGTATGCCTGTTCCACAAGCTGGATACTTCGTTGGTTTCACTGATGTAGCACCTATCCTTGTATTGCTTAGTTTGTGCTTTTTGCGCATTCTACTTGATGTTATTAAACATTTATTATCTCTATCCATATCAGGATAATCATCTTCCGACATCGTCAGATACAAAGAAACAAAATCATTTCCCTTCTTGATTTGTTTGTTTCTTGGTTTGCTAATGACACTTACATTAGATCCCACAGTTGATAATTTCTTAGTAGCTGACACGTCTGTGAAATCAACAGCGTTATCAGTACCTTGTACTTTCCGTACATCTTCGTAATTCTTATTCACATCTTCTTCCTGCTTCTTCTGGACTTCGTTTCTTTTGTCGTTCCAGGTATTCGTATATTCACGTATATCTGTGCGCAACAGTGTGAACTGCTCTGCCACGTGTTGCGTGACTTCCTCCTTACGCTTGTCTAGCTTTTCTTCTAATTTGTCAAACTTCTCATTCTGTTTGTCGAACTTCTCATTCATGAAGTCCATTAGTGCTTGCAATGTCACCTCCTGTCGTGGCTGTTGGGACTCCTGTCCCCGCGCTCTGACGTCTGACGTCTCCTCAGTCATTTGTGACTCAATTGGCGATTCTTCACGTTCGTTATCAGGTACTCCCTGTGGGTTGTTGATTTCGAAGTTCATCGAATCGGAACTACTAGTCATTTTTGCGGCCTTACTTCGCGTTAACATCCAGTCTAACTAGCCTTACACTTATAATACTTTGTTCTAATAACTAACATGTACATATATACTTATTCTATCTACTGCCTGCTCTTTGCCCCACGTTGGGCGCCAATTTATATATAATTAATTGGGGATGTAATTGATATTTGTAGTGCCCCACGTTCTTTGGGAGCCAATTTATATAATGTGCAATTATGCTAATTTATGGAATTAATTATGTAATTATCCAATTAGGTTAATTTATGTCAAATTAATTGAATTTACGTGATATATTAATTACTTTGATTTTAGTGACTGTGTTCATTAACGATTAGCATAATTACTGCACTGAGACTCTGATAGTTGTATAATAAACGATATAGAAAATTTTACAACAAATCATTCAATTGACGTTAATGTCTGTTACAAGGTAAAATTGACAATAATGAACGCATAAATACTTAGCAAATAAACACTTATTTATTTAACATTATTCAAATAAAGAAATTTCCGATATATGGATATAAATTACGTCCTGTATATACATTCATAAAAGAAACACATATATATATAAGAATCAAATTACAATATGAATTCATTACGTCGTTCGCTGAAAAACATACACATATATATATAACACAATGAACATACATAAACATAGACAATCAACATATTAATCTTACACTAATGCGTTCATTTTGCCTCAGATGAGTAGCTTTATTTTAAAATTACCATAATAATCAATCTAAATTCTCAAAGGGTGATTTCTTTGAAAAGAGTCAGGACAGTAGAGTTATTATTACAATAATAACATAAAGATTTACTTGTGATACGGATTATCCAAAAACTCCATCGGCGAAACTCCTTTCCATTGATGATCCAAATACGTAAGGTTGTGTAGATTCGATGCTTATCATCACTTAACACTCGCAGATAAGATTCACTCGCGGTGTGTGTGTCCTCCTTTGGTGTCGGCTGTTAATATGAAAGTCTATAAAGTTTTGTGTTGCATGAGTGCATTCATTGTTAATGATCGTGTATATATATAACTGTCTATCGTCAAACTTCTTCGTGCGTCTATATACGTTAATGTATTGTGTTTAGTTTACGTGATGTATTGTTCCATTCGGTATTTATAACTTCACACTGCGCTACGATACATTTCCGTAACTCGGTAAAACATTGACGTAAAGTTTTGTGAGCCTGTTATTAAATGAAGACTGATTAATTGATTAACTTGTGAATGATTAACTTAGTTCTTAACAAGCGGTAGCTGAGTAAAACTGAGTAACTGAAAGTTTTTAAAACTGAAGTATACTGCATGATTGAGTCACTCCGAATACACTATGACTGAATAACTTGTGAATAACTGAAAGTACTATGTTAACTGATTAAAGCACTGCGTAACTGAGTTTCAGAGTAAAGTGAGATATATATTGACTGAAAAATGTATTAAGACTGAGAATTATATTAAGACTGAGAGTTATATGAAGACTGCGATATGTATTAAGACTGAGGCTCCGCGTGCCCTGTAAACAGTTTTTATTAAGCTTCATTTACCATAATGCAATGTCCTGGCAAATACGCCTCTGGTCAATCACGATAGGTCAGATGAACTCCTACCACTATGTAGAGCTATGGTTCTCGACCCCTGATTCGCTGTTCGCGTTGCTATCATGACAACAGTCCTCTCCACCTGCGTCCTGGGAAGATGCTGGACTCTGGTTGGTTATCGGGCATCCCCTCAAGTACACGACGAAAGGGCTCCGTACCATTTCCTAGAATGTAGAGCAATTATGCGCCTGTCTATCAAGCTTTTGTCCAAGTATGCTCCGGAGGTCTGCAGTTATTCTCACGCGAACAATACGTCGTATTTCGTTATTGTTTGACTTCCCACGACCCTTTTTCGTCAATTAGCAACTCCATGCGTGTCGTCATTCCCAAGATGCCACTCCGGTCTCCCGTCATAAATACTAGTTGTCACCAGTAAGATGTTTTCACGCTGTGCGCACATACTGGCTCCATTCAGTCGATATACACTGTTTTGTTTTCATACGGGGTGAGGCTCTCCTAAACCCTTTGTGTGAGTATCCCTTTCTTATTGCTGGCACGCTCCAAATTAACCTTACAGCGTGTGTTCGCTACAATTTCTCCGTATCTGGGCCACCGTACTGCATCTTTTGTTTAGTTTGTTGTGGGGCTGTAAATCTCAGTTGAGCCGAGTCTGTCACAGGCGATCCTTACTTCCTATTGTAGTGTTGTGTCAGGCATTCTCTCATTGTTCTTAGCAAGCGTCCAGTTGACACCTTGTTAAGTTGCCTCTTTATTTATTACTTCTGGCTTGGGTTGGGGTGACTTGACTGGTGTAACGTACTTCTTGATCAAAATTTAAAAAATTAAAATTTTTGGTCATCACAAGCAGGAGATGGTGTGACCTTTGGATTTAGCAGATGGGCGAATGTATATCATGTAATGAAGGCTATGTGATAGTTATTTACAGCTGAAGTTATGAGCTACTGATCATCGATCTTCACATAATAGTACAGTATTTACTTTACAATATTACTTTACTTCAGTAACTGTAGTAATCATAAAAATTATGCTTACTTACTTTAAACTGTCAAGCACTGCTTGCACGGAAACTGGCATCTTCATTAGTTCTCTGTGTGTGTGCAAATACAGTAATCGTTTCAGTAGTTAATTCTTTAGTCACACACACACACTGTGAAAACTTCTCCGGGCTTCAGTTATCCGAATCCTCCCATATCCAGAAGCGATGACAGGTAGATAGTACTGATCAGCCATTTCTGTTAATCTCTATTTATCATGAGAGCCGCTGCTCTCATTTATGTAAAGTAAAAAATATTCACAAAAATGTTGACAAAGGGAAATATACACCACGTGCACTGGTGATAGATGATTCGCTGGCACATCTTCCCATGGAATTTTTGGTATGAGAAAATGGTTTATTCATCGTTGAATTCTCGCCACCTAACGTAACACCTGTCCATCAGCTGATGGATCAAAGCGTTATTTCAGCATGACAGAAATTTTACAGAAAGCAACTTTTATGTTGACTTCTCTCTAATGACAACGATGATGTTGTTGATAGTGTTTTGGCTTTGTTTAAAAAATAATTCGAAAGGCTGTTGCTACATGACTGTGGACGCTTTGAATTCAATTGAGACTTGTAACTTATAAAGAACTTGGAATTAATTGTTAAAGAAGGAAAATATACGAAAAACAAAATGATGACAATGTAATTGCTAAATAAGAAGAGGAAGCAGGAAATGACATAGTAGTTAGTGACATTTTAAAGTTGCTGGTTGCTTTAAAAATCAATGACGAGTGTGATGACAAGATGTTGCAGAGCACATAAATAGCATTTAATTAATGATGTTACTGAACTAGACCTCAGACCAACTCATGTGGAAGGCTCTGAAGCCCTTGAAATGGCAATTAAATGGATTGAAAAGCAAAATGACTCCGACAGCATCCAATTGTTGCAGCTCAAGTGTATTTGTGATTTAGTGGGGACAAAATGCAAGACTTGTTTGGTAAATTATTTGCAAGTTCAAACATATAATAATACAAAGAAGGTGCTGTAGAAATATATTTTTTCAGTGTATTATTTTTGTGATATGTATGTTTTGTAAATAATCATGCAAATGATATACAGTACGGTGTTTTATCACTTCTCTGGGACTTCCTTTTGTACTTCCCATATCTGGGTTTTCTCTTATCCAGACTACCATTGATCCCAATTGATCCAGATAATGGACTTTCCACTGCACACACACACTTAACAAATATATAAGATTTCTTCTGGAAGTTGATTATATTATTTTGCTTTATGCATATTTTGCAGACAAAAACTGCATTCTTTATGACATATTTAACAAATAATTAATTTGAATTTCGACTGGTGTAATGTGTGTTTGTAATCCTTTTTAATGATTATATTGAACATTTTAATGCTCATACTTTCTTTATCAGAATAATTTTTAATGAATTTTAAGGTTTTAAACAAATCAATTCCTTTTGATGTTTAATGAATTATTGATAATTATTGTTACTGTGTTTATATATTTATTAAGATTTTCCCATAGCACTCATTTTGTGAACTTTATTTACATTTTTATTTTATTATTCTGAATACTATTCCAACAGTGTGGGTAAATTATATTCACAGATATGTGGTTTTAAAATAGCATTGCAGTGTTGAATGAATCAGTCTTGTAGTTTTTTCTTCATCTGTCCTAAATAAAATGTATTGCAATCAGGACATTCTATTTAGTATATTCCATTATTATCATAAGTGCTGGTGTCAATTTTAGGATTGATTTTATAAAAAACTAAGTTATCTGTGTTATAAGAAATGTTTAGGTATACATCATTAAATAGTTTACCTGGTTTTTGTATTTCATTTTCGTTAACGTTACTAGAAACTTAATCTTAAAATTTTATTACAAATTCCTCTGATAAGTAAAACATAAGCAGTATAATGTTCAATATAATAGTGAAAAAACTAATTAAATACAAATTACAACAATCAAAATTCAAACTGATTATTTGTTTGGAATAAATCACAACTCCTGATGATTCAGTTTTTATCTTCAAAATATATTATGTAAACAAAATAATAATATAGCCTGACTGGAGAAGAAATGTTATGTGAAAGTGGTTAATATTCGAGGGTCATCTCAAAAGTAAGTTTCCCTGTTTTAGGAAAAATAAAACTATACTTTTATTTGAAAACATGTAATTATTTTTCAATATAATCTCCAGCCTTGTCAATAGAGTTTCTGTAGCGTAAAACCAGTTTTTCAATTCCTTCTTTGAACCACTGCTTGCCCAGATTCCAAAGCCAGCTGTTAACTGCCTGTTTACTTCTGTATCAGTTTCGAAACGTCCTCCCAGGTGGTCTTTAAATGGGGAAACAGATGGAAATCACTCGGAGCCAAATTGGGTGAATATGAGGGATGATCAAAAATCTCCCATCGAAAGGATTCCAACAAATTTTGCGAGACTTGGGAGGAATGAGGACGTACATTGTCATGGAACAGAACTTTGATGTTCAACAAACCAGTCCGTTTCCGCTTTATCACTTATCCCAGTTTTTTTTATAGTCTCGCAATACCTCTCTGAATTTTGTTAAGGATTACGCGTGTCTGTTCTCCAACACAATCGACTTAACAGTGGCAACAAGAGGTGGAGTCTTAGTTGATGTTGAGGGTCTTCCACTGTGCTGTCACAGTGCACATTCGTTCTCCCTTTAAAAAACGATGAATGCCCTGCAGACCATTTGAATGCTCATGCACTCAGGTCCGGACACAGAAACTAAGTGACGATAAACTTCAGCTGCTGATTCAGTTTTTGCAGCAAAAAAACCAAATCACACACCACACACTTTGCAATCGGACACCCTGGTAAATGGAATCTCCATGATTTTATATTTCGTGTTATTGTTACGTTGCTATGCAATGGATGAGGTTTTTGCAGTACTGCCACTAAACAAAAATAAAAGTTCTCCAACCTTCATCAGCCTGTCGTTTCCTTTGAAAAAAAAAAGGGGGGGACTTACTTTTGAGATGACCCTCATAATATTACCACTGCAAGAACCAAAAACCTGAAGAGTTATTACTATAAAGGAACACACACACAGACAGCTGTCATAATTATGAAACAGCTTTTATTTTTTCTCACAACACAGTACCTATTTTTTTTTGCAATTACAGTATCTAGTATAAAGGTGGTTCAAATATCAACTACAAAGGTCAATCAAATATAAACTGAGACTTTTTGAAATTGGCATGAGTTACTTTAATTGACAGTGTATAGTGGTGTCTAGACATGAGCGGTACTACGTGTTTTTTCTAAAGTCATCTGTTTCTTGTTCTCACAATGAGTGAACAGGAGATACAAGTGACCATTGTTTACGCAGCGTGTAATAAGCTTCAGTGTGATGGCGGTTAACCAACTGAAATTTTGCAGAGATTCCATGCACAATTCAGTAATGATACACTTTTGAAGGGTCAAGTGTGTAAATGGCATAGGTTTTTATGCGAAGGTCAGAAGAAGTTTCTAACCTCACTCACACATATCATTCCAGAAGCAGCAATATGTAGCAGAACACATGCAAATTCAACACCTTATTCATGACAATTGACAAATAACTGTTCATAAAATTAGTGCAGTAACTCTGGGAAGTTATGGAAGTGTGCTGAAAATTATTAAAAAAGAGTTAAAGTTATGCAAAACCTCTGGAGGACAGGGGCTTAAAATACTGAACATAAATCACAAGTCTTTAAGAGGTGAAATTCTCATAGGCTTGTGATTGTTTTGTAGCAGAGACCAGCTCATTTTTCATAAGCATTCTCACATGTAATGAACTGTGTTTACATCACTATACTCCTGAAACCAAGAGGTCAATTATGAAGTGGTGCACAAAAGGTGACATACCTCCACTGAAGATGAAAACATGTTTGCCTGCCAGCAAGGTTCTCGTGACTGTTTTTTTGGGATGCCAAAGAAGGTGTTGTGTTACTTGAACAAAGAACAATGAACGCTGCATAATACTGTACTCTGAACTCTTGGACAATGTTAGAGAGGCCTATCGGTCCAGAAAGCACAAGATTCTGGTCCGCAGCATCTTACTTCTTCATGGTAACACCAGGCCCCACACTGCTGCTGCTATGTAAGAAAAATTGGAAGGCTTCACCAAACACCTTTTGAAGGTTTCACCTATAGTTCAGATTTATTACCATGTGATTTCTAATTGTTTAGATCTGTCAAAAAAAAAAAAGAAGTAAACCCAGCACACTCTTTAATTGAAATACATCTCAAAATAGCATGCTAATGTTCATAGAAAGTTTGACAAGTAAAGTGGACAGCTATGCTGATAACCACTAAGTCGGCAGTAAAATAAGTCTGTGGCTGCGATCACTTTACTCACTAAGTCGGCAGTAAAATAAGTCTGTGGCTGCGATCACTTTACTCAGACCTACATTCAGACTGGAAGGAAAACGTATCTTCACATTATTTATATAAAACATCAGGCCTATTAGTAAAGAAGGTATTCAAAATTTATTTTTGCTTTTATAAGTAATACTGATACATGCTCTTTACAATTATTTTTATTTTACATGAGTACTATTTGACAACAATAATAATAATAATAATAATAATAAAATAACAATAATAATAAATATAACAACAATATTCACATATACAATATTCTAATAATTTTATTGTGTAACACATATGGAAAGACTATACCTTGTTAATTATGTCATTTTGGGAACCCATATTCTACCATTATATTATTACATTTACATTATGAGTCTTTTGTTTGTATTGGAGGTTTTAAACTACCACGTTAAACAGCAAGTCCTACACTTAAACCAAATTATGCACATACAAGGTCTGTAAATTAAGTAATGAGACTAATCGTGTAAAAATCAATATGGCAACACTAAGGTTTCCATTAACACAGATGGTTAGATAAACAGGTGATTGAAATTGAGTATTAATATTTATTGTCTATTGTTGCCACGTGAAACGTAAACAAACTTTTCGTGAAGTTAGTTTTTATTGTGCGTTATAAAAATGAGTGACATCAATTACAAGCAACGTTGTGCAATCAAGTTTTGTGTTAAACTCGGGCACAATACTACTGAGACTTTTACAAAATTGACAAAGGCTATGGAGATGAAGCTTTGTCAAGAGCACAGATTTTCAAATGGTTTGAAGCATTTGCAGATGGCCCGGAAAAAAATTAAGGATGATCCATGCTCTGGAAGACTGTCAACGTAAAGAACTGATGACAGTGTTGATAGAATCAGGGACTTGGTGCGGTCTGACCATCGATTAACCGTGAGAATCATCGCGAACAATTAAATTTGAACCACACAACATTTATCCGATTTTGACAAACAAACTGGGAATGAGAAAAGTTTGTGCGAAATTGGTTCCAAAAAACCTCATTCTCGAACAAAAAGACAACAGGGTGGAAGTGTGGCATGATCTTCTAGGACGAATACAAAATGATCCTGATTTTCTAAAAAATGTTATTACTGGTGACGAATCATGGATCTTTGAGTACGATCCAGAAACAAAACGCCAGAGTGAGGAGTGGCACACACCAAACTCACCATGTCCTAAAAAAGCAAAAATGAGCAAATCCAAAATCAAAACCATGTTCATTTGTTTCTTTGGTAGTAATGGCATTATCCATAAGGTGTTTGTCCCTACAGGACAGACTGTCAATCAACATGTTTACCAAGAAATTCTTGAAAGGCTGCGGAAAAGAGTTGCCTGTGTGAGCCCAGCCATCTGAACACCAGGATGCTGCATCATAACAACGAACCTTGTTACACACCACTCTTGGTTAAAGCATTTTGGGCCACGAAAAATATGCCTGTTGTTCCTCAGCTCCCTTATTCACCTGACTTGAATCCCTGTGACTACTTTCTCTTCCCAAGATTGAAAAAACATCTCAAAGGGTACCATTTTGGGATGATAACGCCAAAAAAAATGTAACTGACCAGCTGAAGGAGATTCCACTTTCTGAGTTCCAGCACTGCTATGAAGAGTGGAAAAGCCGTCTAAAGTGCTGTGTGGCTTCCCAACTATTTTGAAGGTGACAGAATTTAGATATAGTGTGATTGTAAATAAAAGGTTTTACTGAATTAGTCTCATTACTTGATTTACAGACCTCGTATGTATGTTGGTATATTCTGCATGCATAAACAATGCTAGCAGCCATATTTTATGGCTAATACTTTTCTATTTAGTCAAATATGAGTAGTGATGATGTGTGAATGATCAAGCTAAATATAGCATTATGTCAAAAATAGCCCAAACTTCACCGCTTTTTATGGAATTCAGATTTTTGAAAATAATACAGCTGTTAACAATGTTCACGACTTTAAAGAAACAACTGATAACATTCTGGTCACAGTACTGTGGTAGTAAAAACTAATAAACTGTTATATTAAAACAACATGTTGTCTGGAAAAGCATACCATAGCACCAAATATATACAGTACATCAACATGTAATTACTTTTGCAGGGATGCATTTATTAACTGCAAAATTAAGTTCATTTATTGGTTTTTATCTAATTCATATTAGCAACATCAGTTTTGACTAATTGTTGGCACAGATGTTCTGGTGTAGGAGTCTCCAAAAATAATTATAAAATCATCTGCCACAAAGGCATGAATCTGTGATACAAACTGTCTCTAAATGCACCCATGGAATTATTTTTACTTTTTTAATAATTTTTGAAAACTGTTAATAACAAGCACGAACTGTTTCCAAACACAACAAACAAGAGAAATACAGTGCAAATACTAGTTTAAAATTCGCAGATCTGGTTTTGCATGTAAACTTTTATGAGAAAAAATTGTTTTCAAAATTTGGTAAAAAGGAAGTGTGTTGGATACTAGATTGATAGCATTCATTATATAAAGGAATTAACATTTGGTTTATGAAAGTAATCTTATTTAATGTCAGCAGTAGTGAACTAATACTTTTGTATTCAACTTCAATAATAAAATAAAAAATAACTTATAAAAAAGAACTTCAGAAGGTTGGAAATTAAGAAGCAATGAGAAAAAGAAGACTATTATTTTTTGGACATTTATATAGAATGGACGATAACAGGTTAACAATGCAGATCTTCTAATATCTGTGGAGGAAGAAGTCAACATCAAGTTGGATTAAAGAAGTTCAAAAGGATTTAGAAAAAAAATAATATAAATGCAGAAGAAGCAATTGAAAGAAACGTTTTTCGGGTAAAAGTGTAAAAAATGGAAGGAGTCCAGGGTAGGAGAGAGAAAAACGCAGGTTCAAAGTGGACTGAAGACAGGAAGAAGAGACAGTGAAAAAATGAAAGAACATTGGAGAAAAAGAAAAGAACAAAGAATAAAGAATTGAAATTGGCATGTGGTCCTTAGATGGCCGATAAAAAAAAGAGCAAATCATCAAAGAAGCTGTAATAAAACTATAGTTCACACACCAAACTCTTAGTAACAACTATCTGCCATATAAAGTTGGCATGTGCTGAGATGGGAAATCTCACATGAGCTTGGGAGAAACTGAACAACTGTGTAGACGTCTATAAATAAGTATTTTTAGTATTACGTATTAAGTCACCCTCCACTCATTGATTTTGTTTTATTATATAAATGCAAATAGCGTTTTTATGTTATAGTAAGACGGTACATTTGGTAGACCCAAAATGAAATGGCAGGTGGCAACAGAAGCAGAATGCAACAGCATGGAAAGGGCTGGGGGGGGGGATCAAACCTCTAGCTTGGCAATCCTTTGTTGTGACCTCTTAATGAGTTAAAGGGAATAAGTGAAATGAGGGTGGTACAGTATTCTCCAAGATAGATATAATAACACATGTAAAACTCAGATTACTAAAACTTAATATTAATATTAGAGTACTATGTTAATGTTCTGAAATATCTATTTTAAAAATTACATGAATATAACAACAGTTATTTCAAAAGATTATTGTTTTATATCATAATGTTAAGTAACATTTTAATCAGAAATAACATTAGTGTTAATAGAGTTGATATTAAATTTTTTATTTTTACATAAAATATTTCATATCTACAAAATTAACTTAGTTTTATATAATTCATGTTGGCAATACGGTCTCTGGCTATTTGTTGGCACAAATATTCTGGTTTAAATCTCCAAAACTTTGTATCAAACCATGTGTCATAAAAGTAAAAATCTGCTCTTTATATATGTAACTTTATTGCAAATTCTTGAAAACAGCTTACTAGTGGAAATATTTTTAGGTAACTACTTTAATTAACTACTCATATTTCGTTATTCAGTTTTCCAAAGTTTCTTTCTTATACTCATATACAGACGCTCATCAAGAACAAAAAATAATATAGAAGAGTTACACACACACACACACACACACACACACACACACACACACACACACACACACACACACACACACACACACACACACACACACACACACACACACACACACACAAATACGTTACACTTGGTTTTTTTACAAAAAATAATCAAAACAAAATGGCTAAAAAAATTGACAACGTATGTAATTGGCACTTGAAAATTTTATTTTTTATGACTAAAATTTTTTTTAACTTTATTAAATGTAAAATTAATTATATTAATTATACAATCTCAATAAATTATGATACATTATGTGTACAACTGTCGACTTATGGCAATTAAAATAAAAATTTTATATGTACAATCCTCAAAACACTCATAATGTGCTGTTGTTGATATATATATAATATTATATTTGAAATATATTTTTATTTCTATTCCTTTAATATACTGTATATATTAAGCATAAACATCATATAATAATTAGGTACTCATGATATGGCAATGTATTTGTTATATCTTCAGCCAACACAACAAGGGTTGAAACCACTATGCTTTTTATTTTTACACCTATCATCTTTTGTTAATTCTATTTCATTAAAGTCTGTACTACCATAATTTAAATTTTTACTGCCCATTCCTGAATCATCAAATTTACTATGACTACTCTCACTAGATTCATCGTTTTGATTATCTTTTAAGTGCTGATGATGACTGTTTGTTTTATACTTTGATCCCTTTTTTGACCACAATTTACGAAATCCTTTTATACGATTTATGAAAGAATCACTTACGCTTCTTCCCATACACTCATCTTTGACTTGTTTTTTATCTTCGTTAAACGAGAAACAGCTAAGTTTTTTGTTTACTCGTGGTATTATTTGTTGTTCACATATGGAATGAATGTCATCAGATGTTGAATTTAGGTTTGACGAATTACATGTACCGATATCTGATCGGGACTCATACATATCAGAATTTTCAATTTCTACACCAGTTTCTGATAACTCATTATTATCAAATTCATTAAGTGAACTCTCATTATCATCCTCATCATCTTGATAACAATCATCAATTATACTCTTAAATATGAAACTGCTCTTAATAAAATTTTTACTTGAGTTTCTACAATAATAATGAACAGTTTCATAAATATCATCCTGTAAATATAAATCTCTGTCTAAATCTTCTTCGGACAGAGGCCCTTCTTCTTCAGTCTCATTTTCTTCAGCCGCTTTAATATTCACATCAACAGAAGTTACAAATTTTACATTATCAATCTCTTCGGATTCAAATAAACAATCTGCGTCTGATGCAAGACTATCAGTATCTTGTTTAATGTCTTTGGTGCAATCAATGTTTATGAATTCTTCTGCAGTATGTACAATGTATGGTTCCACTGTTTCTGAGCTCTTTGAAATGTCTGAGCGTCATTCGTACACAGAGAAATCCATTAAATTATTAATGTGCCTAAATTTCATAGACTCTGACAGTTTTGGTTCAGATCTTTTATAGAATTCATTGAAGTCAATTCTTGTACTCAACAACTGCAAATCACCATTTTGTAAAGACAGATCGACCAACAGTTTTTTCAGAATATCCTAGAACAAAAACAGAATTATTAAATATTTTAACAAAAGAAGTTAACAAATATTTTTGTTAATAATACTGTATGTAAAGAACAGAACCACTTGTAGAAGCACTACAGGTATTTGTTCAGGCAATTATTACAAACCACCCAAAAACTGTGGCAACTCAATTTAGTTAGTTATTACTTTATTTACTTTAAATAAGCATATGAATAATTAATAATTATTTTAAGTGAGAATGGTATTGTAGGAAAAACCTATGAACAGACTTTTCAGTTCTCTTTTATTTTCACCATATTACAAGACACAGTCTATTTCCTTCCATCCCTGGGCTATACAAATATCTTTCTTATATCTTCTTATTATACTGACATACTAAAGTCTCTACCATTAAAGATATGTCGCACAATATGTTAAATGTCTAAATTAATTCTTTTTACTTAGTTACAATGAAGTACTGCTTTTTTTTATTCTTTTCATTACTTGATGAAAACTGATTGCTTATGAGTGGCCCATCAGTTCTTGAGTTTAATTGTCGCCTTTATATTAACAATGGTTAGAAAGTTAAACCTACTTGTCCTCATGTTTTAGAGAAACTGATTTGAACTTCAATCCTTTCTGAGCATTGTACCAACTCTTGTGTTACTGCCTGTAAAGCCCCTTTATTTCTAAAATAATGGCAATGTCATCAGCTTATGCCTTTACCTGTCTGTTGTTGACTGTACCATTTGGGTTGATTGATATCTTCCTTACAGCAACTTCCAAGGTTATATTAAAAAGGACTGGAGACATTGAATTCCCTTGTATAAACCCAGTTGACACTGAAAATGGCTGTAACAGTTGATTTTGTATGGTAATCACACATCTGGTGCTTTTTGGACAAATTTTAACTAAATTTATCACCTTGTTATTGCAACCTTTGTACACTTAACTAGTTCTCGTCTATTCGTTCAGCTGTAAGATTGTTTGAAGTCGATAAATAAGTGGTGCAGGTCTATATTGTACTCATATCACTTTTCAAGTATAGCATGAAATATGAATATATTGCTACGTTTGTTGAGATGAAGACAATTATGTAACATTGTACTACTGAAAATTCGAGATTGTCTTTCTACACTTTTCTTGACTAGCCTGGTGCATGCATCCAGCACCTGGCGTTCAAGGCCGAGCTACGACCAGTCTCCAGATTGTTCTAGCACATGTGACTACAGAAATTATACTCACTGTACAGCCTAGAAAATGGAAAACTATTCTGGAACCTCTGCGGGGTATATAGTGGCTGGCTTAGAAGTTCAGTTTAGACCTGCAATTTTAGAAGTGCAGTTTGTAGGAACTGTTGCAGATTTTTTGAGAAGTGATTGTCGTGTTAATTAGTGCAAAACTGCAATGAGTTGACATTTATTGTTGGATAAATTTAACTAAGAGTGTTTTGTTGATTTATAAATGCTGTTTGTGTATAATTGAAGTTTTCAATTAATGGCTTCTCTGGTGCCAGTTATTCTGTTTCCACTGAACAACGCAGTCAGTGTGACCGTCATAACAATATTGTCTATGGTCTATATCGTCTTTTCACATCTATTCTGCCTGAACCCATACTGGTACTCCCAATTACTTCCTCGGTTTTCATTTAGGTGGTTAGAAATTGACACTGACCAAATTTTATAGACAATATTTAGCAGAGAAATGCCCCTATAGTTTTCCCATTTTGTATTACATCCGTCCTTGAAAATAGAGGATAAAATAGCTGTTGACCAATTTGCACGCATTTCTTCCTGAGTCTAAACTTGATCTGTTAATTCATATATTCTATCTTTGAGTTCTTGTTCTCATACTTTGATCAATTCCACCATAATGACATCCACCCCTTGGTAATTACTACCCTTTAACCTGATTATTGTGTATTTAATTTCTTCAGTGGATGGTGGCTGCACCTTCTAAAGTATCTTCTTCCACCTCTAAACTGTATTCCCCTGATTCCTCCTCATTGTCTTGACCTATGTAAAACGTTATATATAGTTAGAATATTCAACCCATGTTGTTACGACTTCACTTTTTAAACTGAGCAGACTTCTCTTTCCACCCTCTGCAATTTACAACCTTGGTTGAAAATCTTGTCTTATATTTTTATAGTTGTTTTGATGGTTCATCTTCTTTTTTCACAGTACTAATAATATAGAATATTTAACATTCACTTGTGAAACTTACTTGTTTTCTCCCGTACGCGTTTCGGCGTGATGTGCGCCTTCTTCAGCGAATTGAGACAGACTGCCAGTCACTCGTAATGGTTTTATTTGCTATAAAATAGGTTTATTACCTTCTGTCACGCTTCTTAAAATCCAGTATAGGATGACTCGAGTCTCGACACCTACGGTGTCATCATCAGATCCATTATGAATAAAGTTAAAACTTCATTTACCGATGTATATACATCTCGTCAAATAATAAAAAACAACACATACATAGCACAAAAATAATAAATAATTAACACATATTAAAAATGAAAATAAAAACGAATGAACAATAACACAAGCGGCCGCTACGAACCTGTACAGGAACGCGTTACACGGTACAACTAATCGATACTGATTTGACCTTCGATCAACTTTATCAATCTGACACAGCTAATTTCTCGTTCATATTATTTACTCTATTGAATAAAATATTATTTTTATGTATTGACTTTTCGTTAAGGATACGATCGTAATTCTCTTGGTAGCTTTATATATTTCAAAACGTTCGAGTGTCCAGTTTAAGTGATTTCTTGCATTTATGTAATATGTCCAAACTCTCACTAATACTTTTTATGTTGTGATCATTTAAGCTTAAATGTTCAGAAAATGTAGATCTTCCCATATTTGACTTAGAGCTTGGGATGTGTTCTTTATAACGCAATTTGAACGAATGACCCGTTTGTCCTATGTAGAATTGAGAACAATCGGAATAATTGAGCCTATATACATCAGTACCATCATATTCATCGAAAGATATATTTTTGTTTTTAAACTTAAGTTTGTTCTCGAGCTTATTATATGCTTTTGAAGCCAATACAATATTTTGTTTTTTTTTTAATTGGTTTTTTAAGGTATGATGTAATATTTCGCCATACTCTATTGCAATATATTTTACTTTTTTGTTAGGTCCGTAAATATTTTATTGGTCTATTTTGTTTCTTATTTATTATTTTATCTATTATGTTACTTTTATATCCATTGGCTGTCGCTATGTGTTTAATAATGTCAACTTCATTTTTATAGTCTTCTGTGGATAAGGGCAATGACATCAATCTATGTATCATGCTGTTGAAAAAAGCCATCTTGTGTGAAAAAGGATGATAAGACGAGGCATGAATAGCCTCTGTGGTTGTCGGATTTCTATAAATATTAAAATTTATTTTCTTATTCTTTTCTGTTTCTAATGTAAATTGCAAACTGTTTGTTATGGTATTCAAATATTTATTAAGCAACTCTAATTGTCTGCAATTGCCATTATATATCACTATCGTGTCATCCACATATCGACGATAAAATAGGATTTTGTTATAATGTTTGTTGTTAGGTGATAGAATTTCGTTAATTTCGATGTGGTTTAAATAAATTTCAGCCATGATACTTGATAGTGGGGATCCCATTGCTAATCCATCTCGCTGTAAATAATATTTATTATCAAAAGTAAAATAATTTTGTTGCAATACTACTTTTGACAAATTAATAAGCTCATCTACTATTTAGTGGTTTAATGTGGCTTTTGATAATAATAACCTTTTTGTTATTTCCAAAGTTTCATTAATTGGTACATTCGTGTACAAATTAACTATGTCGAATGAAGCAAAGGTGTGCCTTGGTTCGATTGTAAGTTCTTTTGTGAGATCCACCAATTCTAAACTATTTTTCAAACTATAATTCTTATTGAATACTATATGTTGTCTTAAGATTTTATCAAGTTTTTTGGCAATTTTATACGATGGTGCAGACATGAAATTTACTAAAGGACAGACAGGCATATTATTTTTGTGTATTTTTGGAAGGCCTCTAAGTCTAGGTGCTTTAGGATCTATCATTTTTAAATATTTTTCTCCTCATTCATTATAATATATTTGGTTTTATTTAACACTGATTTCACATTATTATTAAACCTATCAGTGGGGTCGCTCTTAATTTCAATCATGTTATTGTTTGTGATAAATTCTTGTATGTTACATTTATAATCCTCGTGAGTTAAAATTACGAGTGTCTCGCCTTTGTCCGCTTTGGTGATGATGCTGTTATTGTCTATCAATTTCCTTTTTATTTCATTAAATACTTTGGTTTCTTTATTTTATTATCAACAGCGTGTCTTACGACAGTTTTTGTTTCCTCATCGGATATAGAATTTATTGCCGTTTCAGCGTTCAAGATTTCATTTATGAGTGATTGTTTAAATCCATTGTTTTTAAAACTGTATTTTAAGCCTTTGTTTAAAAGGTTAGTTTCTTCGTTATTAAAGTTAATATCGGTAAGATTAACTATACGAGGATAAAATTGATGACTTATTGTATTGTTCTTTTGAAGGTCGTTCTGTTCTTTTAATGGGTTATTAATTTTTATATTTTGTTTTCTTTTTCTTAATAACGGTTTTGTTTATTTGTTTTTCTATTAAATATGTTACATTATCGATTTGTGATGGATGTAAATTCTGTAACAATTCGAGATGCTTTTTCAAAAGCATCATATTAAGTGAGCTCTTTTTTCTATATAGTTGTTTGATTTCATTTTTGATCCATAACTTTGTAGCCAATTCTTTAGTTTTTTTAGCACCATAGGACTTAGATAATATTTTTATCTGGACATAATTCGGTACGATCCACAAATCTAAACATGTTTTGTTGTATCTGATGTTTAGTGTTGTTTTTAATAGTTTTAACCTAATATTCATATATTGATAGGCAATTTTTGTCTGACTGGCTTCCAATTTAAACATTTTATTTGCCTCCAGAAGCGGTTAAGACTATAAAATAGGTTTATTACCTTCTATCACGCTTCTTAAAATCCAATATAGGATGACTCGAGTTTCGACACCTATGGTGTCATCATCAGATCCATTACGAATAAAGTTAAAACTTCATTTATCGATGTATATTATAACATCGCCAAATTCAGATCAGTTTTAATAACAATAAGTATGTATAAAAAATGCTAAATAATACTATATTTTAATAAATAAATAATGTGGAGAGTACAAAATATATAAAAGGTAATAAAGAAAGAAGGAGAAAGAGTAATAAACCAAAAGTGATTAATAAAGAAACTCAACTACTAGACTGACAGACGAACGACATTGACCCAACCCCAGAGATTGGCCAGTTAAGAAACACAATAAAGTAAACTAGACGAGTGAAGGAGAAGAATGAAAACAAAGAGAGAACAAACCCACGATGAAGAAAACAAAATGAAACACGTCAAGAAAACCCAGACAAGGAATAAAAAGTAGAGAAGGGAGAAATAATGTAATCCAAAATAATAAAGAAAATGAAACCGGTTAAGAACCAAAACAATTAGTGAATATTAGTATTGATTGAATGACAGTTGTAAATAGTCAGTAATAAAAAACAATCGCTAAAAATACACTAGCCAAAAGAGTTAGGAATACATGTAAGTTGTTAATAAAGAAAGATTGATATGAATAACTATATGTATAATATGTGTAGTGAAAGAGAATAAAATAATGAGAAATAAACGGAAGTTAAACTAGTGAAAGTGAATTATCCTAAAGTGATATAATACAAAAAGAAACACTAAGTAAATTATAATGAACACAAAATAATTTAAAAAAGTGACAGTGATAAATAAATAAAAATATGGTCTGTAATAAAAATAGTAAGAGTAGAGAAGGCTAAGATAAAGACTTAGTAAAATAACCAATGTTTAAGATTTATGAGTGAACAATAACATTTAATAAAGTTATTATGAATAATATTTAGAATAGAACATTGATTCAGTAATAATGAACACTAAAGAGTGATCTTAACCGTAATGATTATGAAATAATATTGTTATAGAACTTAAGAATGTATTGTAGAATTTAAAGGTGAGAATCACAAGAAAAAGTAATAAGATGATGTTAACATGGAAGGGAAAGCAAAGAGCCTTAGAAAATAAGTATGTAATAACCTTAAGTAAATACCCATGTTATAAGGGGAGAGTAATGAAATAAGTTCAATAGAGGTGAGATTGTTCATCACCCGAACAATAAATAAGAAATAATGAATTGTACACACATATTAAATAATAAGTGTTGATTAATTGTATAAACAATTGTTTATGAATAGGAGATGGATTGGGTAATTATCCCAAACATAAACTTAAATGTTATATGTTATATGATAAATAAATAGTAATTAAGAGCCATATTATTGACATTGGCAGAGTACTTAAAATAAGGAAAGAAAACAATGTTTGAGTTATAAAAGAGAAAACTGTTAGTAAATAATTAGCAAGAAATATTGAATGACACAGTTTTTACATACAGAGATCACAAAAAGACTAAATTAATACACCTCCATAGATAATAAACTTAATTATAAAAACAAAATAACGATCTAGGACAAAATAAGATATAATGTGTATGAAACAATCAAAAACCAGTAATGGCTACTTAGACTTGAAACAGGCCTAACGGTCAAACATAAACAAATACTAATTGAATGAAAATAGCCAAGTAATTAACAAATCCAAGGTGACTAATTAACCAAGGATGAATGGTAAATATTATTAAAAACAAAATATTAAAATAAGGAATTATATAAACAGAGAAATGTAATGAGTAAGTATTAAATTAATTGTAAACTTAGAAAACATGAAAAAACACAATATTGTGGGATACCAAAATAATCTTTGTGAAAAAATACAAATGACAGTGCTAATAATTAATAACTAAGAAGGAAGATACGAGAAGGAAGGAAGTCAGAAGATATAGGAAGATTTGAAAAGAATTCAAATTTTGATAACAATGTATTCATATCAAGTTCGCCCAATCAGAATAATGGTGTAAACATGGAAACGACGGTTTGAAGAGGTAATTACCATTGAATAGAATTACTCAGAAAGTGACGCTCAAGGAAAACAGAAGCCAGAATTCAGAATATTTAAAATGTTTTAAAAGTAAATTAACTTGTCAGAATTGAACGAGAAGGAGTCTGACGACTACTGAACACAATTACCTGATGGAGAAGACGTTTATTTCAAGACGAAGTGAATAAATAAATCAAAAAACTTTGAAAAACATGCCCGAAGCCCGAATAAATGAAAAATGAATTATATTGCAGCCACATCCCTTCATTCCCGACCAACAGATAATCACATGCTACAACGCTGTTAAGTATCCATTAAATTATATCAACTTCCGAAATAACGCACTTTGAATATTTCTCACTATATTTTGAAATACCACTGAATCAATTTTATTCTCTTTCAAAGATTAAATCAGAATATTAAGACACTGAAAATTTGTTAAATTATAAAACTAACCTAGTATTAATGTACAACTTTTAAACCACTTGTACTACACTTCAACAAACCATTTATCATTACACATTACAATACTTAAGTAGAAACATTGTAAGGTTGTGTATTTTTATTATTGTAATTGCATCTGAGACTTTTAACGTGATCAAAAGATCCCACAAAATTTGAACGTAAACATTGGTTGACCTATTTGGTAGAACGCCATACTGTGTGTGGAGTTACGTTCAAAATCGATTGTAAAAGCCCTGTGAGAGGACGTCTCATAAAGAAATAACCGGTGCAAAATTATATAAAAAATCAATTATAGTGTGTGTCTATGAAACCGTAATATCAAATCGCTAATAAATCAATACTGTGTATGTTAAAAAGTGTTTTATTTTCGTTAGGAAAGTGTATTCGTAAAAATATAATTTACAGCGAATGTCTCTGACGTGCTACCTAGCGCGCAAGCAGCGAATACTATAACTGCCAGCTCGATTATACAAATCGAGAAAAGGCGGGACGAAGTGAATCCTTCACACCGTTTGAATAAATCGCTGATAAGAAGACAATTTTAATTGTTTTAAATAAACAATTTGGCGCCACCCGGGAATTGTACACTACCAGTGAACCTCAGTTCGGGGACTACGATACCTGGTTATCCATACGTTCGCTACGGACTCAAGCATCGTGAGTTACATTACCATGCGAGGACGAATTGGTAAGACACACATACACAAGTTACACTCAGACACACTGTTACATTTTACAGATATATATTAACAACAGAGGCACATGTTTTTTGTAATAATATACATCTCGTCAAATAATAAAAAACAACACATATATAGCACAAAAATAATAAATAATTAACACATATTAAAAATGAAAATAAAAACGAATGAACAATAACACAAGTGGCCGCTACGAACCTGTACAGGACGCGTTACACGGTACAACTAATCGATACTGATTTGATAATGATAATCAACTTTATCGATCTGACACAGCTAATTTCTCGTTCATATTATTTACTCTATTGAATAAAATATTATTTTTATGTATTGACTTTTTGTTAAAGATATGATCGTAATTCTCTTTGGTGGCTTTATATATTTCAAAACGTTCGAGAGTGTCCAGTTTAAGTGATTTCTTGCATTTATGTAATATGTCCAAACTCTCACTAATACTTTTTATGTTGTGATCATTTAAGCTTAAATGTTCAGCAAATGTAGATCTTCCTATATTTGACTTAGAGCTTGGGATGTGTTCTTTATAACGCAATTTGAACTAACGACCCGTTTGTCCTATGTAGAATTGAGAACAATCAGAACAATTGAGCCTATATATATCAGTACTGTCATATTCATAGAAAGATATATTTTTGTTTTTAAACTTAAGTTTGTTCTCGAGCTTTTTATTTGCTTTTGAAGCCAATACAATATTTTGTTTTTTTTTAATTGGTTTTTTAAGGTATGATGTAATATTTCGCCATACTCTATTGCAATATATTTTACTTTTTCGTTAGGTCCGTAAATATTTTATTGGTCTATTTTGTTTCTTATTTATTATATTATCTATTATGTTACTTTTATATCCATTGGCTGTCGCTATGTGTTTAATAATGTCAACTTCATTTTTATAGTCTTCTGTGGATAAGGGCAATGACATCAATCTATGTATCATGCTGTTGAAAAAAGCCATCTTGTGTGAAAAAGGATGATAAGACGAGGCATGAATAGCATGATCTGTGGTTGTCGGATTTCTATAAATATTAAAGCTAATTTTGTTACCTATTTTTGTTAAAGTCAAATCTAAGAAATTTATTTTCTTATTCTTTTCCATTTCTAATGTAAATTGCAAACTGTTTGTTATGGTATTCAAATATTTATTAAGCAGCTCTAATTGTCTGCAATTGCCATTATAGATCACTATCGTGTCATCCACATATCGATGATAAAATAGGATTTTGTTATAATGTTTGTTGTTAGGTGATAGAATTTCATTAATTTTGATGTGGTTTAAATAAATTTCAGCCATGATACTTGATAGTGGGGATCCCATTGCTAATCCATCTCGCTGTAAATAATATTTATTATCAAAAGTAAAATAATTTTGTTGCAATACTACTTTTGTCAAATTAATAAGCTCATCTACTATTTTGTGGTTTAATGTAGCTGTTGATAATAATAACCTTTTTGTTATTTCCAAAAGTTTCATTAATTGGTACATTCGTGTACAAATTAACTATGTCAAATGAAGCAAAGGTGTGCCTTGGTTCGACTGTCAGTTCTTTTGTGAGAGCCACCAATTCTAAACTATTTTTCAAACTATAATTCTTATTGAATACTATATGTTGTCTTAAGATTTTATCAAGTTTTTTGGCAATTTTATACGATGGTGCAGACGTAAAATTTACTAAAGGACGGACAGGCATATTATTTTTGTGTATTTTTGGAAGGCCTCTAAGTCTAGGTGCTTTAGGATCTATCATTTTTAAATATTTTTTCTCCTCATTCGTTATAATATATTTGGTTTTATTTAACACTGATTTCACATTATTAAACCTATCGGTGGGGTCGCTCTTAATTTCAATGATGTTATTGTTTATGATAAATTCTTGTATTTTACATTTATAATCCTCGTGAGTTAAAATTACGAGTGTCTGGCCTTTGTCCGCTTTGGTGACAATGCCGTTATTGTCTATCAATTTCCTTTTTATTTCATTAAATACTTTGGTTTCTTTATTATAACAAGTTTTTATATTTTTGGCTCTCAAAACTTTCTTTATTTTATTATCAACAGCTTGTCTAATGACAGTCATCCTATATTGGATTTTAAGAAGCGTGACAGAAGGTAATAAACCTATTTTATAGTCTTAACCGCTTCTGGAGGCAAATAAAATGTTTAAATAGGTTTTATTTGGTAGGTTGAGTGGGGGTGGTGTGTGGTGGAAGGGGATTGGCGCGGGAATCCGAATTATTGTTTGTTTTATGTATAATTGTGTCAAAAAGTGTGTGTGATTTATAGTGTAATTGGTCGTTACGTATGCTGTTTGGTTGTGTTGTGTAGTGTTTGTGTATTTCATATTGTTCTGCTGTGTTTAGTTTTCGACTTTTGGGTAAGTAATGTAATATCTCAAGATTAGTATCTATGTTGGTGTAGCTGTGGTTTTTTGTGTGTATGTGTGTGGCAAACGCGGATTGTATATTGTTGTTGGATAAAGCTTTTAGGTGTTCAGAGTAACGAGATGAAAAAGATCTTCCTGTCTGGCCTATATAGAAACTATTGCAATCATTACAGTTTAATTTGTAAACACCTGTTTTGTTGTATTTGTCTATGTCCGTGTTTGTATCGTTGATGTGTTTTTTGATGTTATTGTTTGTTCTGTATGCTATTTTGTACTTGTGTTTCCTGAATGTGTTGGCGATTTTGTGTGTGTTGGAGTTATTGTATGTGAGTGTGATGTATTTAGTTTGTTGTGTGTTGTTAGTATTTAGTGTTTTGTTGTTTTTGTTTATGATGTGTTTGTTAGTTTGTTTATTAAATTAGGGTTGTAGCCGTTTTTATTGCTATATATTTGATTGTGTTGAGTTCATCGTTATAATCTTGTTTACTTAATGGTATTTTTGTTAGTCTATGGAGCATATGGTTGAAGGCCGCATGTTTGTGTTGCGTTGGATGGTTTGATGTGTTGTGTATAACCATGTCAGTTGTGGTTGGTTTTCTGTATATTTTATATGTGTGTGTATTGTTTGTTTTGTTAATTGTTAGGTCCAGAAAATGTATACTATTGTTTTGTTCTATTTCCAGTGTAAATTTTAGTTTGTGGTGTATTGTGTTTATGCATTTGTGGAAGTTTTCGACCTGTCTTGTATTGCCATTGAATAAAAGTAATATATCATCCACATACCTGTGCCAATAAATGATTTTGTTGGTGTATTTGTTGTTATTATGTGGTTCTGTTCTGAACACCTAAAAGCTTTATCCAACAACAATACACAATCTGCGTTTGCCACTCACATACACACAAAAAACCACAGCTACACCAACATAGATACTAATCTTGAGATATTACACTACTTACCCAAAAGGCGAAAACTAAACACAGCAGAACAATATGAAATATACAAACACTACACAACACAACCAAACAGCATACTTAACGACCAATTACACTATAAATCACACACACTTTTTGACACAAATATATATAAAACAAACAATAATTCGGATCCCCGCGCCAATCCCCTTCCACCACACACCACCCCCACTCAACCTACCAAATAAAACCGTTACGAGTGACTGGCAGTCTGTCTCAATTCACTGAAGAAGGCGCACATCACGACGAAACGCGTACGGGAGAAAACAAGTAAGTTTCACAAGTGAAAGTTCAATATTCTATATTATATTTTTAACTTATTTGTAGAACTTTTTACTTTCTTTTCAATCAAAATCTACTTCCATCTGCTTCATTTTCTTGAGGAAATTTTTAACTTGTGAAAATACAGCCAGAACAGATTAACCAGTATGGTTTCCTGATTGTAATCCAGTGGATCCACCCGAGATTACATGGTACAATGACTGTAGAAAATTGGCAATCCTCTGCACACCTTCGCCAGCTTACAGATACCTTCACATGAATGTGGCATGAGATGCCAGATGGAGTTGTCACAGCAACAGTAAGCAATATGCCAGAGAGATACAGAACAGTTCTTAGAACAAGAGGGGGCCCATGTCTTTCTAAAATTGTGACAGTGTGAGAGATTTTCAGTAAAAGAATAATTTTTGTGTACTGAAAGTGACCAAGCTCAGAGTAGTCATTATCATATAAACACAAAAATCCTGAAAAATTAAAGACTCTTCAATCAAAATTAACAACACTCTTAAATAATGCTTATTCCAGCTTAAAACACTGTTTATGATTAATTAGTCAAGAGTTATTAGTTGTTTTTGTATAAACATCTGTTATTATCAATATCCACTTCAACTGTTGAGCAGTACATGCTGATCACAAGTCTAGTAATCAGCAAAATAGTAAGAATAATGGAAAAAGATTATATGAAATAATGCTTATAAGATACTTGTAATAAAGATAGTAACAGCTGAAATTAAGATGTACAATACGAAACATATAATGAGAATGGACAAAACAAAGGCCCCAATAAGCATTGGAAAGGTAACTAGCAGTAAAGAGGACTGCTACTAATAATGAAAAAGTTAAAAAGGTACAGAAAGTAGAAGTTTGGAAGACTGAAAGCCAAATCCTCAATATAGAGACAGCTGCAAAGAGGAAGAACACAAGGAGGAAGAAGAAGAAGAAGAAAAGAAAACAGGACTATACTAGCGGCTCTACTTGTGGAAAAGTGAGCTTTTCAATGACAAACTGCATTATCATCCTCATTTTATACATTTATAAACACTAAACTAATATTTTTCATTTACAATTGCCCCTGGAATATAAAACAGTACATTTCAACTGAATAGTTAGGAACACACAGTAACTGAAAAGATCATACTCAATGAGATAACACAGTATGCAGACAGAACATGGATACAACTGAAGACTTATACAGATCCTAAGGCCTACAAGTTGTATGCTTGCCAAATTGTATATGAGACTACTTTATTCTGCTGGCATACCTGCATACCTATATATATTCTTTATGGTTATTCTTAATCTGTTATTTCTGTTGAACTGTAAAATTAATGGTGTTGCAGGATAAAGACCTTAAAATGGGTAATAAGGTTTCTACATTAAATTCATTTTTTGTGACCGATAAGGACACGTAAAGGATTCCACATGATCAAAGGTATAATTTTAATTTTAAAATGTTGTTACTATTATTTTAACTGTAACCTCTGTTACTGACCTCTGTATATTTTGTTTGGATTTCATCTGTACTATAACTTTTTTTGTATCTCATATGTTCATGTATAATTACTGATTTGAAAAGAGCAATTTATTTCTGTTGACAATAAACTATGTCACGTACATAAATACACATTTTACATAACCTGATATCACATGGTCAATGATACTAATTTTTTTTTTAGAGTTGTTTACACAATAAAATTTTAGCTATCTGTCTGTTGGATATGAATCTGACACGATTTTAAGCCATCTAATAAGATAAACCAGATATGTAGTTGTAACATCCATAATAAATGAATGGTCATTTCACTTCTGGAAGAGCAAGTAAGACAAGACATGGTTGTTCTTCAACAGACACATCATCCATTTTTAAAGGTTAGTGCACTACAAAACATTTTATGGCTGCTTGAACAGTGACTTTAAAAGAAACTGGTAAAATGTGCCGTGGGATTAAACCCCAAAAATCTGTGGCCATCTTCAGAAAGTAGTGGTTGAAGGATCTTACTGAAAAATCTAACGGCACAGTCTCCAAAAAGATCCATCAACCTCCACTCTCAGATTGTTGAGGATGACCACAGATTTTTGGGCTCAACGTGTCAAGAAAAATTTATATCAATCGAGGTAGTCAGCAGGAAGTTTACCCACTGTGAACAAATTTTAAAGACTTGTTTTTATAATACTGACACTTTAAATCTGACATGCAAGCACTAAACATATTTCTAAGTATTACAAAAAAAAATGTCATATGCATGTCGTTAATTCACATGTACCTGGTGGGCCAATTCAAAAAACTGCATTTTTTGTTATATACTTGGTCATGCTTTCTGATAGAAGTTTGGAACTGAATGAGAATTTTACCACTACTGCCAATTGGAAAAGTCTGGATTCTTAACTTTAGATATTCACGAAAAAGATCCAATTCCTAGTAAGTTACAAGAAAATTTAGTTGCTTTCTGTGCGTATATAATAGAGTTGTAAAAAAAAAGTTTTAAAGAACAGTTTTTTCATTTAATCATGGTTAAAACAAAAAAGTATCAACTTTTTGCATATCTTGGAGAAACCTCAAGTTAAATAGTAGCCAAATATTAAACAAAAAATATGCTGCCCAATTACTGTCAACTAGCAATTGCCCTTGTGCTCTGAGTTATGTACTATTAGTTACGATTTTTTATAGTTTTATAAACAAAAAATATTTTTGATAAAACTTTTTTCCACCAAGGGCAATTTAAATAATGTCAAACTTGTCAACACTATGATTGTCTTTATCTCTCCATTTTTATCTGATAGTGAAATGTTGATCTCAGTGTATTATTAAAAATACACATCAATATAAAACGTGTTTACAGTGTACATTTTTAAGAACAATTTGGTGAGAATAGAGAGATGTGGCAATTGATAAATGCCAAGTTTGTCTTTACATGAATTGCCTGTGTTAATAAAGTTTTAATAATCATGTATATAAATATAAGATGTGTTATGTTTCATCTTAGATAAGATGTATTATGTGTCAATCGCCCAGGATTCTCAGGTGATTGCTAGTTAAAATTTTGTAATGACTGGTCAATACATTCTTACTCTGAAGAATTTTGAGCTCTCCAAGAAAGAAAAAAACATACTTTTGTTCTAACTATGATAACTACTAGAACAATTCTAAGAAATACTGTATAACTACTAAATGTGCAAAGAAAGAAGTTAGTTAAATTTTGCTGTAACTTATATTAGAATTGAACTACTCATTTATTTTTTTGTAGACTTGATTGTACATGCCTAAACTCAAAAACTCTAAAATTTTTATAACTGACAATAATCATTTTCCCAATGAGTGATATAAATGAAACACATTCAGTTTTTACTTGTAAATATTACTTATCGATTATCCATATTTCCATTCACTGTTTTCTGTGAAATGGAAACATTTCATAGGCTGCTGTGGACCCTTCGAGCCGGCAGCTAATTTTAAACAATTTGAAACTGTTAGATTAAAGGAAATATTACTCACGGAAAGTAGTTTAAACTTACAAGACATATATTTATTTGTGCTCAAAAACAGCAGAGAATATGCCTATGTTTATAATTTTTTTACTATAATAATAGTGTGCCACCAATATTACTAAAACTGAAGGATGCCTAAAAGTAATGCATGTTTCAAAAAATAATGCATTACTTTTAGGCATTTTATGATTCATACGAAACATATTCACTCCATATATTACAATAATTTTTTACCTGAAAATATGAAGTCTTCTTTGGAGAATATTTTCTGGTTTTATTTGGGCTATACATTAATAGCTATGAAGAGTGTATACCACGACAGCCATTTATACATTAATTTACATCAATTTTGTTTTATTCACTATGTTTTAAAACATTTTCGAAGATACTTGATATCATGTATGAATGGCAGAGGCGATCTAACCCTGCCAACAGCATAACTGTACTTTTTGTTACTGCAATATCTGCAATTAATCTAGAACCTACTTTGTTGTTGTTAGACATACAGGAGTATATACTTTTAAAATTTTCTGTACAATTAAAACCTACCACTCACGAATTACAGTACATACAAAATACAGTACATAGAAAATAAGTTTATAAAGTCAAAAAGTTTACACTGTACAAACACATTTAGATTTCAAAATTGTATACAATTTGAGGACCACTACTGACAGCCCACAATTTGTCTGTATAATGTGAGTGCCACATGAGAAAATATTGTGACATACGAACAACAGGTATAAACTGAATAACAAAAAGAAGAATGCTTCTGATGTACACTAGGAAAACAAAAGTTAGTTGTATAGGCCACTGAGGAGTAACTGTGTGTAGAAATTAATCTAAACATTTTATTTGCCTCCAGAAACGGTTGGGACTATAAAACAGGTTAATTACCTTCTGTCACGTTTCTTTGAATCCAATTGCGGGATTACCCGAGTTTCAATCACAACTTTGTCATCATCAGATCTTATATACAAATATGGTTAAAACTCCATTTTTCGATGTTTGTACATCACGTCAGATAATAAAAACAACACGTACACGGTATAAAACATTAAATAAAATAACACAATAAATATAAATATAAAACAAAACGTAATAACACACAAAACATGCGGCCGTCATGAACCTGTACAGGAACGCCTCCACGGTAAAACTAATCGATACCGGCTTGACCTTCGTTCAAATTTATCGATCTGATATAGCCGATTTCTCGTTCTATATGATTGATTCTATTAAACAAAATATTATTTGTATGTACTGATTTTTCGTTTAGGACGCAATTGTAATCCTCCTTTATAGCCTTATATATCTCAAACCGTTCGAGAGTGTCTAGCTTTAGTGATTACTTACATTTATGTAAGATGTCTAAATTCTCACCAATACTCTTTATGTTATGGTCATGTAAGCTTAAATGTTCAGCAAATGTAGATCTTCATACATTTGACTTGGAGCTTGGGATGTGTTCTTTATAACATAATTTGAATGAACGACCCATTTGTCCTATATAGAATTGTGTGCAATCCGAACAATTAAGCCTATATACACCAGTACCGTCAAATATATCGGAAGGTTTATTTTTGTTTGTAAACATAAGTTTTCTCTCGAGCTTATTATTTGCCTTTGAAGCCAAAATAATATTTGCTTTTTTAATTGGTTTTTTAAAGTATGATGTAATATTTCACCATATTCTATTGCAATATATTTTTTTACTTTTTCTTTAGACACATCAATATTTTTTGGTCTATTTTGTTTTTTATTAATTATTCTATCTACTATGTGACTTTTATACCCATTGGCTGTCGCTATGTGTTTAATAATGTCTAGTTCGTTTTTATAATCTTCCGTAGATAGAGGGAATGCCAGCAATCTATGAATCATACAATTAAAAAATGCCATTTTATGTGAAAAAGGGTGATAAGACGAGGCATGAATAGCATGATCTGTGGTTGTTGGTTTTCTGTAAATATTAAAGTTAATTCTGTTATTTATTTTTGTTAAAGTTAAATCTAAAAAATTAATTTTATTATTCATTTCCGTTTCTAATGTGAATTGTAAACTATTTGTAATAGTATTCATATATTTATTAAGCATCTCTAATTGCCTGCAATTGCCATTATAAATCATTATTGTGTCATCCACACATCGTCGATAAAATAAAAATTTTGTTTAGTTGATAATATTTCGTTTGTTTCAATGTGGTTTAAGTAAATTTCTGCCAGGATGCCTGATAATGGGGATCCCATCGCTAATCCATCCTGCTGTAAATAACATTTGTTACCAAAAGTAAAATAATTTTGTTCCAATATTACCTTTGTCAAATTAATTAGCTCATCGACTGTTTCATGGTTTAATGTGGATTTAGAGAGTAATAAACTTTTTGCTATTTCAAACGTTTCACTAATTGGTACGTTCGTGTATAAATTGACTATGTCGAATGAAGCAAGGGTGTGTCTCGATTCGATTGTAATTGTTTTTGTAAGGTCGACCAGTTCTAAACTATTTTTCAAACTATAGTTCTTATTGAACACTATATGTTGTCTTAAAATTTTGTTGAGTTTTTTGGCAATTTTATATGATGGTGCAGACGTGAAATTTACTAAAGGACGGACAGGCATATTATTTTTGTGTATTTTTGGAAGGCCCCTAAGTGTAGGTGCCTTGGGATCTATCATTTTTAAATATTTTTTCTCTTCATTCGTTATGATGTATTTGGTTTTATTTAATACGGATTTCACGTTATTATTAAATTTAACGGTGGGGTCGCTCTTAATCTCAATAATGTTATTGTTTTTAATAAATTCCTGTATTTTGTTTTTATAATTCTCGGGAGTCAAAATTACGAGTGTTTGGCCTTTGTCCACTTTGGTGACGATTGCGTTATGGTCTATCAATTTCGCCTTTATCTCATTAATTAAATACCCTGGTTTCATTATTGTAACTAGTTTTTATATTTTTTATATTTTCGGCCTTCATAACTTTTTTTATTTTATTATCAACTGCATGTCTTATATTACTGTTTTTGTTTCTTCATTGGATATGGTATTTATTGCAGTTTCAGCATTCAAAACTTCATTAAAGAGTGATTGTTTGAATCCATTGTTTTTAAAACTGTACTTTAAGCCTTTGTTCAAAAGGTTGGTTTCTTCATTGTTGAAGTTAATTCCGGTAAGATTAACTACACGAGGATAAAACTGATGACTTATTATATTGTCCTCTTGTGTGTCATTCTGTTTTTTCAATAAGTTACTAATTTTTTTATTTTGTGTTTTCTTTTTCTTAATAATGGTTTTGTTTATTTGTTTTTCTATTAAATATGTTACACTGTGGACTTGTGATGGATGCAAGCTCTGTAACAGTTCGAGATGTTTTTTCATGAGCACCGTATTAAGTAAGTTCTTTTTACTATGTAATTGTTTTATTTCGTTTTTGATCCATAATTTTGTAGCCATTTCTTTAGTTTTTTTGGCACTATAAGATTTGGATGTTATTTTTATCTGGACATAACTCGGTACGATTTGCAAGCCTAAACATGTTTTGTTATATCTGATGTTTAGTGCTGTTTTTAATAGTTTTAACCTAATATTCATATATTGAAAGGCAATTTTTGCCTGACTGGCTTCCAATTTAAACATTTTATTTGCCTCCAGAAACGGTTGAGACTATAAAACAGGTTAATTACAGTGAAACCTCCCTTGTCCGGACACTTACCGTGAAATAAATTTTGTCCGCATAAGGGGAGTGTCCGGCTATGGGGAGTGACAAAGTTTTCAAAATTGTTTAACATAATTAAGGAAATGTTAAATGAAGTATGAAAATGCACTTTTTCTTTTACTGTACTAATAATTAATTTATTTCTCAATTTAACATTTTTATTTAACAGATCCTTAAAGCAAAATATGAAAAAATAACAGTACGTGGTTTATAATGTACTGTACTACTGTATAATAAAAAAATACTAAAATACAGTATTATTAAGTTTATAAAAAATCATACAACTGCAGTCTTTTACAAAAAATTATTGCCGTTTGAAAAAGTCTGTCAAACTAGTTTGTTTAGAGAATTTTAATTTTACAATTTGTTCTTCAGTGTGCATAATTAAATCGCAGATCATATTTAAACCGTTAGAATCATTCTTAAATTTGTAAAACATTTTAAGATCGTTTAGTCCTTGTAGCGTGTTTTGGTAGGTGTTAAAAGGATTATGTGTATCTTCGTTAGTTTCAATTTCTTCCTCTTGTTCGCTATCATCATCAACATTTGTTGCAGTATTGATCAGGTTGGAAATCTAAGGGCATATGAAAGAAAAAAGTAAACCTACTGTAAGGATAATCATTACACCGTAAACAAGCAAAATTTATAGTACGGCACTGCCTACACACGAATACAGTAACATGATAACATAACGGCATCTCACCTGAGTGCTTGTGTCCTCGATAGCTAAGCTGGCGTCGATTTCAGGATATTCTTGCAAATTGCATGAATTAAATTGGCTTTCAAATTGTGTGAAGTCTTCGTGAACCTGTACTGGTTCCGTTGGTTCACAGTGGATAGGATCTTTGCAAAAAGATGCTTTTCTGAAGCAGTTAACAACGGTACTTTCTGTGACGGCCTTCCATGCTTTATCAATCCATCCTACGGCCTGAAGAACATCTATTTTTTTCACCAAATCTTGCTGTGTTGTGGTTTCACTTATGTTGGATATCAAATGCATTAAAACTAGCTTACGGTATTTGTGCTTAAAATTTTTTATGATCCCTTGATCTAGTGGTTGTGATGTTGCGGTAACATTAGGTGGGAAAAAGACGAGTTCAATGTTTTGCAGCGTTAATCGTTGGTGACAAGCAGCATTATCGATGAAGAGCACTATTTTGCGATTTTTACGTTGCATTAATCTATCAAGTTTTTCTAGCCACGAATTCATGATGTCGCGTGTCATCCACGATTTACTATTGCTCGCCCACTCTACAGGAAACTTATCAATATCAAGTCCTTTAAAACACCGAGGTCTAGCTGCCTTACCAATAACTAAAGGCATCAAATTTTTCTCCGGTCATACTGGCACACAATAAAATCGTTAAGCATTCTTTAGCGACTTTTCCCCCACTACACGTTTCATTTTTTAGACATAATGTTTTATCCGGTAAGGCTCGAAAAAGCAGACCTGTTTCATCTGCACTAAAAACATTTTCTGGCAAATAGGCTGACAGTAGATTTGGCAAATGTTGTATCCACTCGTTTACAACATTAACATTCACTGCACCTGCTTCACCCGAGATTGCCTTAAAAGAAATAGAATGCCTGTTTCGAAATTTTTCTAACCAGCCATTAGAAGCTTTGAAATCAATTTCCCCTAATTCCTTAGATACTTCAAGAGCCTTTTCTTGAAGCATTGGTCCATAAACGGGGATTTTTTGGGCTCTTACCCGCTGAAACCATTCATAAACTACTTTATCAATTGTTGTACCCAGACCAGGTCCAACAAATTTTTGCCGAACATTATAATTTCCGTTCTGAAAATTATTTAAAATATTATCTTTGTTTTTAATAATTTCAGCCGTACTAGTTTTACCAATTTTAAAATGTTTCGCAATTTTACGAACACCACAATTTTCTCGCGTCGTGTACTCGATAATTTTTTTTTTCACTCCGGCTTAAAACTTTTCGAGGGGCCATTTTTAAAAAAAATTGTGAAAAAGTTACATAATTACGTAATTTCAAATCTTCACTTTAAACTGTAAACACTGAAGTACTGTACTGTACTGACAAATATAAAATCACTAGTTAAAATAACTGCACTGTTATTTAAAAGTAAGCTCGTAATGCGTACTATCGCAATACGCACACAGAAGCACTTGTTCGAGTGAGTGACCAAAGACAACGACCGACCAAAGTCAACTAAACTACGAAAATAGAATACAGTACCCGCTATTTACGGTTATGCACATTGAATCAAAACAGGCCTAGTTCTGGAAATACTTCCCTCCCCCCCTATGCTGTTTAGCAACTTTCATAACAAAGAATGGTTCATTCCTGGAATTTGCAAAATTAAGCATACAACAGTTACTGTGTATTATTTACAGCCTACTGCAGTCTAAACATAAGTCACGTTCATAGCAAACAATAAACACAAGTTATTTTCGATCAATACCCATCCATTATTCCAAGAAAATAAATAAAATTATGCTGTATAGGCGTATTTCTTACATTATTGAATTGTAACTTAAAGTATTAAAATAAAATCCAGTCCAACGTGTTAGCATTTTGTCCTCAAAAGGGAGGTTAATGACACATAATACCATAACTCTTAGTGTCCGTGTCCGGCCAAGAGAGTGTCCGTCTATAGGAGGGGGGAAATACATAGTAAAATATAGAAAATTCCTTGGTTCCTTAAAAAGTGTCCGTATAAGAGAGTTGCCCGCTTATCGGAGGTGTCCGGAAGTAGAGGTTTCACTGTACCTTCTGTCATGTTTCTTTGAATCCAATTGCAGGATTACTCGAGTTTCGATCGCAACTGTGTCATCATCAGATCGTATATACAAATATGGTTAAAACTCCATTTTTCAATGTTTGTACATCACGTCAGATAATAAAAACAACATGTACACGGTATAAAACACTAAATAAAGTTATGAAGGCCGAAAAAATAAAAAATATAAAAACTAGTTACAATACCGAAACCAGGGTATTTAATGAGATACAGGCGAAATTGATAGACCATAACGCAACGTCACCAAAGCGGACAAAGGCCAAACACTCGTAATTTTAACTCCCGAGAATTATAAAAACAAAATACAGGAAATTATTAAAAACAATAACATTATTGAGATTAAGAGCGACCCCACCATTAAATTTAATAATAACGTGAAATCCATATTAAATAAAACCAAATACATCATAACGAACGAAGAGAAAAAATACTTAAAAATGATAGATCCCAAGGCACCTACACTTAGGGGCCTTCCAAAAATACACAAAAATAATATGCCTGTCCGTCCTTTAGTAAATTTCACGTCTGCACCATCATATAAAATTGCCAAAAAACTCGCAAAAAATTTTAAGACAACATATAGTGTTCAATAAGAACTATAGTTTGAAAAATAATTTAGAACTGGTCGAGCTTACAAAAACAATTACAATCGAATCGAGACATACCCTTGCTTCATTCGACATAGTCAATTTATACACGAACTTACCAATTAGTGAAACGTTGGAAATAGCAAAAAGTTTATTACTCTCTAAATCCACATTAAACCATGAAACAGTCGATGAGCTAATTAATTTGACAAAGGTAATATTGGAACAAAATTATTTTACTTTTGATAACAAAGATTATTTAATTATAGTTAATATTACCTCGTGTATCCAGGTACACTGGTGCTCCTCCTTGCAACTTCATTGATTTTAACAACTACGCGTTTCAGGACTCATGGTCCCATCATCAGGTTGGTAAAAACGAAAATCACTCACATGGAGTACGTCAAATTAATAAAATACAAATAAAAACTTTCACTCGCGCATCAATCCAGCACATAAAGTCACAGTACCGCGTGTATACAATTACACCACTACACGATGCGCATCGTATCGGACCTCGCGAGCGACTAACCAATACGCATCGCACTATATCTACCTCTACCTATATGTTGTTCCAACACGCGTATGGCCGTGTCATACAGTCCGTTGGACTTAAAAGAAAGCTTGTCGTTCAGGAGCTGATTACCTTGGGTTTTTGAGGCCTTATAAATTTCAAATTCTTCCAGCGCGTCCATAAGCCTGCCCTTTTTACAAAAATGTAACGGCTTGAAGCTACTTTGAAAACTCGAGTAATTATGGTTCTGGTTGACTATATGCAAGGCAATGTTTGATTTTATCTTCTGGATATCACCTCTAGGGAGATGTTCTCTGTACCTATCCAGAAATTTCCTGCCCGTTTGTCCAACATAAAAATTGTTGCAGTCCTCGCATTCTATTTTATAAATACCAGAACAGTTTTCTACTAGTCTGCTGGTCACTGGTCTCAAGGCGTTCAAAATACAATTACTCATTTTGAAAGAAACTGCGAAAAAGGTGTTTTTTAAAAACATTCTTAATAGTATTAGGCAAAAGATTTGTAAATTCCGTTGGTATATATTTAGTGTCACTGTTGTGTGTTTTGTTTATACTTCTATTTTTATATATGTTCCTCTTCTACCTCGCTACTATTTTGTCTATAACTGTACTACTGTAACCGTTGGCCACCGCGATATACTTCATCGTATTAAGCTCATCGATGTAGTCTTCTGCCTCTAACGGAATTTTTAGTAATCTGTTAACCAACGAGTTGAATGATGCCATTTTTTGTGCAAATGGATGAAATGAAGAAGCGTGAATAGTAATATCTGTGGCGGTTGGTTTCCTATAGATGTTGATCCTAAATAAATTATTTATTTTCCGCACAGTTATGTCCAGAAAATTTAGGCTACTGTTATTTTCCATCTCTAACGTGAACTTTATTTTTGGGTGTAAACTATTTATGTATTTACTCAAGGTTTCTATTTGTCTATGCGTGCCATTAATAACAAGGAATGTGTCATCCACATACCGAGTGTATGAGATGATATTTTTGTGAAGCTTGTTTTTATGCGATATGTGTTTTTTTCAAAATGGTTAAGATAAAGATCGGCCAAGAAACCACTAAGTGGCGATCCCATTGCGAGGCCGTCCTCCTGCGCAAAAAATCGGTTATCAAAAGTGAAATAATTCTGGCCTAATATTATTCTTAGCAACGCGATAAGTTCATGGATTTTTTGCTGATCTAAAGTGCCTGAATCCTCCAGGTTTTTCTGTAAAATATCAATCGTTTGGGGCACAGGGACATTAGTGTAAAGGTTCGTAACATCAAAGGACACAAACTTATATTGTGGTAATACTACTATCGATTTCACTCTGTCCACAAACTCAATACTATTTCTGACGCTGTGGTTAATGTCTATTTTTATATTACTTTTCAAGATCTGTAAAAGTTTCTTAGCTACCTTATACCCAGGTACTGTGGTAAAATTAACCACAGGACGTATGGGCATATTCTACTTGTGTATTTTTGGGATCCCCATTATCAGGCATCCTGGCAGAAATTTACTTAAACCACATTGAAACAAACGAAATATTATGAACTAAAAATAAACATTATAAAAAAAAAAATTATTTTATCGACGATATGTGGATGACACAATAATTATTTATAATGGCAATTGCAGGCAATTAGAGATGCTTAATAAATATATGAATACTATTACAAATAGTTTACAATTCACATTAGAAACGGAAATGAATAACAAAATTAATTTTTTAGATTTAACTTTAACAAAAATAAATAACAAAATTAACTTTAATATTTACAGAAAACCAACAACCACAGATCATGCTATTCATGCCTCGTCTTATCACCCTTTTTCACATAAAATGGCATTTTTTAATTGTATGATTCATAGATTGCTGGCATTGCCCCTATCTACGGAAGATTATAAAAACGAACTAGACATTATTAAACACGTAGCGACAGCCAATGGGTATTAAAGTCACATAGTAGATAGAATAATTAATAAAAAACAAAATAGACCAATAAATATTGATGTGTCTAAAGAAAAAGTAAAAAAATATATTGCAATAGAATATGGTGAAATATTACATCATACTTTAAAAAACCAATTAAAAAAGCAAAATATTATTTTGGCTTCAAAGGCAAATAATAAGCTCGAGAAAAAACATATGTTTACAAACAAAAATAAACCTTCTGATGTATTTGACGGTACTGGTGTATATAGGCTTAAATGTTCGGATTGCACACAATTCTATATAGGACAAACGGATCGTTCGTTCAAATTATGTTATAAAGAACACATCCCAAGCTCCAAGTCAAATGTATGAAGATCTACATTTGCTGAACATTTAAGCTTACATGACCATAACATAAAGAGTATTGGTGAGAATTTAGACATCTTACATAAATGTAAGAAATCACTAAAGCTAGACACTCTCGAACGGTTTGAGATATATAAGGCTATAAAGGAGGATTATTACAATTGCGTCCTAAACGAAAAATCAGTACATACAAATAATATTTTGTTTAATAGAATCAATCATATAGAACGAGAAATCGGCTATATCAGATCGATAAATTTGAACGAAGGTCAAGCCGGTATTGATTAGTTTTACCGTGGAGGCGTTCCTGTACAGGTTCGTGACGGCCGCATGTTTTGTATGTTATTACGTTTTGTTTTATATTTATATTTATTGTGTGTTATTTTATTTAATGTTTTATACCGTGTACGTGTTGTTTTTATTATCTGATGTGATGTACAAACATCGAAAAATGGAGTTTTAACCATAGTTGTATATAAGATCTGATGATGACACAGTTGTGATCGAAACTCGAGTAATCCCGCAATTGGATTCAAAGAAACGTGACAGAAGGTAATTAACCTGTTTTATAGAAATTAATCACTGAAGGGCAAACAGACAGCAAAAGAGGTAAAGGTAATAGAAGATGTGGAGATAATACTAGTGTACATTACGGAGTAAATTGCTACCAAACAGCTGAAAAGATCGAACAGCTTGGAGGGCAGTTGTTCAACTGAAATCCATGAGTGACTGAAACTTTTCTTGTTTGCTGTCTCATTAAAAAAACGTTTTTAATTATTAATGGTATTGTTTTCCATTATTGAAATGGAATCTGCAAGGTAGCCACAGATGTGGAAGACCAAGTTGGCAAGAGGAAGACCTGGGAGAGGACTATGCAAGAGAGCTGGCTGGTGTCAACAAGACATGGAGGGAGGTGAAGGCCCTGGCAATGGATGGAACACGCTGGAGAAATTTCGTCGAGGCCCTATGTTCCACCTAGGAATTTAAGGACTTAAGTCAAGTAAGTCAAAGGTATTTGTAATAAAATTTAAAAATTATACAAATGTGACAAGAATATAAGTTTAAATAAGTACTGGATTTTAGTATTACAAAATTATTTAGTTCATCTGAATTTACAAACTACTAACATATTACAGTAGTTCAAAATACTAAAAAATTAACTTGACCAGGCAGATTAACAGGATTAACAAATTTCCAAACTTTTATTGGGCCTGTGTTTGGAATTCTGATTTTAACAATTCTACAGTGATAAAAAAATCATAAATTTAATAAATGTATATCATTTATTTTCAGTAAAACAAAATAGCTGTTGTATATTTTTATCAAATTCATACTATTACAACAAAATGCTACTGTTACAAATATAATATTATTGTTAACAGTAGTCATAATTTTTTGACAAATCAAAAAAAATTACAATGAACTATCTGCAAAATCTGTATATATAAATCTTCGGTAAACTGGGATTCAACTCGCCACTAACTGTGCAGCTTGAACTGGGTATGGTAACTTATAATCTTCCCTACATTCCTGTATGTACACAAAAACATAATCTAAAAAAAATAATAAATATTTATGCTATCATCTCTCATTCTCACATACATTTATATTAATTAGATGGACCAGAATTTACACAGACGGATCAAAGCTAAATGAAGAGACAGGAGCACGCATATATAGTGAATTTTTTTCCCACTATTTTGCACTAAATTTGGATGCTACAGTGTTTGAGGCCGAGTTGTTTGCAATTGATGAAGCCTTGAGACAACTGACGATGAGACCTTGGCTGAGAAAGGATTCTGTAATTCTGGTAGACTCAAAATCAGCTATACAGGCCATTGCAAATAATGACTCATCCAAGAGCATCATAATACAGTCCATCAGAGATAAGTACAAGACAGTTAAAAATAATATTTGCAGAGTGGTTGTAACAGTACAATTCTGGCCCTATTATATTTTGGGGAATAATCGATATAAATTGTATTTTCATTTCCAAGTCACATATAAAAAATTGGTAAAGTTTTATTGAGGGTTTGCAACTGCGTAGTATTGAGTGGACAAGATTTGCGTCAAGGTCAGGGATAGACTCACAGAAACAGAAAAAACAGTCGTCATGTCAATGTGTCAACCAGCTGCGCACATGATTTCGTCAGCCAAAGGTATGCTACTACGCAATACATACTTTTGTAAACAAAGGATTGGGCGAGTTACACAAAGGAATGAGAGACGCAGTTTGTCCCCCACCTCAGTATTGCAGCATTGTAAATCGTCCTTAGTTTCGTCTCATCAGTGTAGCGTACTGGCCGGTAATTACCTAAAAGCTACTTACATCTAAATTTTACACAACCAAGTTTTGTTATATAATGTAAAAGTGCAGTATTCATATAAATATGAAATAACAGTGCAACGTAAAACAAAAACAAAAGTTTTTGTTAAAGTTTTTTAACATTTATTAGTGCGCGTGTAACGATGCGACGTCTTCGGGACAGATTTGCAGCTAAGTAACAAACTTATAAAACCAAATTATTCTATTTAAATTCAATAAAATGAGCTCAGTTAGGGGCGTCCATAAAATTGTACTGCATGAATGAGTATGTGATTGCGTGAATATAATATAAAATTTAAGCAGTGCTGGGTTGTGAAATACTTTTATAATTATGATATCATAAAAAATATAATTGAATATGTTATTTTGGAGGGCTTATGAAATGTTTAAGGGGATTTTTGACTTAAATAATGTAACTGCGTCTCATGACGTAACACCTCAGGGTGTATAGCAGCGAGCTTGTTTTCGCAAGGTAGAGTCACATGTTTTGTAGTAATATGTCATTTGGTAAACATTTCAAGCAAGAGTTATTAGTTCAAATAACACATTCCGCTATCTTCTGGTTTGCTTAAACGAATTCTGGCCTTAAGGTAAGTAAATATTCTTGTATATATCACAAGATGGCGCTCGGAAGAAAAGTTGAATAAAATTATTGATATTCCATAGTACAATTTATTGGTCAATAAGAAAATAATATAACATGGTAATACAGTGGGTACTGTCACACAGAGGACTGAAGGGAAACGAAGCAGTGGACAAGTTGGCTGAAAAGGGTACCTCTATAAAACAGAAACCTTCGAGACTTAGTACAATAGATAGAAGGATAAAACAACTTGAAAAGCATTACCAGACTTCCTTCCATCACAGAACCAAAGAAGGCTCGAAAGGCAAACTATATGAAAATATATCTAGTCTCTACCCTGAGAACAAAGAACTTCCAAGAAGATCATCGGTTGCCAATTTCCACACAGCCACAGGACACGACTGCTTAGCAGGGCACCTAAACAGGATCAACATCCTCCCTTCTGGGATGTGCACTCTTTGTGAATGCCCTGGAAGCGAAATGAACAAGAACCACCTCCTGGTCTGTGAAAAACTGGATAAAGAAAGACAAAACAGAAAAGACTTACCTGGTCTTTATTGGGAAGCTAGATCAAGAATAGCGTGAGCCAAATTGAGCCATTGGAAACAACAACAACAACATTTATATTAATTTATTTTCAAGTTGATCTGTATGCGACTGTTTAATTTTCTTCAGAATATCAACTCTAAGAATGTTATAAGATAGAAAAAAAGGTTATGAATCATATGAGTCCGAATATTAGCAGTGACTGAAGTGGTCAAGAGGTTTAATCTGACAGGACTTAATGGATGAATGAACAGATCTTCTGACTTTCTCGTTAGTCATGTCAATTGGCATCATGAGTCATCACCTTTATTAATCATTCACTCACTTGGGTAAATCCCATCACAGTGAGCATGTTAGAAAACAATGTCGTGTTACGATCTGTAGAGCATTTATAGTCTGGACTTGGCCACTGTCTGCTAGACTTGGTCATTACTTGATGCAATTCTGAAGGGAACCTTAGATTTCAAAGGCTGTAATGTCAAAGTGAAATTAAGCCTTTGACAGAAGAATAAGAATACATGATACTACAATTTCATATTCATGTATGATACTCCCTAGGTTACATGTTGAAAATGAAATTATTCTTTAATGGTGATAGCCAGTTTAATGTTAATTCTTTTATATTATTATAAGGACGGTTACAACGGATTTAATTTTTAAAACAGGACTGTGAGGGGATACTGAGAAAAAGAGATACACACGTTTTATAGGTCTCGAAAAAGCTTCTGGTTGGGTTAGAAGGAGGATATATTAGAAAGAAGAGGAATCAACAAGGAGGTACAATTCTGAGACAATCAAGGCACAACACATTGCATGAGAATAAACAATGAGCAATTTGGGGAACTTGATGTCAAAGTGAGGGTGAAACAAGGTAACTATTACAATTGTTATAGATGATGAATGAGGCAAACAAAAAAAATGACGAAGGTGAATTTAGGATATTGGAAAATACAGAGGATGCAAATATTAGAACTTTTGTATGCAGACAACATGGTAATTATGGCAGAAAACAAGGAGTAAACTGAACAGTTTCAGGAAGCCTTTACCGACCATAGTCACAACAGTAAATGTGGGTAAAATAATATATATGGTAATTGTGAATAATAATAACACACAAACTAATAATGAAATCGCTGTACATAGAACAGGTAACAAGTTGTAAGTATCTGAGAATTAATGTTGAGGAAAATAGTAAGCTGGATAAGGAATCGAATGACAAGCTGGGGAAAGCAGAAAGCTTATATAGCAAAATACTTTCCTGGACATAAGGGAAATCCTAAAAGAAATTAAAGCAGAGGTGACCAATTCTATATAAAAGAAAAATCTAAACATTGTATGACAACATGTAAGTAGAAACAGAATTATCACTGTTGCACACCACTATAGAAAAAATATTCCAATTAGCGCTGTCAAGCTTCTCAGCTCATCGTCAGATCGGAAATAACAACAGCAACAGAATGAAACAAACTCTTCACACCCCCACCCACCCCACTGTCCACACACATCCCCACAAACAAGCTATAAGTCAAATGTCCCTTCCCAACCTCCGAGCCCTGTCACACCCGTCTGTACAGTTACATATTTTTCTAGCACATTCTCTGTGTATGTGGTGTGTGTGTGTGTGTGTGTGTGCGCGCGCGCGCACGCGCTCATTCTTTTCAAAAGCTAACGTTGTAAAGCCTTTCTCATTCACACTTTTGGGCGCGGTCACTCACTCTTATTTCAAAAACATCCATATATGCAATTTAATTCTTAATGTTATCTATCCGTCTGCAACGGGACAAAATTGGCATAACAATTTTTTATTTAATAATTTTCAGTAATTATCAATGTATGTAATAATTTTATAAAACCTATTGTTGGAGATGTTTGGGAATACATAACAAAGCATAGGTGAGTCACAGAACATGCTTGTGGCTTACGGCGTAATTAGAACACCACATGTTTTCGGTGTTACAACGAACTTCCGGGTATGAGAAATGCCTCTAGAGAAGCTTTGATGATTGCGGGCAAG